>PTEX01000026.1:2494623-2617610 GCA_003342815.1 Eudromia elegans
GGTGTCGCCAACGGTCGGTGCCGCCGGGGCCCCGCGCGCGGCGGGTGGGGGGCGCGGGGAGGGCGGCCCGCAGCGCGACCCCGCGTTGGGGTCGGGAGTGGCGGCGTCCGCGCGCAGGGCGGGCCCGGAGGGAGGAGGAGGAGGGAGCTCCGTGTTCGGTTTCGTGAGATGAAGCGAATCCCGCCGGCCGTTTTTCGCCTGCTCCTCCAGCCCTGCGGGCAGCGCGGCGGCCTCGGGGACCGTGGCGGCGAGTGCAGCCCTTGGCCGCGGGTGATGGTTGGAGAGGGGCTCGGTTTCGGTTTCCTCGCTGCCTGAGTGCTCAGTTTCGTGCGGAACTGCCTGCAGCTGAGGATCTTAGTTTCGAACCTTGCTTTTCTTCAGCCTCAGCTTCAGTAATTAATAAAGCAAAATTAGTAAGTTTTCTCGGGATGTGCATAAGTGGCTTACACCAGCTAACCAGGAGGAATGGGCTCTTTAGTGACCACAGGATATTAAGCAAGTATTTTGATAACAAGTCAAATCCCAGTCCCAGCAGCTGTGGCATTTCTAATGAGTGGAGTTGATTATTGATTCTTTTGATCGGAACACCTTGCAGGGTGGTTATCTATCTATATAAAAATTCATTTTGAAAGGTCCTGTCTACCTTGATTGGCTTGTCAGCAGGGGCTTTGCAGCTGTGTAGTGTCCAGGTGTCTCTTAACAACTGTCTGTTGTATTATATATAAACATTGCCGCGCTAGGTACTTGAGGTCTTGTCATCGTGAAAATATGCTGGATAGCCAGATATCACTTGTATTAAATTGAAAAACTATAGAGCTGTAATCAGAGACTCACAGAATGGTTGAGGTTGGAAGGGACCTCTAGAGATCATCTCATCCAACCATCCTGCTCCAGCAGGGACTCCTGGAGCAGGGGGCACAGGGTGGCATCTAGGCAAAAGTTTTGTGAGACACTGGAAGTAGCATTAGGTTCTGGTGCTCAGCTACTCTAGACCACTCAGGCTACACTCAGGCTAAGTGTCTCAGCCAGGATGGGCAGGGCTTTGTTTTTGATTTCATGAATTTGTTCAGTGGTTTTCTGAACTCAGATGACATATTTTCCAACTTGTTTTGTGGATGCCAAAAGGCTTAGTTGCATTTAAAGGGCAGTGAAACAGATTCCTGTCAGGAAAATGCATCAAGGTCTATTAAAAAGAAAGTTGTGATTTCCCCTCAAAGCCCTAGACATTGGCATGAAGGCAAGTATAAGACTTACTAGCAGCCCTGAGGAATCAAGGTCATCAGCCAAATGAAAACATCAAAAAGTGATTCAAACATGAAACAGTAGTGATCATTCTAGACATCAGCTGTTAGTTGATAGCTCTTCACATAAAATATTTTTTTTTTGAGAAGCTATTGAAAGGTAAGCTAGTTGTTGTATTCCTGACTCTTTTTTTTTCTTTTTTTTTTCCTTTTTTTCTCCCCTGTAAGGTATATTTTCAACTTTGTATCCCTTATTTTTAGCCTGTAATTCTTAAGTCAACCACAGATGAGTCCAGAGAAGTCACAGATGAAAAATATTGCTGGATCTACAAGTTGACAAATGCTGCTTATAGTTTTCTTTTTACTCTGATTATTACAGAGATTATTCTACTTTATAGCTAATTCACTTTTATTAAGCTTTTTATAGAATGTGGTGTTTTTCTTCATGTAGCTGTGTATTGTGCAGTGCAAAATTTCTTACTGAAGTGGTACTGAATTATTCCAGGACTACTTACTCCCCTAAATTGAGACAGAGTATAAAAATACAGAATTTGATTTCTAAGTGTCAGTCCTATACCAGCTCTATATCAGCCATAACAGAGCAAGGTGCAGATTGTCAGTTTGCTGTTTTACTTTGTAAAAGGAGAAACTGGATAGTGCTTTTATTAAGATTATTTATGAATCTTTTCTAAATGCGGTTTTGGACAATGTTGTTCCAGTGCTGTATAAATTCTGGAAGTTTGTGTTCAAACAAATCAATTAAAGTAATATTTATTTTGTGTTAATATTTACAGTTAGTACAGAGTTTCTTTTCCCTTTGGAAGTGACTTCTTGCCTGCTGGGTTCCTTGTGAGGACTCATTGTTCAGTAGACAGCACATCAGAAGTGACTGTGTAAGTAATTATAATGAACAGATATGAGATTTATGATGCCATTTTTTGAATAGATTGGAGAGAAAAGGGTTAGCAAATGTATTCTGTGAAGAGGCAGGAATAACTTTGGAGTATATGAGAAAAACTGAATAGCTTCTTTACAGATATTAAGCTTGTCTTTGCTACTCTGCTACTCTTTGCTTTCAAATGTTTTCTGTTTAAGATGCCTATTCAGAATAAGTAGTTTTCAATTCTATTCTGAGATTTAAAAAGTATAAAGATTAAAGAAGTATAAAAAAGTATAAAACAAGTATTCTTTCAACATGAATCTTGCAGTGAGTAGGCAGTACCTTTCTTTGTAGGTAAAAGCTTTTTCCTCTATAGGTTTGAAAGAAAGAAACTTGTGTTGAACAATTATTCTTGATAAGCCCCACGACTGATGTCAGAAAAGTGTTCTCAGTTCGATCTAAGTTTGATCAAAGGTATAAAAAGAGAGGTGCAGCAACATGGGGAATGCAGAGAAGTACATTGGATTGGCACTAACAAGAATGGATAGGAAGATTCTTAGGAAAATAACAAGATCCATACTTCACTGTCATTCTGAAAACCCAAAACCTATAGTTTTTTTTTCTCATACAATCTAGCATTTTTAAAATTAATTTTTTGCCTTTACTATTCTACATAATAGTGCAAGTACAAAGATTTAAGTAGGTAGGGAAAAAGGCATCAATATATACATATAAAAAAGCCCCTTAAACAGCCTCATCTTCCCTCAGGAGATTTTGGTTTCCTGAAATAAATAAGATCATGGCCTGATGAATTTTTTTTTTTTTTAAATAAATGTATTGCAGTTTGTTAACTCTTCACTTTTGCAAGGGTGTTCATAATTATAATGTTCATGATAACTACTACATTTGAAGCATGTGTTGTTTGAGTGGCTCTAACCATCAGAGTGCAGTACTTGAAAGTGAAATACTTGCTATCCTTTTTTTTTCCAGTATTAAAAAGAAAAAAAAAAATCTTAAGTGTAATCAGGAGACTGAGGCTGGTAATTTTGGAATTAAAAGCATTTTGAATTAAAGAATTAACAAGATCTGGCAATTTGAGTGGGAGCTGTATCTGATGTTCAAGTTGCAAGAATGATCTTTAGATGACTACCAAGATCAAGTGGATATATAAGCATAGTAGACCATAAAATATACATGAGCACATTTGTGTGTTTCCCTATATAAGCATTTAAATGAGCAGATAATGTGACTGAAATTATTACATATTCATGTAATACAGGTTAGTTTTAGCTCAGTCATGTCAGAAAAGATGAGGGAAGGAAGATACAGGATGGAAGGAGATACAAATTATTACTGTTAAAACTGAGAGAAATAAACAGGGACTTCTAGAGCTAGTCTGCCCTAACTCCTTGCTCAAAACAGGGTCAACCAGAGCAGACTTGTCTGATCTCTGTCCAGTTGGTTTTGAATGTCTCCATAGATGCAAGCTTTACAGCCTTTCTAGTCAGTCTCTTTCATGTCAGGTTAGCCACTATGACATGAAAAATGTTCTTTTTGTTCCTATATTCACATGGATTTCCTGTATTTCAGTTAGTGCCCACTGCTTATGGTTGTGTCACTGGGCATAGCTGAAGAGTCTGGCTCAGTGTTCTTTACTCTTTTCCATCAGGTATTTATACTTAGATAATATCTCCTTGATCTCCCCAGCTCCCTTCTCCAGGAGTCCTAGTTCTTTCTGCTTATCCTTGTGTGTCACATGTTTCAACCCCTTCATATCTTTATGGCTCTTCTTGCTGCAATTGCCCTGTTCTCTCCTTTCCTGTTACTGAACCACGCTTTTCTGTGATCACTGCAGGCAAAGGTGCCTCCAGCATTCACATTTCTGTACATCTCTTTTTTATAAGCATAAAGAGTTCCCCCTGGTTGGCATCAAGATTGGTTGTGTCAGGAAGTTCTCATTAATGGTCTCTTAAATTGGTTGTGCGCTGCTGTGTTGCTTCTGAGCATATCAGAGTGGTTAAAAATGCTGATGAGGACTGGGTATGTGAACCAGCAGCTTCTTTCAGTTGTCTAGAGAAAGCCTCATCTGCTTGTTCTTTCTGATCAGATAGCTTTTATCAGACACTCATCACAACATCGCCCACACTGCTCACAAATGCTGATCTATAAGCTGTCAACTGTTTCATCATCTCTTCTAAGGAAGCTCCATGCATTCCCACTGCTCTCTTGCATAAATGATGACTCCCTGTCCTCACCATTCCAGGCTGTGTCTATAAATTGCAGCACTCCAGTCATGTGAGCTATTCTATTGTATGCTTGTTATACCAGTGAGGCTGTAGCCCTGCAGCTGCACAGAGATCTCTAATTACTCCTGTTTGTTCCCCACGCTGCCTGAATTGGATGTATCTCAGATGCACACTCAGTTGTACAGTTCTCCAGGAAAAAAGTTTACTGAAATAGGCTGCCTGTTGGGTAGTAGAGTTGTTTAAGGTTTGTGCGTATGCTTGAGAAGAAAATGTGTTGCAATATTAAGATACTTATGCAAAGGCATCCTGCCAGGAAAATAAATGCCAGTAGTCCTTTCCTTGGAGATTCTGATGAATATCACTTAAACTTTTCAGTGCTGGGCAAGAACAACAGCAAAAAAGTAGTTTTGAAGTTCTGAAGTTTTTAATATACGTCTTAGTTTGAGTACAGTAACACTAACAGAGTAGAAAACTTGATATTTTAAGTATGAAAAATAGTGACAAAGCATGCCATCGTAAAATTCTGCTTCTTAATTTGTGTGAAAGGTGTTAGGAAAGTGTGTTCCCAATCTTTACAGATTTGCTACAAATGGTACGAGGGAAAATTTTTGAGCAGTGAGGAGAGATGATAAATTCGCTTGAAGCTTGTGAAAATTTTGTCATATCAACTTTAAAAGTTAATCTTCCAGTATGCTTTGAGAAAATACAAGAGGCAGATGACAGTGTTTGTATCCTTTCCTGCTGCTGCCTGGCAGATACTATTTGCTAGCTTTTCTTATGACTTTTCCCAGGCATTTGTTTTATTTGTATCTTGGTGATAAATGTTACCTTTTTGTGAGATGCAGCTAGTTAATAAAATCTTGAGCTAACTGTCTTCCTGAGACACTAATCTATAAGTGAAACATAAGGCTCATTTAGTTCCTTAAATCATAAACAGACCTTTTTTTTTTTTTTCTGCTTAATTTGTGTGGAAACTTGTTGCTTGCATGATACTAGTTTCTTTTTTTTTTTTTTTTTTTTGTAATCTCTCTAGATTTTTTTCTTCCTGGATGTGACAAATTGTCATCTGTGTGTGTCCAATGGGCCTACAAATTCACTTTGTAGTTGACCCTCAGGGTTGGTGCTGCATGGGCCTCATTATCCTTGTGTGGCTGTATAACACGATCTTCATACCCAAAATCATCCTTTTTCCTCACTATGAAGAAGGACATGTTTCTTCTGTGGTGGTTTTGTGTAAGTCAATTTAACTTAGTTCTTGGATTTCGTGGGAAGGTTGAGTAATTTCTAACTCACTGCTTCAGAATCTGCTTTTTTGATTCAGTGGAAACTATATTCTGGACACCTCAGAAAATAAGATTTGTTTCTACTGAAGACCAAGGCTGAGTTCCATGTGAAGACCAAGGATTGCTTATTTATAGTTGTTTACAATTATGGATTGTTTTTACACAATGATTAATATGTATATTTCTAAACATTACGTTGTAGTTTGAGCAGGTGATGGTTTATTTTTCCTTTTGAAACACCTTTTTTTTTTATTACAATATTTGTGTGAATGCAAGGTGAACATTATATTCTTGATTTGGAAAGTGTAAGAAAGTTTGTGAATGTTTTATCATAAAATTCCATGTAGCTGTTGTTTCTTTAATATGGGGGCTACAGTTGTTTGTTTTCTGATATGTTATTAAATATAAGAGATATCTGAAATTAAAACTTAGTAAATAGGAGTTGAAAGAGTCAGTATGACTTTAAATGTTTGGCAGGATGAGTCTGAGCTATCTTTTCCATTACTGGTAAAAGGCAGAGGCTTGCTGGCATGTACATGCACCTCATGTCAGTGTTTGAAATAGAACTTTAGATCCTCAGTTTTACTGCTATTAAATATCCAACATTCTTGGAAGATGGTTTAGGGGATAGGCCTGTCAGTAAGGTAACAATGGCCCTTCATTAGGGATTAATGAAGTGAGGGAAATGTGCTCCTTGCTAGAGCTGGAAAGAAGGTGAAGAATCACTTTATTCTTATGAGCTTTTCAGTTTATTTTCCTGAGTATCTTTGAGACACTGAGAGCTCAAGGTGTAGACTAAAAGGAGATGCACGTAGCTGGTCCAATATCACAATTCTTTCATTTGTAAAATCAGCTGGCCAAGTACATCTGGAACAGCACAGTCTCTTGCAGATTCTGAACTATGTTCTGTGCAACTTTGGTGGGCGTCACAAAGACCGTGTATAGGACTGATGGATCTGTGAAATTTTGCTGATTAAAAGGTTAGGTTCCAATACTCTGAGTCCTTGTGTATTACTCAGCCCAATTCACGAGTCTTTATCCGATAGATATAAAAATTGATGAATCATGTAGATGTCAATACAATTTGCTCTATTTTTTTTTCTATTGGTTCTTTTGAGTGCTCAAGAAAATACTTATATGGGCCATCATTTTAATCATCTATTTAAGTAGGTAGAGGTAGAGTTTTAAAAAACATTTTGGGGTTTTAAATGCTTAGGTGATTATTCTTTTAACACTTAATACTTGCTTTGCAGAGAGGGTTTATTATATCTATTAGTGTGTACTTTTTTTTTTTTAAGAAAATATGAAATAACACCACTGACTGTAATCAGGTGAACATTTTTGATGTGTTATTTTATAATTTTTTACACCTTTTTTTTGCATTTTCTACTAGCTTGAAGTAATTAGTGTGATGTTTTATTACTCCTGCTTTTTTTTTTCCTGCGCAAGTGTAACCAGCGTTATATATATTTTTCAGGTTATTACTTTTGTTCGTTGTTTTGTATAGCTTCGTTACTAAGAGCCTCAGTAGCTGATCCAGGAAAACTACCTGAAAACCCAAAGATACCACTTACAGGTATAAGATGTTTTAAATAATACAAGGTTAGGCTACTGTAGTTGTTATGTTAATTCTAATAATTCCTAGATTATAAATAACAATAATAGCAAAATTTAAATTCTTTGATATTTTTGGATAAAAATCACTTTTATGCATTCAGAAGAGGATTCTGATCTGGTGCTTCTGGCTTGTTGGTATTTGCTAGAAAAAAAGTTGAGATACCTTTTTAGCCAAATGTCACACTGGTTTCTCGCATAACTCCAGTTTGGTAGCTAACCCACCTGAAACAGAGAATTTAGAACATTCCTAATTCTCCATGGAGAAAGCCAGTGAAAGCCAGTGAAGCCAAATGAACTACTTATGCTGTTAAGGTATGTTTTTTTGTTAAAGGATAGAGCTGCTAAATGACAGTTTAATAGGGCAATAATAGGGCAATTGAACAGCTTGTGACATAAACAGAAAATACTTTATGAGTGTAGAAGATGTATCCAATGGAATGAGTGGTGAATGTTTCCCTCTATTCCTGCAAAATGATGGAGGCCAGGAGTAACACTGTTCTCTTGAAGAGCATGAAGAATCTAGGGTAAATCTCTTTGGAAACACTGCCTCTTTGGCCTCAGCCCTGGTGTTGCGACAAGTTACAAACTGCACAGGATGAAGGGATTTATCTCCCTGAGGTTCAGATGTGAAGCTGATCTTTGAAAGTCTCATGTTGGTGTTCTGCTTCTGATAGTTAAACCTTTTACCAGATAAAAGAAGAAATGGCTTAAGCTTGCTTTACTTGATCAAAGCCATGCTGAGGAATAGCAACCTGGAATATGCAGTCTGATATGGTGAATGAACACACTTTGTTACAGACAGGTTCATTACTGAATTTCTTGTTTATTTTACTGCAAAATACCAGGATTAATAAAAATCAGTATAAACCATTTACTTTTATGCACAAATGATTCTTGTTCTTTTGAATACCTTGGAACAGCACTCCAAACTTTGAAATTAATTCAGAGTTTCACTTGTTTCATGGTATCTTTTTGGATACTTCTGAAAACAGAACACTTAGGCCTTACTATGATAGTGATATGATTTGATTGTGCTATGTCGGGGGTTCTGCTCTTTTTATCGTTAGTGCTTTGGTTTTCTGGTGTTCTGCAGGTTGGTAGTAAGACACTTTTTGAATGACCTAATGACCTCAGTAATGAGGTTGGGGTGTTTCTGAGCTCGCCTGGTAAGCACCCTACTAGGGAGTGACGCCTTTGTGATTTTTAGATTCATAGGAACAGATTGTAAATCAGTTTCCATCTGGCATTATCACTAGTTCAATGATCTCAGATATCTGGGTTTCTTCACTTCTAGCTCAGATAGTTATTTTACAGCAAGCTCGGCGAGATGTGAATTGCCAGCAGGTGGCCCAGACCTGTTACATCTAATTCTATTTTCTTTACACAGTGACAATTATTTTGCCATACAAGATTTCAGAATAACGAAAGTCTAAGCATAATTTTACTTTTCTCCTTGGGATTTAATAAATTTCTCTGCATTAAAAGTAATTCTGTTTAAAAGGAAAAATCAGAGCATTTTAATATTCTATAGCATGCAAAAATTTAATTCAAAGAAAAAAAATCTGAATTAAAATATTACAATAATGTTGTGGTTTTGTTTTTCAAAGGTTTCCTCTACTTTAGAGGAGCCAGTTTGGGATAAGTAGTAGTTAAACTGAACAACAGTAGCTCTTAGTTTAAGCTAGAGTACTTATGAGTATTCCTAGTCATTCTCTGCAGATCAGCTTAAAGAATGTCACATTGGTCATTCAGAACTAGTGTGTATTTTTAATTACAACCTATCTTATATCTGTGTGTATTTTGTTGCCCTGTCTGTAGAACTGTGTTTTTGAGATGCATATCTTGGAATCGCTAGCATTTATCATGAGTTGCTGTATCATATTTAAATCTCTCTAATTTGTCTCTCTTTTTTCTTAGAAAGAGAATTTTGGGAATTATGTAACAAATGCAACATGATGAGACCAAAGCGCTCTCACCATTGTAGCCGTTGCGGACATTGTGTTAGGAGAATGGATCACCACTGCCCTTGGTAAGACTATGACAATATAACAATCTTATTTTAGTGAACCAGATCTTTCTTACACTTTTCACAGTTCATAATCTTAATTATTGCTTATTTGTCCTCTTTTTTTTTTTTTTTCCAGTTGCATTTAATTGTTTAGGTGGTTAGAGCAGGGTAAGAATGTAGAACACCAGGCATAGAATTAAACATAGACATTAGACCTAGTAAAACATAGAATTTATGTTTATTGGGATGGAATAAAATAATGGATATCTTCTTTATAAAAACTAAATAGTTTTATGGTGGTGTGTATGGAGTTGGGATTTTTGTTTGTTTTCTAGTTTTGATTTTTAGTTTACTGAAAGCTAGATTCAGAACTCTGAGTAGAAAATGTTACTGCCTCGCACTATACCCAATTTGATATAATATTCCTGATTTCCCACTAAGATTGGCGATGTGTTTCCTAACTAATTTCAGTCAAAATGAACTAATTCAAACTGTTTAAACTATGTCAAGCTGATTTTTTTGTTGCTTAAAATGAAGATGAACATTTCTGCCATGATCTGAGGGGTCATTTCCATCAAGACAGCAATGATGAGCTGCAGAGGACAGAATTGAGGTCAGGATCCTCCTACATTGATTTAGTCATTTTTCAGATTACCCTTTTTTGTGTACCTCCAGTTTAGAAAATAGTGCCAATATAATACATTTGTCCTTATGGCTTGGCTTGGTATTAATGTCTGTGCTAGTGCTTGTACTAGAGTCATCGTGCTTGTACGAAGCTGCACTCTGACCAACTTAATATTAATCGGTGCAAGTTCTGTGAAGCTTTCCAGACCTGTTTTTCAAAGGTTTTGAATCTTCCAGTTAGTATTTACAGAATCCTTGCTATGCTTTACTCTTTTGTGTTGCTGTCTGAAAAAGAAATTTCTTATTAGAGATGCCTATTCTGTCTTCCAGTGTCTTATGTTCCTTCCTAAGTTGTATATATCCTATTATTGGGGTACTCTGTGACTGCATTTATTTCAAACCATTTATAATACTGTGAAATTTCACAAAATTTTATCATTTATCGTCTTGAGCATTATTTAAAATTTTAATGTATCATGCAGTGCATCTTTGTTACATATAAATACGAGAACTGTCTCCAGTTCAAAGTAATCATTTCAGTATTTTAGTCTGCATTTTAAGTGACAGTATATGCAATTGTCTTCATAACTACTATCCTTAGCATAGAGACCCATCACTTTTATTAAGAGTAGTTAGTAGTTCTTGTGTGCTGCCTATGAATTATCATAACTTACTATTACATATAAGTGATAATAATCTTCAGTTCTTTTTTTATGTAGTAACTACTGTTGTAAAAAGCCTTGAAATCTTTGTTTTTATATATGCTTTGTTTCTCTGCAGGATTAATAACTGTGTTGGTGAAGACAATCACTGGCTGTTTTTACAGCTATGTTTCTACACTCAGATTCTTAGTTCTTATACGTTGATACTTGATTTCTGCCATTATTACTACTTCTTGCCACTGAAAAAAGATAACCGGGTAAGAATCTGATTTCTCTACAACATGAATAAATAGCTAATATTGTAATATAATTTATTTTGATACTCACCTACTAAATTTACTGCCACGTCACCTGATGATATCCATGTATATTTTCAGGCGAGCAATTAGATTTCTGATGAGTAACAGAGTACTATTCTGAAGTAAGTGCCATCTCCATACTGAAGAGACAACATGAATAACATAGGAAAAGACGATATAAGTAATGAGGTTGCTTTTGATGTCACTCGTTAATACTGGAAAGAAACAACATGTCTGCTTCAGCAGAACTAGTATTCCTTTTGGCCTTCTCCAGAGTAAATATATGCAAAATGTATTTTTCTGTCTGCAGTTTTTATTGGGAAATGCTAATATAAATAAAAGTAAAATCTCTACCAAAATCTGAAATAAGCTTTTTATTTGTCTGGAAAATACTAACATACTAAATAAAACAAAACTAGGAAGCAGAGTCTAAGTTAGAATTAAGATTATGTCCATGGAGCCACGTGTGAAGAAGAGACCAGAACACTTCCAAAGATTGGTAAAGGAAACTAAATTTAGTTCTATTCTGTGCTTTTTTGTTTGCTTGCTTTTGTTCTTCCCAATTCCTGAAGTGCCACTTCAGGAGTAAATTTTTTACTCCATTTTGATGTGACACACCAGCATATTCTCTTGTGGTGGCCTCACATGCATCTTTCAAGAGCACTGGAAACTGACACTCAATTACAGGTAAAAAAAAGTGCTATTTTTTCCCCTTTTGGCAAGCAGTGCGAAAATTTATTATCTTTTCTGTCCTACATGGTATAAAGTAGCATTATTAAACTTTCTGAAAATCGTCTACTTTTTAAAAAATAATTGGACTTACTCTAAATTTCTTACTTACTCTTCAGTCTACAGGGTGTGTGAAGTCTCCAGGGAAACATATGTGAAGGTGATGAGTCAAAAAATAGCTGAAAAATATAGGAGAACTGCACTCTTTAGAACATTCCAAATTAGCAACTCTTAAATTTAAGTTGGTAATGATGAATTTCTATCATTTTAAGTGCACCAAAATTGTGAGTTTTTGCAGATCTTTCTCAAAATAACTGTATGGTTTTGAGAATTTGCTCTATTAACTTTTTCATTTATATAGTTATTCCCACTTAAAGATTTTATATGATGTTGAAAGCTTTGAAAATAGAAGAGATTTTTTGTGCTTTGATTATCTTTCTGGATCCAATGAACCGGACTAATCTGAACTCTTTTGGAGAAAAGCCTGTTTTTAATGTGTGCCCTTAAGAAGATGTGGTGTGCCCTTAAGAAGATCTTCACCCTAACTGGTGAAGACTCTTTGCTAATGTAAGCCAGTTCAATGCATTTGCCTGAGTATAGGGCATTTGGTTTCTGTGTTTGAATGTCTAAATCTACAGAGTTGTGAATAACGTAGCTCATTGCAAGGGATTGTTTTTGTCATGATGATCAGTTTGCATATATGGATGCCTCAAATGATAGGCTTACTTTGGAAAAACTTCATCTCTTACAGTGTGTGTGTGTGCTCCAAAAGGATAAAGCTGTATAGACTGTATATGAACTTGGTAGATGTACAGGTTTTCTTTTTTTTTAGCTGCAGGATGGGGGTGTCCTAGTGGAAGTACAGGAAATTAAGATTTACTTTCTGGGAGTCTAGTCATCATTTTTGCCTGGAGTAGGATGTTGGAGCTCTGTGTAGGTGATTTTTAATAGAATTTGATGATATATAATTATGTGCCACAGAATTGTTTGTCAGAATTATGTCCTTTTGACACACGTAAACCAAACAAGTGATAAAACATTGTTTGGGTATTTAGACAAGCTTCCTACTAGACTGTTTTAATTGTGCAATGCAAATTACGCCTGAAGTACCTGGGTATTCCAGAGAATGCAATGCATTCTGCATTTCACAGGGAGCCCTTCTTTGTAGAGGTTTATGTCTTTTTTTAAAAAAAAAAAAAAAAAAAAATTCATAGCGGCTAGTGTTTACCAGAGATTCAAAAATTGGATATTTTTTCTAAACAGCCATCTGGAATTAGCTTGCTTCCTGCTCATTAAAAATACTTGTGATCTTTTTGTCTGTGTGCCTTCATTTTTTATTTTTCTTCTTTGGTTATAAAATAATACAGAGTATGGAATCTGTAAGATTAAAAGTATTTTTAATGCTATTATGAAATAATCACTTTCTCACAATACTGAATAATGTATTGTGAAAACATGATCGCTGTATATATTTTAGTATTTTTTTCTAATCAAAGCTTGTGTTTTTACTTTTAAAGGTTTAAGTAAGAAAATTTCTTTTTTTAATTAAAATTTTAACTGAGATAAAGATGGTAACTCTAAAGCTAGTGAAAGAAGATACACTTCATCAAAGTTATGATCGTTAAGTGTCATGCCTTACAAGCACAAGGCTGATTTGTAGTAATTTTTACCTCTTGTAATTGTACTTTCAGAAGGATGTGTTGACGTAATTACTTGTGTTTGTCCAGCAGGAGGAGTACAATTACTGCTAGACTTGGAAGAAATAGGGCCTAGTAATTAAATCATATGTGCAAGATCCTAGCAGAAAACATATATTCAAATAAGATAGCATAGGAGTTCTGAAACTAGTTTGAGCAGTTTTCAGAAGCTCAATTTCCAGTGTTCTTGACTTTGCACCTTTGTTAAAACTTAGAGTGTTTTGAACGCTATTGGTGAAGGCAGAAGGGAACATCAGGTAGGAGGCACAACCGCCTGCTAAGCAGAACGCAGTTTCCCCAATTGCAATTAACAGGCCTTGTGGAAATTTTATTTAAGGTAGTATTTATTTCAGTATACATATTCTTTTAATTAGCTATGTATTATTAATTAAAATCTAAAAATATATGTCATTCTTTTTTAGTAAAGAGAATGTTTTTTCTTAGCATTCTAAATTAACAAGCAGGATGACTGAATTTGTTTAAAGACAGACAATGCCTCCTCTGTACTCCAAAAGGAAAAAAAAAGAAAAGAAAAAAAGAAGACAACCTAACTTTTTTTTTTTTTTAATCTCTTCTAAAAGTGTGCTTCCTCTTTTTGCTTTAATCCAAAACGGTCTTAGATTAAATTTTGGAAATTAGAAATTTAGTAGACCCTAAATGATTTGAATCAAATAAGTGCTTAATTTAAACATTTGTTCATACACATGATAAGTATATTTACAAAAGGATTTATTTAGAATGTGGTTCTTGAGCTATCAATCCATTATTATATTGTTTTTAAGCTGAGTGAATATTCTTTGTCTCTCCTCCTGCTAATCTTGTAGCTTTTATTTTTACCTTTTTTTTTTTTTTTCCCCAATCTGGTAGGCTGATGTTCTATGTTCTATACTTTTTTATTATAACCAGAAAAAAAAAAATTTCATTTTCAATTTTAGAAATTTGAAGATATCGTTTCAACATGCCCATGACTTTCATTAAGGAATTGGTTATGATTTTGAGCTGTATGCTTTCAACCCATTTTCTCTGTTAACATGAATCACAGTATCTATTTTTCTTATTCCAAATTAATATTGATCATGGGGAGTATCTGTGAGAACTAGTGCTTCCAGATATGTAGTGTATATTCTACCTAGAGACTGAGGAACTCTTGTTTGAATCTTTGTCACAAATACTAGCTTTCTGCAGAGTATCTTAATACTAACTATGAACAGAAAGATGCTAGACATCTTGGTTTATGGTGCAATCCTCAACATAAAGCTCCAGATGGCATATAGTCAGTCTCATTTTGTCTCTGTTTTCTTCCTTACATCTGTTATACATCTTCTGCTATACATTTCTGTTGTCCATCTCTTCCAAGAGGCCAAGAATCCTTGTGGTTTGACTGTAAGGCTAAATGTGATGGCAGAAGGGACTCTAGAAAACTTGGAGCACGCACAAGTAAGCGTACTGCATGTAGAAAAGCGGTTGCAGCCATGCAAAAGAGCAGTGAATATCAGGGGGCTTCCTGAAATGCTAGCATGATTATCAAACTATGTACAGAGTCATAGCCTAAACTGAAGTCACTGATAAGTGAGGAAAAAAGTTCTATGTGCTGTTGTCCCACGGGGGCAGTTCTTGTGTTGTTCATACTAGCTGAGTACAGTGCCCAGAGACAGATGAGTCTGGTGTTTGAACAAGATGGATGTATCCAAATTGCATTTAAACAAGGAATTATTGTTTGTTGACTAATTTTTCTGAGGTCACTTTGTAGTCTTGCGTAGTTTTCTTAGGAAAAACATTCCTGTTACTCTTGAGAAGGAATAATAAAAATACATTGGGATGAACTGTTATGTAATGTGCCAACATGCTACATGTGTTAATGCAATTCCAGTGATACTCAGTAAAATGTCCTTTCAGTTGTACAGTCTTTATGTAGTTGCCTTTCTGATTCAATGGTGAAAACTGTTCTGTTGTTAAGTTCTGGTTGCCAAAACATATTATTAATAAATATACTGAGAGTCTTTCTAACAGACACTGTCCTGGCTCTGTAGATTTCTAGATGAGGGCCCAGTATTGGTTTCTTGGCTATCATTGCCTCAGAGGCAAGTTGTCTGGAAGTTAGTACAGTTGGTTTTGAGTAGATTCTCCAAGGACAAGTAATGGCTATAAAAATGTTGATTGTCACTTCCTTTCTCTGTTCAGCAAAACATGCTCTTTGTGTGTGGTTTTTGTTTTTGTTTTTGTTTTTTTCCAGGAAGTAAGTAAGGAAAGACATAGTAAAATTTGATTTTCTTCACTACTAGTTCACAAGTCTTACCTTTTAGTATTTCTTGCTTAACATTTAAATGATGGTTTGTAGTGTTAACATGGTAAATACATGCTGAAGAGTGAAATACAAAATGCATGCTGCCTTTTATTTTTAATAGAATTTTCCAATGTAGGGTAGAAATTGATGCCTTTTTTTTCCCTCTGATGAGAACAGTCCCTTTGAGTAGCATTTTAGGGGATGTTAGGATTTTTCTATTTCATCTTTTAATTATGTGGGAGAATATGATGCTAGACCCAGAATGCATCTCCAAGTTCTAACTCTTTTCACAGCTTTAGGAGCAATATGAACATCTTTCTAATTCTTTATTTACTGTGCCTGGCTTTATCTTTCAAACTTTCACTTAAATTATTCAAATGTAATATCAGGCTTTTTAACTAAAATAGAATTTGCCCTAATTGTTTCTTGTTTAATTAAAGTCTAGTACTCCTAGATCTAAGAATTTCTTAAGTCATAATGATTCTAAGTAAATTAACTACAAAAGCAGTAGGGTGGATTTTTTTTTGTTTTGTTTTGGGGTTTTTTTTTGGTCATTCAGTTCACTTTTATGTTGTAATTTAAAGTTTACTTAAAAGGGTTGTAATAGTTCCCTGCTGTGATCTGGCTTTTCTAAGTGAAAGAACAGATGTGCATATTCAGAAGAAAGGCTTAAGAACATAATCATAACTTATAAATACAACAATGGCTGTGCTAACTCATTATCAAGGGGTAAGATAAGGTGTGAACTTACAGTGTGTGTGCAGTAACTGCCATGTACAATGTTTTCCTGTGATAAAAATTAGGTAATTTATCCTTTGAAAACGATCTAAAAAGCTGTCTTATACTTACTGCTGGGTAAAATCAGGCTTTGGAGAGCAGCCTTTACCTTGAGGCTACTTGTTTGTGTTTCTGTACCGAAGTTATAATAAGTCATTTGAGGCCAAGATATAATAGGTAAAGAAAACTTTGTGTTGGACGATAGGCAGCATTATAGTTAGGTCACTGCAGATACCTTGATTTTACAGATACCATCTTCAGGAGTCAAGCTTTTTGTTACAAAAGAGGTATTTTTAAATGAAATTTGATGTGGCTGGAAGCCAATATTAAAAAACCTTATAACTAGGATTGCTTAACTGATTGATTTTTCTTATGTTTTGTAGCTATCCATCATGGTCTGAGGTGAAAAAAAAGTCATGATTAAATAATGATTTTACTGTTTTCCCAAACCTTAACTATCTTTAACCAAAGATCCATCTGGCAAAGGATCCATCTTTAACCATCTGGCCAGGAAGTTTTTACGTTTATAAATGAAAGATGCTTTGTTTATAAATTTTAGTACATTTAATAACTGCAAATACAGTATTTGCCTTTAGCTGCAAGTCTTTGGGGACAGCTGTTATCTAATACTACCACTGACGTCAAAGACTTAATTTTTAAATGCTAAAGATTATTTTTTTTCTCTGTCTTGTTCTAGGATATATTTGTATGTAGACATGAACTTGCTCTTCTAAGAATATCTGCCTTCATGGGTCTAATAGTACTAGGTGGAATAAGTGGCCTCTTTTATACTCAGCTAATGGGTATTTTCACTGTAAGTATCCTTTAATTTTATAAATGTCCTTTAATTTTGTTATCAGTAGACTTAGTAAAAGCAGAATGCGTTATAAGGGAATAAAAGAAAAGTATTTCCATTCCGAGGCACCTCTTTGGTGAGATTTGTCATCACTTTTGTCTCCAAGGAAATCTTAGGAAGCCTTCTTGTAAAGACATATCTAATAATTCACATATTCAGGCATTTTCCTGATTCGTGTTAGTGAAATAAAGTCATGCACTACCCAGGAAATGAACAGTGAATCCACTGTGGAATAGCAGTTATGTATTTTGTGGATCATTAATTTTTGCTTTTGTTTTAAAGTCTTATCTGCTCTGCTCTGCTCTCAATTAGGCTTTGTGACAGTGGGGCCCACTAATTAATCAATCATTTTAAGAACACGGCTTTTTTTAAGTACCTAAATCTGCTTACTTTCATATGTTTCAAGTTAATAAATTGTGGCATAAGGTCATGTACAGGGTACAGTCAAAATACATATTTTATATATATAAAAAAAACTACATGGAAAAATTTTCAGGTTAAATGAATTTGACAGTATAATAAGTATCTACAATAAATGTTTTTGCCGTATGCTAGAAATTAATTACTGTCAGTGAATCATTTTAAATTGTTAAAGTGAAGTTGTCCAGTATAGAATAAAGAGTACATTGGTCACATCTGTACATATCTGAAAGTGTATGATTTGACCTGCAAAATTTTATTAGTGAGAATAATATACAAGATGACAGCATCTATTTATATGGTGATTGTTGAGGATTCTGAGTACTTGCTGAGATTACGTTTTGAGACTATCAGAATATTAACCTTTGCAGATGGAAAATGGAAAACCTCCTAACCATGTGGCATAATGCATTCATGCCACAAAGGGCAAAGCCTTCTGTGTAGTTTTTTTTTTTATTAGATAAAACTATAATAATATTACCTTTCTCTAAGTTATATCTTCCTGCTTTTTGACTTTATAGTGAAAAATATGGCATTTATTGTTGTTTTTTTGCTCTCCAGCTGCTCTAACACACTACTTTTTGCACCTTCTTTTGACCTGCTGGTCTGTTTACTGCGTGCCTGTTTTGCTCTGGTGCCTACCGACAGGATGTAACCTCCCTGCTTAAATGCTGTCACACAACCTTGCATCTCTACTGTAGAGCCAGGATTTTTTTCTAATCCTGCATCTAGCTGAAGTGGTGCAGCCATCTGGATTTTCTGGCCCCACACTCCACAAGGAGATATTGAAGTTCAGGGGACTTTAATGTCCACATATTGTAATATGGATGGCCTTTGGGCCTCTATTAAATAGATATCTGAGACGTACTACAATAAAATATGGAGATGATTTAGAAGAAAGCAAGAGACAAACCCTAAATCTGCAACTCTATTCTAGTCATCCATTTGCGCTACTGGGAGCTGGGCTAAATTTTGGTAGTGGTGATGAGCATTTATCCAGATGTTGCTACGATACAGAAAAGAGAAACTCTGAGATTGAAGTGAATTCTGTTTACAGAAACATCTGAAACTTGGGATGTTTCTGTTTTGGCACAAGATGCCAACTGTATTGCATCTGAAATGGGTGTGAATCCCAGAATGTTCTTGCACGCTTAACACCTTCAAGCGGACAACAACCTTGAAAACTATAAAACAGAATAAAAAGCTGCTTTATCCTATATCAGTTGCATAGTATACTGTGGTGCATGTCATTGTACTTACTGAGCCCACCACTACCTGGCATGGGCATAAGCTCATAGCATTTTCAAGTCCAGTCTCCTTTTCTGACAAACCATTCCATGAATGGTGAAATTGGAGAAATCATCGATTCTGTCCTGTCTGCTTTTCAAACTAAATAATTTCTCTACAAAGGCCTTTGGCTATGCTCTCTGACTGTAGTAGAGATATTTGGCTCTAACTCTACAGTACCAACAGGGCAGAAACAGGAAACATGCAGAAGATGCTTGTTGTAGGCCAGCTTTAATGAAGGGATTATTCAGGCTTGGGCAGCAGTGATTAAATAAATATGTAAAAAGCATAACTATCTGCTCACTGTTATCTCAGGGATATCCCTTTCTGGCATCTCATTGAATACAACATGCTGCCATGTGAGAAACTGAAGGAAACTTTATCTGTGAAATAAATTGGTTTTGAAATTCAAAGTATGGACACTGGATGATATTATTTAGAAGGATGCAGCCCAGTGCATCTGTAAAGTTTCCAGACTGCCTCTTCTTTTGTAGACTCTGGTCGCAGAAATTGGTGGTTGTATACATGTTGGGTTATTCCTGAGAGTCTGTAGCCTTCCTTTTGACAATCACTATTCCACAGAAATATAGAAATATTCCTACATTTGTTTAGGTAAAATGTCTACTTTCTTTGTGAATAAGCTCAAGTTGAGCTTATTCAAATTCAACCTGTAACATAATCTTCTTTTTTTTTCCTATCTTTCAAGAACTGCTTAGGTTATGTTTTTAGAAAAAGAACTAAACTCATGACTTTTGAACTTTTGTATAGTAATACTTCTAGGTCTCCATAAGGTAAACTTGCTTGACCTTCTTCATATGTTTTTCCAGAAATCAAGCCAATAGTTTCTGTTTCATGTCACTGAACAAGAGTGATGCAAGCAGCTAAAGTCGACTAATTTTTTCAGTATTATTGAATACAGAGATGTGAAAAATCTTCTGTTCATTTTTTTTCAGTATCTGCTAAACAAAATAATATCAGACCCACAGAAGCACCTTTTTATGTAAAACTGCATCAAAATTCTTACTTCAGTATCATCAGTAATGAAGAACTAGGCCTTGAAATGGCACCTTCTACCTTTGTAGAAGGTTCATAGTCAGTATCATGACTTTGCCCAAGTATATATGATTAGTGTTAGCAAGCAGCTCAGCTATGAAGCAACCTACATGTTGTTTGAGGGTTGATAATTATTTGCACCAAATATTAGCAGCAAAAAAAAAATGCCGAAAATTTTCACTGCGACAAGACAGTTGAGTATATAGAAAAAAAAAAAGAATTAGCCTGAAGATATTCCTGCATACAGTGTTCCTTTGGCCTGCTTCTGGGCATAATTTAAAATGGGTTGAGTTTAGCGGTGGCTTGACAAGTCATATGTAGAAGCAAGCATTTTTTCATAGGATTTTAATGAAAAACAATAAGGGAAAAAAATCTCATTTTTGAGTAACAATTTTCAGATGTTGAAAGATGTTATTAAGTTTTATATATAATGGAATTGGTCCATTTCATATACCTTGTGTTACTGTGAAATAAGGCCAAAAATAAGAAAATAAGGACTTTGTGACAGATAGCTAATACATTGTGCCTTACATAGCAGCACTTATCAAAATGCAGTGTTGCAGTGCCATCGATTTATTTTCTGTACCCATCCTTGTGTAATTGTCATCAATTATAACAGCAGGTCAGTTATGTAAAGTTCTTAAATTAGAGAAAGAAACCTACATCCTCTAATGTTACCTTGTTTCAAGTGTGTTCAGTAGAGTAAGAGGCTTGGAAACAAGTGTTCTCTCCCACACATGGAAATGCAAATTTTGCTCTGGTTCAGATGCTATTTTTAAAGGAACACTGTTTGTGAAGATGATAAATAGGCATGGTTAGTAGTCCTTCAGAGTCTTACCACCTCTGTGACTGTGGTAGGACTGTAAGTGCATCCTAAACACTCAGCTATTCACACAGCAGCCAAAGATCAAGGGAGGTAACTTCCTACAATGACAGGAGAAGTGTGAGAACAGCTGGCAAAAAACTGTCCTCAGAGGAACTTCTAATGTGAATTGTTCTCATGAAGAGGTCACTTTATAGCAGATTAGTGCTTTCTCCCTAGAAACTAACATATGTGAAATACCCTTTTAGCAGAAGGGGCACATGGCTCTTTTCATCCTCGTTCTCCAGTTGCTTTTCTCATGCCCTAATTTGCCTTTATTCTTGTCATGATCCAGAAATTGTAACACTTCCTGCTTGTATCCCAGACCTCTCTTGAGAAGCCTGATTGTGGATATTTGGGAAAAGAGGAAATTAGAAGTTCTGTCTAATTCAGAAGTCTCTGAAAGATGGGAGAAATTTAAGGTCATAATTTAGAAAATAAGTGTGATTTTTTTAAAAAAAACCCCCTGTGTATAACAATGAGTTTTCTTAGATCGAATTTTCATGTTTCTGAAGAGTGCAGTGGAAGAAATCACTATTTTAAAATATTTATGAAAACAGTCATAATTTTCAGCATGGATCATGTATTTATACTGAAGGCCTGTTTATATTCTTTGCTTGATGCCTTTTTGTCCAGTTTCTTATTGTTGCTTGCTCTGCGAAATTAAATTTGATCTTGCTTAATTGGAAATGAGTCTGGGCAGAGTGAGTATTTTTAATGACTTTGCTTGAGAAATAAAGACAAACTTACATGAAACAATAAGTGAAGAAGATAGATTTTTGTCGGTTGCATCCTAGAAAGATCAAATATTACAGTGTTCTTCTACTACTGAAAATGTCTTTCTGGGTTCCTTTTTAGCTTTCTGTCTTTCTCTTTCTCTCTATTTCTCTCATTCTCTGTCTCTCTCATTACTGTCCTTCAGATTGGGTAAGACCTCAGCTAGTCAACAGGATAAGAAGATAGCTTTAGTACAGGCACTACAGAACTATTCTGCAATGAAGGCAGAAACATTTATTGTTTTTTTTTCTTTTTTGTCACGTCACTCTTTACTATGAAAATAGTGTTTAAATCATTTTGCTTGAGACTGTTTTAGATAGGTTTAACATCTCTTTTAAAAAAACACAAAACATTGTGTACTCTGCTGTCCATGTGTTAAGTCATTCAACTGTAAAGTGAATGTGAAGTTTATCAGGAAAAGAATGTTTTGTGCATATCTTAAAAAAAAAAAGGTGTACGGTAGCAGTTTTCTGTGCATCTCCAGTATTGACACTTCCTTTTTTTCTGTAGTTATCTTTATGTAATTCGTTTGAAAGGTAGATAGAAAATATCCAGGAATTTGATTGCTTTTCCAAGACTTTTTTTTTTTTAAATTGTTCTCATTTGTTAAGTGGTGTCTTTATATACAGCGTACACATGTTAAAAATAGATAGTTAACTTATTGATTGGCAGGAGCAGGCGTAGGTCGGTCTGAGGAAAAGTGTGTGTTTTCTATGAGTTGTAGATTATTCTGTTTTATATTTTTTTTTCCTTAAGGCAAAGAGCTGTAAGTGTTTTAAAAATACAAACTGTCAAGATAATTCTTTATGGGTTAATAAAGGAGCAACACTGACATAATTATTTGTCTCTTTCAGTTGTTCCATTTGCTTTAAGAAACTACTTATGATAAAAATAAGTAAAAAAAACCCCTAAAAATAACTAGTAGAAATAATAATTCAGATTTTTGTGTAGTGAATCTCTATTTTGCTGCACTGGGTAACATATTGTTTGTGTATTTACTGAGGTTTTAAATCATGTCAGATGCTACTATAAAGTATTCACTTTTTTAAGGCTGACACCTTTTGCATATGTGAAGGGCTTCTTCCTCTGAAGCTTTGTCTTGCGCTTTATTTTGTTGGCTGCCACCTGTCTGAAGCAATCAGCCACTTCCCTCTCTCTCTCTTCCGCCACACAAAAGGAAAATCCCATCTTCCCATGGATGGTGGAAGGTAACAGGATAATCAGTTCAGCAGTGATCCTCTGATGTCATTGTGGGAGCCCTGTAAAAGCGGATTAGCTGTGACCCAGATAAAATAATTAGAAATTACTTGGACACTTACAAATAACAGATCTACTAATCTCATTTCCAAGGTTAAAAAAGGTCTGTCTCTCAACATAACACTACCAGATGTTTCAGTTGAATGGCATCCTTTGCAGAGACTAATCTGAACCCTAATTTCAAAGGATTACCTTTGATTGTTTTCTGTTAAAACACTAAACGGTTTGTGTTTCCATTTTTCCATATGTTCTAACAAAGTATTTATATAGAATTACTTCTTTTCTATAGTTTTTCATTATGGTCCGTCAGATATTTTTTCTATGTTTTTATGTGTCAGTATTACAGAGATGTGTTTTTTTATTAATAATATTTGCTATCTACCTGTTTATCTAGAGCTAAACTATGTAGTGTGTGGACTCATAAATTTGGTAGATCCTATGTGCTTTTCTGCAATAGTAGTGTATGTATTACCATAAACTAACTGATTAGTGACTTTATTAATTTAATTAATGCTACCAGGGTTTCCTGTTAATTAACAGTTTAAATGATGTACAGTGATATGCCACTATCCTCAAGCATCGATACTGTGTGTATGTGGTAGATAGAATTTTTCATTCATTTACTTTTGAGGAGGTTGGGAGAGAAAACAGTTAAACAGCTGGCATACAGTGGACTGTTGAGTGTACACTGAGAGGCCTCTCCATATAACCTTTTCCTTTCATAAGCATTCTGGATATTTGTTAAAAGACTATATTGTATTATTGTTGCAGTGTTTGTCTTTAAACACTTAGAGTAGCAAATGTATTTCACAAAATTTCTGTTTGTTATTCTAGTAAATATATTAATCTCTACATAAACATAGTAAATCTCTCAATTCAGGTATTTTAGCAAAATTCCTTACTGTAGTTGTTACTTTACTGAAAGTTTATTGTCTTTTAAAATGAAGAAAACTTCATTATAAAGCAATATGAAAAAGTTGGAGATTGTACAGATTAATTTTCTGTGACATTTTTATCTCTAAATTTGATTTTTAGGTACTTAGTACTTTTAAAGGCTAGTATTCCATTTAACAGCATAATGCTAAAGTCAAATATAAACAATAAATGCCTATAAGAAATATAAAATTTCTTGTAATCAGTAATTCATCAAATCTTACCAAAAATGAGACTTAAATAATGCAAAAAATGCAGTTTTTCTGTTGAAAAAAAATCTTAATTCTTTCCTAGTTTTATAGTGCTTATTCATAGATATTTAATATACACAGTTTGCACAAGTGAGATAGTTATGCTAAAATGCTTTTTGTGTTGAGAAATAAGTATCTTTTAATTAAAAATATTTGTACTCATTTCTTTAATGAGATAATCTATTAAATGCTGTTTTGATTAGTGAAATAATAAGGGCTTTACTTTTTTTTTTCCCTTCAAACATGGCAGAAATGTAATCAGAGAACTATTAATCCCGATAATTAAGTTCAGCACAGAAGAAACTCAGATTGGAAGGGGAAATTAGGATTTGCAGACAAATATTTTCAGTGTAATAAAGTGTAAAAATATAAATTAATCACAGAGAGACAGCAGAGGATGTGTAAGGTAAAGCCAAACAATAAATTGAAATGTGAGAATTAAAAGAAAATAGGTTAATACAAACACTGTCTGTATTTATCATCCTTATTCTTCTTATCCCTTCCTTTTTTTTTTTTTCCTCCCTCTGTGTGTGTCTAATTTTAATCTACCTATAGGTAAATTTTTCATTAAAATACTCTGTGGATTTTTTTAAAATAAATTTCAGAATTAGTCATGTCCTGGTCTTTGAATGGGAATTTGCTAACAGTGTATTTTTTTTTGTATCTCTATGTGTTATTATATACAGCATATTTAATTTCTTTAACAAATGTATGGTGTTAGTCTTAAAAACCTGTTTGCCATCAAATCCATATTCTAGATTCTTTTAAAAAGCCTTTGCATGAACATTTTAAAACATAAGAATAAACTTGAAAGCACAAAATACTTAAGGTTGAAAAATTTTGCCTTTCTTATTTAAATAATATTATGGTCTACACAAATAAATCCCAGTATATTAATGGTATATATTTTCCCATACATCTCACTACATCCTTTACAGAGAAACAAACATAAATATATTTTTTAAGGATTCAAAGTATGAGCCCTTTTACAATTCCGTTATTTTTCTAAATAACTAATGAGGTACTTTTGAACAACTGGCAATAAATAACTAATAATGATGTTAGAATGTTGTAGGAGATGAATAATGTTTGTTAAAGTTAGACATCAGATCGTTAAAATATCTTCTGGGTGTGAAGAACAAGAGCTTGTCTTGCCATTAATGTTGTCATTAATATTTTTGTCATCAATGTTTTCATTATGTTTTCATTAATGTTGTCATTAATATTTTTGTCTTAAGAGGGTGCTCTTAAGTACTAAGAGAAATACTTTGTGTGTTATATGTGATACTCCTTTTCTGGTAAATACATGAGGAATCTATTTCACTGCGGTCATCACAGACCGGAGAATAGGGGTATTCCTTAGAAATAATGCAACACAACATTGTTTTCTGTTTTGAACACAGTCAACTCCCTCATTTAACAAATTCTTAAAAACAGCAGTTCAGACTGAATTAATTTAGTAATTTTCAGACTGAATTTAATTATAAGTGATAACATCAATTTTAGTTTTACAGAATATCACCACATTGATTTTACCTATGGTAAAATCAAAATTTAGTTTATAATTTTTATACTATAGGGTAGAAAAAAATAGGAAACATTCTTTTTGATGAAGTGTTTGGTATTTGATAATCCAGAAGAAATGAAATGAATGAAAAAAATGATGCATTGACCAAGTTCATTATTTGCTGTTTTAGGCTTTGAGGGTATATGTTTCTGAATAAGCAAGTGCAGAAGTAATAATTGTTTCCAATCTGGATGACGACCTTGGTAATCAATTGTGTTTTAAGTCATTTTGTCTCATACACAATCATAAATTTTGTATTTTTCCTGAAAATAGAGGTTACTAGGACTCAGTTGATGCTTGCTCACTTCAAGTTTCTTGTAACTGATAGATGAGTAACTGCTCATTGAATTTTAACATCAGAATTGGCAGGGAGAATTTCTAGCAGCACTCCATTTGTATTAATCACTCAAAGCCTCTTAGGTTGAACAAAATAACACTGCTGTTTTAACAAGACTTTAGAAGGCCGTTCTTCGGATGCATCAATGAACACCTTGTCATTCAGTGGAATATTGATTATTCTCGTCCTCCTATTTCTGAAAATTCAACCCTCTGAGGGAAAAAAAAAATACTAGGCCAAAGCTCAATTATTGCTTTCTCCTGTTTCTTACTCTGTCCTCTCCAGTGGGGCTGGTGAATTAGGAAATGCTGTGAAGAGTTTATTGGGAAAAAAAAATGGTAATGAGAACTGTGAAATTTCATTTTCATGTGAAAAGGTAAACTGCTTCACCTCCAAATGAAAATATATTTCAAATGAGTTCAGCTGTTTGAGAGAGGGAGAGAGGCAGGAAGATGGGGAAGTAGTGGAGGGCATTTGGTTTCTTGAATTTAGTCATCAGTACTTGTTAGACAGCTAAACTCCAGAGAAGAAACTTTTCCTTCATTTCCTTCTAGCCCTGCTTTATAGCTTTTAAAATACATCTGTAAAGCTTTTTTATTATCTGAAAGTTATCCTAGAAAGGATTCACTGTTCAGCCCCAATTTACTTACTGTTATGCAGAGCTATTTGTTATTAGATAAATTTTGACATTTTAACACAAGGAGGAGGAAGGATGAAAGGAAGAGTTTTCTCTTACTTCATACCCAGATCAAATCCTCAGTGTATTTTGAAGGCACGGAAGTTTTTCAGTCCTTTTTACAGTAGTGATTTGAAGTTCTTGTTTTAGTGCTTTCACTTAGTCCATTAATTTAATAGGTTGGTTTTTTGAGAGACTCAGTCTCTGGTAAGTATCTTCCAGTTGTGGATCCTAGGATAAGGATTTAAAAAACAAACAAAACAACATTCAGGGAATTATTCCAGAAAATATTTGAACCAGTTTTCAAAATGGCAAATAACAATATTTTAGAAAGTATAAGCATATTAATGAATAAGTATGTTCAAAAAGAAACAGCATACTCAAAAAAGAAACAAAAGCCATTCTGAAGATGTTATTTTTTATGCAATGAAAAGTTGTTCTTAAGCTCTTTTTTCTGAAATGAAAGTACATTTTTTTCATAACTACTTATTTATAATCCATACTAGTCATTAGAAATCATTATTTTCAAGCACACATTCTGTTCTATCAGACAGATATGAGCTGAATGAAGTGTTCTCACCAGATCCATGACATCGTGTAGAAAATGGCTTGCATCTCTTTGTGCTTCCCTGTTCCTTGTGGCAAGTTGAGAGAAAGGCATACTAATACGATAGGCAGGCATAAGCTGAAGAGTAGGAATAGTTTACGTGTGGAATTTGGAAGAGCAGACATTGAGTACAGGGTGCCTCCAAATTGTGGCCTCACTCTTGAGCAGTGGTTCATACCCACATAATGATGAGGTAGAATTAATTTATGTAATTGTTGTGGGCATGCCTTTTCTGTAGAAATTCATATCCAATTTGTAAACAAATCAGATGTGCGAGATGGATTTAGAAAAGAAGTTGTCAAGGGAACTTGAGCCCATCTACATCTGGTCAAGTAGGAAATTGGCTTCTCTTACAGCGCTTCCGATTCCACCCTTCATCCTCAAACCTTGTAAGAGGAACTGTGGTGGAATCCCAGCAGTACCTGCGCTAAATTAGGTGCACGGATTGTAGGAATGGTAGAGAATGTACCGTGAGAGATTGCTTGCTGGAGTTTCCAGGTGACTTAATGAAGTTGCAGCCTAATTAAATCACATCTCTTACTTATCTGTATGGTTGGGACAATAGAGACAAGTTCTCAATCTCATTCGAAACATAGAATAATTTGATAGGTGTCTAAATGAGTCAACATTAAAGGGAAGTAGCAAACTGCCATAAAAAAAAGAAGTTGGAAAATATTTGAATTAATCAATTAACTATTAATAGTTAATTAATTAATTTAGAATTCTTGAATTATTTTGGAATGCCATGAAGTGTGAGTCTGCATTAAAAAAAATACTGCTGGAGGTAAAAATGAAGCAATATTGACCTACAGAAAAGCTTTTCTTTTTTAAGTAGATATTGCTAATGGTGAAAGCTTTTAAAGTTTTATTTAAAGGTGATCTGAGTTTAACATGATTTCTTATTTATAAAATCTCGTGAATAATGAAATAAATCTTATTCAGAAAAGTAAAATGTGAATTGAGTTTACTTAGCTGTAGGTACCTTTGCCATAGCCTTTTTGTATAGACTATTCAATTTTTGATGAATTTTAAGAAAATTTTATATTTAGTATTTTCCTCTAGAGAATGTAGAAGTTATTTGTATTATCCTTGGTGGTACATTTCATATTGTAATATTCATGAAGATAACTATTTTAAAACTTAATAGGTTCAGCTTTTCAAAGGACTACTTCTGATGGTGGTCACAATTTACTAAATTATATTTTGTTCCTGTGGATTTCTGAACGGAACTCTAAGACTGGAAAAGGTGCTTTTTAAATGTGTGGCAAAAGTGCTCTTTACACACGTTATTTTTAAAAGTCCGGGTATTAATTGTAATATGTGAAGTATTTTTAGCTGTTATAATGTTGTTATTTTGTTGACTTTCTGTAATGTATGCTTTCATAATGGAACTACACCGTATTGTTAAGCTTTGTGTTTGTAAAAGATCATATTTAACAGATGGAATAAATTTGCAGTGCATGTAGGTTCAAATCAGTTTAATGTGGAGTATGAGTAAAATGTTGCCAAAGCAGTACATGCCAAGGATTAATTGTCTCTACTTAGATTTTTTTCATAATGACACTGACAGTTAGTTAAAAGATTTGTTTTTTCATTGTGTTTTCTTTAACAGGACACTACGAGTATAGAAAAAATGTCAAACTGTTGTGAAGATATGTAAGTACTATAAAATTCCTAAGCTCACTTGCTGAAAAAATAGAGAAATGGCTCTAGGTTGTAACTGACTATGTGAGAGAAGAACGGAAGGCACTGTTAAGAGTATTTTGTACACTGCTGCTCCCTGTGTGCTGTTATCTACAGCAGTAGCTTACTGATCCTTTAATACTGTTTTACATAAAATAGTCTCAGTTTGTTTTTATTCACTTCTTACCCAAAGTAAGTAAAATGGTATTTTTCTTAAAAAGCAGAGATCAAAAGGTACTTGCTGCTGTGTTGTTGATGTATGTTTCATTGGTCCTAAGGTTCTCGTGTGCTTCAAAAGTTGCCTTTGGTTGATTGACGACACAGATAGTTTCTTCTCTCCAAAGTTAAGTCCCAGCTGCATGCCCTAATGAAAGAAAAGCTGTGTTTGTGATGCTGGGGCACAATTCATCAGAGTCCAGCAACGGATCCCTAGCCAACCTGTATTGTTCTGGATGACTGAAATGCACCATGGGAGTGCTGTCTTTCACTAATAATGCTGTTTTTTATAGATCAAGGCCCCGAAAGCCGTGGCAGCAGAGCTTCTCTGAAGTTTTTGGCACTCGCTGGAAGATCCTGTGGTTTATTCCTTTCAGGCAGAGGCAGCCACTGCGAGTTCCCTACCACTTTGCCAATCATGTCTAAACAGATGGATGGTGGGCACAGATGGGTCCTCTATGCTGGAAGTGTGTTACAGGTTTTATGATAATAGGACTATGACAGTCCTCAAGTCAATTAAAATCCTCCCACCAGTCTTAGTCATCATAATGTGCCCCAGGCCTTATTTTAATAGTGGTCTAGCTATTGTTGATGTGAGATTAATAAAAGTTACGTGTTTAAGTTAAAGCATATTTACTTTCAGATTAGCTTTCTAAAGGGGTTTCTTTTGTGTTTGACAATGATGATGAAAACAAATGCTGGACTAGAGTCTTCCTCTATGGATTTGGTATTGTCTATTTTGATTATTTTTTTTTTTCCCCGGTGGTAGGAAACACTGAAATTTACATTGATTTTTAGCATTCCCACTATGTAATCTCATGCTGCATTTACTCTTATTACAGGTGTTTTTTTTTCTTATCAGTAGTTTTGTCTTTTTGATATGCAGGTCATTTTCTGGTAAATGTGTTTAATATCTCTTGATATTTCCTTATATTTTCTCTGAAAAGCTGACATCTGAAACTGCGGCACACCTCTATATCTTTCTTATAAGAGTTCTTAAAAGTACATATATGTGCGTATCTTGCATCTTAAGTTGTCATTTTATATGCATATGATATTAGTTAAAGATAATATCATTTGTTATCATTCATGTCTTGTATGTCAGCAAAAGCTATGAAATGCATGGAGGGTAAAATAGGCTGATAGTAAGCATGTTTTCGGCTTTTTCCTGGGTATTTCTTTGCAATAATTCAACAAGGAAGCTGTATAGTGCAAATATGAGAAAGCATACACTTTTTATAAAAGCTGATTTAATTAGCATAACATGCCATAGAGAACTCTATATAGTCTATATAGAGATCTCTGTATAAGTTCTGCATTTTATATTTTGTTTTGTTTAGTCATGACTAGCTGGAATTAAGATCATTTTAGGTGCTTATAAACAAAAATATTTTAAAATATTTATATATAAATATAGATATTTGCTATAAACATGTACAGTAAGGTATATTAGATGATTTAATGGGTTAGTATGTTATTGTATGACAGCTTTATGTTCTTTTTATGAGCCCTTTTTTGTGGAAGTAATTAACCAAAGTCAGCCTCTTTAAGATTAGATCTGGTAAATTAATAGTGATTCCCAAAGTATTGCCTTTGTTTTGCTGGGTCGGGAAATATCATGTAATTTATCGTTCTGTGTCTGGACAAATATCTGCATGAGATGTTTGTAATTCTTGAAAGTTCTGTGAATTTTTGAGAAATTCATACCTGAGATTTTTCAAGTTATGCTGCTTACCATGTTTGTTCTCTTGTATAACAACAAAACTTATATCCACCTCAAATGACAGCCCTGCAACTTGATAGTAAGAGATATAAAGTCAGGATGTACAGTACATAGATTGTATTTGGAGAGAATCATATTTTACTTCTGAGTGGTGCATTCAACATGAAAGCTAAATTTTAAAATAAGTTCTATTAATAATCAATCTTTAGATTAGCTCTTTTAAAGCCTTAGTATTGCCCATCTCGGGCACGTGATCCTTTATTAGATTAAGATTGTGATAAGATAGTGATGATGCATTGAAAGTTCCATAAGGGTCATATTAAAATTAATTGATTTTATACTTTCTGCAAACTTCTGAACCAACTTTACTACTTCTGCCCTTTGAAAATAGACACAATACTTCCTTCACTTAAGTTTCAAACTTTACGAGTAAGCATTCTTTCTGAACTTTTTGCACTATGTTTTTGTAATTTAATTTAGATTTTCTTTAAGATGCTGTGAGCAGCAATACTTAACCAAAACTAGGCATGAACAAAGTAGATGAAAAACTTGTGAATTCAAATGTGCACATATACATCATGAAGTAGCTGCTGAATTCTCTCACTTTCTTTTTTGAGAAATTCAATTGCTGGATTCTTTGTGAAATACCAGGGAAATATTAGGTGTCAGCTTTGTTCGATATGTCAATATTTAAATCTGTTTCATGATACAAAATAAACCTAATTTTCTTAAGTTTTTAATCTTAATCAATTTTCAGAATTAGAAAATCTATACAGGTCTGAAACCTTTCATTAACGGCTTTTGATTCATTCATTGTAGAGCATATAATTATTATCCCTGTTCTGATGTATCATTCTTTTTAGTTATTTAGTATCCATGGTAAAGCAAGCCTGTGATACATAATCAGCTGAATTGTAAGAAATTTAGTTATAGCTCGTGTTTAAATTTTGATATGATTTATGCAGTGAAGTAATAGGAACATTAAATTTTGAGTGGATAAGAGTCTATGAATACTCTAATATTCTATACAAATAGAAAGGAGTTTGAAACACTGAAACTGATCCTAGAACAACTCAGACTGGAAATAAACATGGTCTAGAAGTCCTGCAGATCATGCATACAAACAGTCATAATTATGTTTATATGCCTGACGGACAGGCAACACTCAGTTTTAAGTTTGGGACACATGCACATATTTGATCTTTTGTAGTGATACGTACTGTTTTAAAGGCTGATGCTAATGTTGAAGCCCACATGCATTACAATCTGGGATATAGCCTTTCCTGTTTTATTCTCCAAGTGCCCTCTCTTGGCCGTGGTCGGCAAAGACAGTCCACTCTTGGGCTAAAGCAGGAACGGTGCTCTGCTGCAACAGCCATAGATTGCTACCGAGACTTGGTTGCAGCACCGTGGTTATTTAGAGCAATAACTATGGGAATTGCATGGGCAGCTGTGAAGATTGAGGGGTTCATGCCTAAGGAATGAATTATTTCTTCGGTATGCGGACACTGCTTTGGGTCTGCCTCAGATAAAAAGGGAAGCGTATCAGATTTTCTAGAAAATCATCAGAACAAGCCTACAGTCATATTACTATGTCTTCATCAACTAGCACAATGTAGTTTGCCTCTGTCCCTGACTTTTCTTTTTAAAAATTGATTATAAATTAAAAATTGAAATGTTTGTAAATTCCAAAGTACTTACTTAAGCTACCCGAAGCTTAAATCTCTGTGACTGGAGTGCTAGGTATGCCTTTTAGTGAATGAAGTATTTATATCTTGCCTAATTCTCACATGAAGATACTAATCGCACACTATAAGGTTCTCAAATGTGTTTGTATTGTATGTATTGATATTCACAAATGTTTTTGTTTTCACTCTCTGGATCACCCTTAAATATAGATACTGATGTATAATTAACGGAACTTTTTTTTTTTTAAAACCATTTCACTTTGGCAATACTTAAATTTCAGTATAGCTTTCTAAATTTTGTAGAAGAGAGAGAATTTGAAAAAGAATGACTTCTTTTTCATGAAGTCATGAGTTTTATTTTCTTAATTTCTAAACAGTACGGTATCAATATCTTGAAAATTCAGCAAATGAATACATCATGTTTGTTGGTTATTAAAGTAATTTTCTAAAATTTATTCTCAGAGCTGCTACATCAAGGAAAGATGTTAAACTTTTAGCAGTTAAATCACTGACCTGCACTTTGAGATCTCAATTAATTCTCTCTAGCCCTCCTTCACTTCATCAATATCAGAACTATCTGTTATTAACTGAGTGAAGTGTGTGTTACATTTAGACTTAATGAGTTGATTTCCTGAGGAGCAGTGATGGAAAACATGCAGAAAACATTTGGGAACAACTGCATTTTTTTTGAAGTGTGAGAGAGTTAATGGTAAAACTGATAGTGTACAAATTCCTGTCTTTTTGCATAATATTAGAGACTTTCATTTGGAAAATCTTCATGTCCAAAATAGAAAGTTCTGCATTAGATAATCTTAACAAATATATTCTCTATTCTGTCCATGTAAATGACAAAGTTTCTTCAAATTCAATATTGCTAGTAACAGCTGTCAGAGTGGTTGAGGGCTATAGCTGTTGTAGACTTGAGCGGGATTCACATGAGTAAGTAAGAGGAAGACCTGTTAAAGAACTTAGAGGAAGGATGGAATTTAGACCAGGCAGCCTACAGTTTTTCTTGGATCTAAGAAGTTGTTTAATATGAAAGGGAAGATTCATAAAAGTACAGAGGATATTGAAGGTGGAACTAAAAGAATTTCTTTGACTCTGCTTTTTCAAATGGAGTGAGATTACTAAGAGCATGAATGATGCAGCTTAAATGATAACTTTACTCTAAAATCTTCAAGTGTTTGTCTTAAAATCGTCCCACTTTATTCAGTACAGGATACTTTTCATAAACAACTGAACCATATTTTTGTTTGTGCTGCAACACTCCAGTGTATACCTATGTAAGGAATGTAGATGACAATGTTTCAGCAAGACTACTAAAGGGAATCTGCCCTATGTCAAATCTTCATATGGTAGGATAGGTTTCTGGTAACCTGAAATTGTCGATTCACATAAACTATTATATAATGTATTATTTAATTGGCCAGCATGCTTAGAAAATGGCCAGTGTCACTTAAAAGATGTATTATTTAATTTAGGTATTATTTGTACACATTTTGTTTGCCACACAATTTTTCTGTTGCTCAAAAATAAGAAGCCATTGTAGCTTTCCTGGAGCAACTATATTACAAAGACAAAACTAATTAACTTAGAAGATAAATGCATTTGACCAGCTTCTCTCAATCTGCCGTTTGGAAATTCCTTGAAGATATATATTTCATTCTTTTCATCCCATAAGGGTATATTCTGCACCTAAAGTCTTTATCTTTCTGATGAAAGATTGTTGTTTGTCCTACATATGTGCCAATCAACAATACTGTATCATCCCCTCTATATTATTCATAAAATAAAACCTAAGTGTACTTCCATAGTATGTGCCACAGAAGCACAAGAGCTGCCTAAAGCAATGTTGATATTAAATATTATGACCTAGAATTTCTCTTTCAGTTTTGTATTAGGAGGTATCCCTATTGCATGCATGAAAGTAAGGAATCAATTGTTTTAGTATCACATGTAAGAAATAATTCTTCCTTCAGAATCTTGTCTCTCAAAGAATAGAAAATAGTTAATTGTCCAAAGACAAAGGTGCTAATCTGTTTACTTCAGGAAATTACTATCTCTCCTTTAACATCAATATCTCATACTTAAAGTCTGTAGCCAAAGATCTGAATCTAACAAAGTGATTCAGCTGATCATATTATCTCTCCAGCAGTGCTACCAGACAGAAACTTAGTCAAGTTTATAAAAGCACAAGCCAAATTTAAAAGTTTCTCAGGGGTTGTCCCTTCTCAGTCACGTCATTCCCTTTTGGGCTGAATTTTCTTTTTCTGTCTTTGATATAAATTGCTGTTAGTTTTATCAGATAGCATCTTTGTAGCTCTCCATTAGCTCTTAACTCTGCTCATGGATCAGTAATGGATATATAGTGCCCATTATTGAGTCCTAATGGGCCTCAGCTTAATATTTCCCAACTGCTTCCCTTTGGTGAACAGGCAAAAGGTAGCAGCTCTTTTTATCACCTTTACAGATTGTCTCTGGATTGCCCTTAGATTTTGTGGTGTGCTAACTTGAGTAAATACTTGAAAAACCTTTAAAGCAGAAGGTCCCAGGTTTCTAGGAGCATAGTCTGCACTTCACCTTGCACAGACAACTTGCCTCATTTTGACTAATTTAGTTTTCCTCTGAGTAGATTCTTAGCATTCTTAGCATGTTTATCTTTTATATTAGAAAAAGGGAGTTAGATTTAAAAAATAACTTAAGTGTGTGGCTCCTCAGAGGCCCCAAGTTGAAGCTGCAGGCACTCTCTCCCAAAAAATCAGCATGATAATGACTTGTCATACTGTTCAGGATATTTTGTACAATTTATTTACTCATTGATTTTTAATATTTCAGTAATATTTCTTAAGCAGTGTAAAGGGTCAACATAGAGCACAAATCAAAATGTTTTCTAGAAGTATTTGCTTGATTGAGGAAGGAGGTCTGCTGTGGTCAGTAACTAGCTGTAATTTAGGTAAAAAATTAGTCTTTTCTCATTTACTCTGACAAAATCCCTTCTGATGCAACTGATTTTTTTTTACTAAGGAAAAGTTGCAATGGTGAATGGATTCTGTTCATCCTTCAGCACTCAGGCGTTCCCCCATGTGATGGTTCCTCCTTGCATGTGCACAGCAGCATTAGCTACTTGTAGCTGCAGTCATGTTCAGCTCATCTTGGCCCATGAAGACAGTGTAGTAGGGTACAGAGACAGCGTGGTAGGATATAGAGATATGGAGTGCTGGGTCATTCTCTTTTATATATATGTATACATACAACTTTATGGCATTCAAATTCCCTTATTCCATTATTTCTTGGGTTGGGAGCAAGCAGTTAATTGCTTGCAGTACAGACATGTGGAATCTCCTAAATTTTCCACTGAAACAAGGAGGAGGGAGGTCATCTTTTATTGTTTTTAAACAAGTGCTGCTTTTTGTTTGTGTGTGTGTGTATGTGATAAAGCACTGCTGCATATCTACCAGTGTTCTGGATACCTTAGCTGGTTTTTTTTTTATGTAGTATCGAAATTGTTTTTATCTTGCTCTTGCCTGGGTCAGTATTGTAACCTAAGCCATTGCATGCATTGTTCTGGTGCTGCCACAATATTTAGCAAGAGATCCATGTCTCTTACATCAAAAATAAGTTTTTCTGATTAGTCCCATTAGAAGACTTGAATTGTCAGATACTTGAACTTTTTAAAATTAAATATAATTCCTAGTATCCGTCAGGAAAAAAACACTAATAATGTCAATTTGGCCATTGAAATATAGATGCAGTCTTCAGCTCTACAGTAATTTTAAAATTTGACCCTAGAATAAAAAAACTTACAAAGTATAATTATACTGCTGTTTAAAGCTATTTCAAATATATATAATTTGAAAATTCCTCCTGTGGTTGTTTGTCATTGCAATTACTACACAATAAGTCAGGCACCTTATTTTCCTGTTAACTGTTTTATATATGTGATTATTAAAGCTGAAGATAGTTAGGTGTGCAGAGATAACTTGGAATTGTTTTTTGCGTTAGCAAAATTAAAATTAATTATTTTCCTTACCCTAATAAGTTAAATGTCATTCTGAATTACTCAAAGTCTCAAGACTTCAAAACTGTTTAGGTGGCAAAGGATTCTGTTACCAATTGCTTTTGGGTAGATTCAGAGTCTGTTTCAGGTTTGTTTTTTTTTTTTTACATATTGTGGTACAATATTTACTAGATGCTTCCAAAAACATTGATCTTATTAAAAATGCGATTTTCACAGTGACTGATCATTGTAGACTTAAAAATTATTGAAGATCCTTTATCTCTGCTGTACGTTAGGTCTCAAACTTCAGTCCTGTTGAAATTGATGGAGGATGTTTTGTGTCTGTCTTGCTGACCTGTGATGGAATGTTTAAAGTCAGTTCCCTTGCAATAAGGAGTATTTAATTATTACTTGTATTATTGTATGAATAATTTGGATTTATTGTAAAATACACATGCTTTTTTGAGTTAGAAGGCATGAAACTAAAACTGTGGTATCTGTTCATTTGTAGATGAGTCTGTGTTTCTATACATGTTCCCAAGTCTTACATGCAGTAAGATTTGTAGATAAGAAAATCATCACTCTGTCTCCATGGCAATTTTCAATCTAAATGGCAAAATAAGTTATATCAAGTATGAAATTAATATGTATATTTCTAAGTTAGCATTCTGAATTATGTAGGTCACATAAGTGGCTTACAGTTTTCTTTCTTTGTTTAATTTTGGTTGTTCTCAAACAAGGCTGTACAACATTTATATTTGGCTTGTACAAAATTATAAACCTAACAGGATTGCATGAATGGATGGCATATGAGGTGAATCGCTGAACTCGTACCACCTAGAACAGGGAAACTTACTATGATATTCATTTAATCTAATCTAAATGTTGAAAACTATGTCCAGCTGAGAAACTATGTATTGCCTCTTATTTTTCTTTTTCTAATATATTCATGCAGTATTTGTGATTTTTCTTTGCTGATTGATTTACATTCTACATATTTTTAATTCCTATTAATATTCTTACAGACTGTATTTATAAGAATTTTATTTTTAAATAAAAAAGTTAATATTCTTCTCTGAATTTCATATACTTTTTTCTGAAGTTGTGTGACTACTAAGCTGTTCTTCAAAATCCATTATCACTTTTTTTTTTAAATGATTCTCATGACTTTTATTGTAAAATAATTAAGCTATTATTTCAAATGATTGTCTAGGGGAAAATAAATCATTAAGTAGTTTGTTTTTCTGGGTCTTGTATGTTGTTTTTTAAAGATACAGCTATGTTGATGATAGCATTGAAACACAGGAGCCTTGATATTTTCTGCCATGATTTTGCCAAGAGAAACATCATTGTTCTCCACTAACATTTCAGAAGAGAAACCTCTAATGTAGGTATAACTAAAGTTGTGTAATTTGGTATTTTTCAACGAAAAATGAGAGTTTTTTAGAGTCTTTGGCATGTTTTTTCATGCTTAAATGTTATCTCTTGTAATTACTCTTGGAAACCTCTTTTTCCATTTGAGCTGCATAAGCAGATCTCAGTTGGTAGCTCTTTAGTTTGTGCACATATGTTGTAGTGTCCCAAAGCATTGTACGGTTTTGTGCAGAGAGAGTTCACAGATGTTGGTGTCTTTTAAAGAAGGTACTAGGTTCATACATAGACCCATAAATATTAGAGTTTACGGATGCGTTGCTGTATTTAGAAGAAATCCTTGTTTTATGCAACTCCAGCTTGAAACCAACTCATTTTGGTTTAAAAATGTGCTTAACTGCAAAAGTACTAGTGGCCACAGAAAAACATAGCATATAGGAATAAAAATGAAGCTGCTGGGTGCTTTGTGAGCAGTAGTCTCAGCTATAAGAGGGGTGAGATCAGGGAAGATTTTAGGCATCCAGGATGATTCATTGCAAGAATAGTGGACAGAAGAACAAAAGGCAAGGAAGGACTGAAAGGAAATTATTAAAATAGCTGAATTGTGGCACCTCATGAATAAGGGAGCATGAACTGCATGATGATCGTTTGTGGCCTAGGAATTGCATCTTCTGTTTCAAACCAAGAAGCAGATTCTGTCAATACCCCTAATAAAAATCAGTTTCACACTGATCCTTCCATAACAGCATAAAAATAACCTGTAAAATTGTCTGTTTCTCTGTTTTCTCTGTATTCCAGGGGGAAAAAAAGCTATTCATTCCTGCTGCCAACAGCTTAAGTTTCTCTTGTGTAGAGTTTTATTTGGTCTCTTTTCCCCACATCATAATTTTAAATCTGGTTGATATCTACTACTAAATTTATTTATTTTAGCATCTTGCTAATTAGAAACACCTGACTTATGTGTGTGCCTTCTTTCTCATGTGTGGAAATGGCAATCATTTCCCATTTGCCCGTAAAAATGATTTTAATGTATAAATGGCAATATTTTTAATGCCCAAAGCATTAAAATAGTTTAGATGTGTTTTGTCCTTCTTAAACTGAATGAAACAAGAGATTCAATAGTACTTGGGGTCTGTAAATTCATTTTAAGAGGCTGCCAAGTAGTACAGATGAACAAATGCATGCAAACACTGCTGTAGGCTGACCAATTACCCATATGAGCTGCAATTATATTAGTGTGCAATGGCAACTGGAGGGAAAATTGGACCTGGTGAATATCCAGCTGCGTAAACAGGCTTGAGGAAGGATGGAGGTTGTGTTAGCCTGAATAAAATATAGCTAAGCAAATTTTAAAAAAATATATATAGACCAGAACTTAAATCAGTCACAGCACATTCTTTGTGTGTCCTCTAGTTTCACAATATTTTTCTCACCAGGCTTTCCCTCTCAAAAGCATTCCCTTTGCTGAAGGATTAGTGTGTGATCAGGTATATGCAACAGTAGACTATATGCAACTGTTTATCACTCACATGGAACTGAACAGAAAGACAACTGGGCAGGTGCTCCTGACGATGGCAATCACTCAAGCCTAGGTAATAATTTGTCCTCAAATATAGTATGATCTTTTTGTTTAGGATAGATTTGACATTACTTTCTTATGCCGTAAAGCTAGAATTTGTTTGTGCAAGTGGCCAAAATCCTGGCCAATCTATGGTGCATTGGCTGCAGCTTGGGTGGTAGGCTTCTTTTTTCCTTCCAAGGGGTGTAAATCTAGACAATGCAGTAATTTGAGAGCCCTGCAAATACAAAACTGTACAATGTATTTTAATAATTAGTGAATGCTAAGCTAATGCTAAGATGCTAATGATGACCCACTGTGTTATCGTGGGACACTAAGGAGGTGCCTTCAGTTTTCTGAGTGGTCATTTTTTGTGGCCAACACACTTATGTCAGAGGGCAAAGCTGCACGGAGTGGCAGTGCTGAAGTTCAAAGCTGCCTTGCCCTGTCGCACACATACGGAGCTGGTCCTGCCTCAGTGGTTGACTGCACCTCGAATACTCTGCTCAGCTTGGGGCCCCTCCCTACAGGAAAATCACTGGGGAGCTGCAGCGTGTCTGGAGAACGGCAGTGAAGCTGGTGAAGGAGCTGGAGCTCAGACCTCAGGAGGAGCAGCTGATGGAGCTGGGTTATTTAGTGTAGAGGAGAGGAAACCCAGAGGAGACCTTATTGCTCTCTATAGCTACCTGAAAGGAGGTTGCAGTGAGGCGGGCGTTGATCTCTTCTCCAAAATAACTACTGATAGAAGAAGAAGAAATGGCCTCGAGTTCCACCAGGGGAGGTTCGAGTCAGACATTAGGAAGAATTTCTACACGGAAGGAGTGGTGAAGCCTTGGGACAGGCTGCCTGGAGAAGTGGTGGAGTCACTGTCCCTGTCAGTGTTCAGGATGAAGCACTTAGGGACATGGTTTAGCAGGCAGGGTGGTGAAAGGCTTATGGTTGGACTCCATGATCATGAAGGTCTTTTCCAACTATAATGATTCCATGATTCCAGTTGCTCCCAGGACATGCAGAACTCACCTGAAAGGCTGTGTGTTTGGTTCACACCTGCAAGGTGACAGTGACCCTTCCTGGAGGCCCTTGAGTGAGCCAGCCCAAATACAGCTGGCATACATGGAGAAGTTTCATCTACTGCAGCAGTGGCCCTCCTGCAGCTATAGCAACAGACTAGGCAGACCTTGGAGCAAAAGAACATAGGTGGAGCAGTTCCCTGACTTGGTCTATGCTCTTGTCAGCTCCAAATACTTCCAACATGTATGTTGGACGCTTTGAATGGCCATTCTCAAAGGCCTGGTTTTCACTGTTTCCTCACAGGCAATCTAATGTCCAGATTTCATATTCTTTGCTTGGGACCAGGTAATTGTGCAAATCTCCAATTCTTCATACCTCCCCTGCTTTGCAATGGGACTGAAAACAATCTCAGAAACCTAGTACGGGCAATATTCCTAATAAAACATTTGGGTGCTGTAAGTAGTGCCATTAGACCCTCCCTTGCAAACAGCAGTGACTCGTGTGTCATGTAAGTTTGCAAATTTGACACCCATTGTACCTTCCAGTGTTGTGATAAATATGTAAAAAAAAAAAAAAAAAGATAATGACATCATTAGTGTGGCAGGAGAAATATATAATAAAACTGTTTATTAAAGATCTTTCAACTTTAAAGTGACTGAAGCAACATGATGAAAGAGGCCTCAAGCAGAAGGCTGTAGTACACAAAATGTGCAAAGAAGAACAGGCCCCTTGGGAGAAGCACAGGAATGTCGTCAGGGATTGCAGAGACGCGACCAGGAAAGCTGAGGTGCGTTTGGAATGTAACCTGGCGAGAGATGTTAAAAACAACAAGAAAAACTTTTTAAAATATATTAACAATAAAAGGAAGGTGAGGGAAAACTTGGGTCCACTGGTGAACGAGATGGGTGCTCTGGTTAGGAAATACACAGAAAAAGCAGAGTTGCTGAATGGCTTCTTTGCTTCAGTGTTTACCAAGGGCAGCCCTTTAGAACCCCTAGCTCTAGAGAAAAGAGAGGAGGACGGGAGAGAGGAAGACTTGCCCCGGGTAGAGGAAGATTTTGTTAAGAGAGCTCCTGAGGAAACTCAACACCCACAAATCCATGGGCCCCGATGGGATGCACCCCAGAGTGCTGCGTGAGCTGGCGGATGTTGTAGCTGAGCCGCTCTCCATCATCTTTGAAAGGTCCTGGAGAACGAGGGAGGTGCCGGAGGACTGGAGGAAAGCCAGTGTCACCCCGGTCTTCAAAAAAGGCAAGAAGGAGGACCCGGGCAACTACAGGCCGGTGAGCCTGACCTCTGTCCCTGGGAAGGTGATGGAGGAGGTCATCCTGACTGCTGTTTCCAGGCACATGAAGGAGAAGAAGGTGCTCAGGAGTAGCCAGCATGGGTTCACCAAGGGGAGATCATGCTTGACTAACCTGATAGCCTTCTACGATGGGGTGACTAGATGGATAGATGAGGGCAGAGCGGTGGATGTCATCTATCTGGACTTCAGTAAGGCTTTTGACACCGTCCCTCACGGCATCCTCCTGGGCAAGCTCCAGAAGAGTGGGTTAGATGAGTGGTCAGTGAGGTGGATTAGGAATTGGCTGGATGGCAGAGCTCAGAGGGTGGTAATCAGTGGCGCCAAGTTCAGAATCCTTAAGCAGGCAACATTTTTTTTTTGCCTAAATTTACATGTATAATAAAAATCAAATTGCCTTTTAGACATATATTTATTTGATAAACTAAGTGAATGTACATTTATGATCTTACTGAGATGAGAGCATCCTGTGATTTCTGCAATAATGTAGTTTTATTGTAATCATGATCGTATTTGAAAGTTACAAATATAGACATGATATTTCATTAATGGCCTTTTTGTGGTCAGGGCCACCTATAGAAGCAAAATCCCTCGATCTGCTGATTATTCACTCAAAAATGACATTTTTGCTGCAACACTTCTGTGATGTTGTGCATTACAACACATAAATTCCAGATACAGTACCCAGTCTTAGCTACATTCTTTGTTCCCATTTGTAACTTTGTATTTAGCAAGGCAAATTCTATTGAATTAGGTTCGCCTAATTAATGAGTCTAAATTCCCTTATATGATGACAGTCTATCAGCTTTCCAATTATCATTGTGCTAAGCAAATTTTACCAGAAAGATTTTTTTAAGCGCCTTGACTCACATGTTCAGTGATGTTAATCCTAACAGTGCCTCATATGATACTATATTAGAAAAGTACTGCATTTGTTTACAATTTCTCATAGATGAGTACTTTGTGAGATCTGTTACTCTCTAAGCATTTCTGATGCTGAATAGGACTATTTTAAAAAGACAATGCAGATCATCTCCAAAAGTCTAAGCACATAATATCCATGCACTAATCTTTTTACAAATACTCATTTAAGAAAGAAATTCAGTAAGTCCATTAACATTTGTGGGTTTTTTTTTAATTTACATTGCATATATGCTGATTTGAATAAGTTCTATAACAAATTCTTAATTCTTGATTAACTGATTAACATCTTTTCTTTTGCTTGGAATAGAAGTCAGTCTGTGATGACCCAGGTTTACTTTGTTCTTTTGTTCCTCTTTCATACAGTCACTTTTCAGGCTTCTAGGCTTTTTCTTGCTACTTAGTACTAGCAAGGAAAAAAACTCATCGGGCAATTCATTTAAGATTTTGATTCAAAAGTATTTAGTCTAGACTGCATTTACAGTATGGTAGGTATTACTTAGTGTTTGTCTTAGTCCCTAGCAAACCCTCTGTTCTTTGTCCCAAAGGATAGGGCAATAGATTATAAATGTCCAGCAGTAAACTTCTAAGAAGTAGTGCAACATGAAGAGTGATGCAGGTGCTTTGTACTGTTACTACCAGATGCACAAGGTGGACGCTGGGAGGTGTCCAGGAGATTCAACACTGCGTATGCGAACGACCCTGGCTTTTCTGGATCAGTTGTGAGAGGTCATTCCAGCATAGCGAGAGCATCTAAAAGAACAGAGGTAGCTTTATGACATCTCTATCATCTCTGTTCCTCCTTCAGCCAGCGGTAACAACCACAGGATCCATGGGGTCCTGACTTTTTCTGGAAAATGTGCAGTCCCTGCCTTAATCAGCAGTGGGGTTTTTTTTTGTTAATTTTACTATGTAACTGGGTTACTACAGTTAGTAGCACACTTACTACTACAAAAGTAATGCTTTTGGGTACTGTCCCTCTCATTGCACTGAATCATTCAAGTCCCTATAATATGGATAATCCTATCAAGATTCCCTTCAGAGAAATGGCCATTCTGGAAGTTAACTCAAGACCAGGCTAAAATCCAGGAGGGCATAGGTGAGTAAAATTTGAAATATCTGCCTATTTTGGCTGATATAGACATACCTATGGCACATATTTAGACCAAGAAGAAAGACCATATCAGAAGCTATATGTAATTTTCTGCCTTTGAATTTATTGTATCCAAACTGACTGCTTTATAATCAGTTGCATATTCAGTTTATATTCCTATAGTAAAATTCACAATGCACATGTGTATGGGCTGGGAGAGTTTCTAGTAAGTCATCATTAACAGCCAGCACCAGAAATATGAACTGTATTTCTCCACTTCCCAGTGATGCAACATCCCCAGTAAACAGGGTATACGAATTCTTCTGGGCAAGACTTTGAAAACTGTTTTTTTGAGTTTCACTTCAAGGTGTTAAATCCTATCCCTAAAAAATCATGCTATGAGTACCAGGAGGAGCAGCTGATACCCGAAAGGGCTGCACTGCCATCCAAAGGGACCTGAACAGACTGGAGAGCGGGGCAGTGAGTAACCACCTGAAGTTCAACAAGGGCAAGTGCAGGGTCCTGCACCTTGAGACACCTGTACAGGCTGGGGACCGATGTCCTGGATAGCAGCTCTGCAGAGAAGGGCATCATGGTGGACAACAAGTTGACCATGAGGCAGCAGTGTGCCCTCGTGGCCAAGAAGGCCAATGGGATCCTGGGGTGCATTAAGCAGAGCGTCTCCAGCAGGTCGAGGGAGGTGATTCTGCCCCTCTACTCAGCCCTGGTGAGGCCGCACCTGGAGTTACCGTGTGCAGTTCTGGGCTCCCCAGTGCAGGAGGGACGTGGAGCTGCCGGAGAGAGTCCAGTGCAGGGCCACAAAGATGATTAGGGGCCTGGAACATCTGCCCTATGAGGAAAGGCTGAGAGAGCTGGGCCTGTTCAGCCTGAAGAAGAGAAGGCTGAGAGGGGACCTGACCAGCATGTATAAGTACCTCGAGGGAGGAGGATGGGGCCGGCCTCTTATTACTGGTGGCTAGGACGATCCTGGGTGACAGGATGAGAGGAAACAGCCACAAATTGAAGCATCAAAAGTTCCACAGGAACTGAAGGAAAAATCTCTTAACAGGGAGGGTGATGGAGCACTGGAACAGGCTGCCCAGAGAAGTTCTGGAATTTCCTTCTCTGGAGATCTTCAAACCACCTGGGTGCCACATGCTCTAGGAGATCCTGCGTGTGCAGGGAGGTTGGACTAGATGACCTCTAGAGGTCCCTTCAAACCCTAACCATTCTGTGATTCTCTCTCTAGTACTTCCCAAACCAAACTCAGAATTTCTTTTTCTTGGAACAGTCAAAGGATCTGACACTCTGAGCACAGGGAAACATCTTGCAGGGTCAAACACAGCACCTGTTTTTGCCTGGAACGGAGATTCAATGCATTTTCCAGTAGTCTCACTGCTCTTCGCATTGCTTGATTCCTGAAGAATCATGGAGCATGTCTGAGGAAGAACTCATTTTTGGGGGTTGCTTTTGGGTAGTGGAAGTGACCTGACTCAATCAGCTACAGCATACACAGAAGGGAGGAGCATCTAGATTTGCTTCTGAGTGCTGGCTCCACAACCTTCCTTCCTCCCTCTTTCTGAAGGGCAGAGCACCCTTCACAGCTCCATGGCAGCATCTTCTGGTCCATGGGAGAAGTCCTCAGAAGATCAGGGAGGCTGAATTTATGGCAACTCAGTAACTACTGATGAAGTCTGTTGGTTGGAGAGTAGCAGCGCTGTCTTTAACATTGTCAATGGGAGGCAGGAACTTAACGTACTATTTTGCAATGGAGAGTACTAGTTACTGTGGAGGAAGCCTAGGAGATACCAGATAAGGAGTTTCTCTTTCCTGTGTCTGGCTATAAAACCTCACACTCCAGGCTGAAGGACACTACATTTTGCCACTTAAAACAAATGCTTGATGCCAGATGAAACTGACAATCCATGTCCGTTCACGCCAGATTAAGCAACACAATGATCACTACTGAGCATTTTGCAAACTGAGTATAATTATTCGTGTTGTGTAATAACATATGGCAAATGCAGAGAACAAAACCAGGGTCATATTAATGGTTTAATGGCATTAATTTGGGAGAAATTATACAATTATATTGCAAAGTTACACAGGAGAATTCTGCTTTATAAAAATTTACATAGTACATCTCAAGTGAGTGCTACCCACATAATTTCCATACATGTTGCAAATGAAATACAAAATGCATGTAAAAATATTTTTGTATTTTTTTCTATTTATTTTTTGTTCTACATGTAGTTAGTTCAACAATAAGACTATCTGTGGCAAGTGAAATTAAAACCAGAGATTTTAAGTTTCTTAATACTTAAAACTCTATTCATAAACATTTTTTTTTCTAGCTATAGGATGTGGTTAGGGACAGGGAAGTGATAGCTCATGATCCTAAGAGCAACTTTTGGATCTGCATAGGGTGAAATAAATTCTAAACTTCAAGGAAACTAGGGAAGCAATTCTGAAATGGATTAATTAATAAGTAAAAAGAAACAAAGCCAACACATAGATGTAACTGAGGTAATAGTCGGTAAAAGCATGGTTTGGTCCATGCTTCTGAAATACTTAAAGGTATTGTAAAAGCAAGCATTGGAGTCACAGCAGACTCTCCCCACTGTCTTTCTGCATTTCATATAAGGCCAAGATGATACTAATATACTGTAATAACAGTTTAAGGCATTTCTATACTGATAGGAACGTAACAGCTTTCTGATTACCTGTTGCTCTGAATTCACTTGTAATGTTAGGTGACTTTTAGGGCAAGTTAGATAAGTGTTCGATTTTACTGCAAAACTAATAATTATTACTGGGAGCAGGAGCTTGGATGTAAAAAAAAGAACAACAACAGAACAAAACAAAAAAAAAAAGCAACAAAAAAAGCCAAACTCTCTCTCTATTATGCTATAAGTAACTCAGGGAAGGAGGGATTCTCTCCACCTCCTCTGGCTAACAAGCTGTCTGAAGTCTATCCCAACTTAATTCATCGTCATGTATTGCTTTCACCATAAAGGGGTCTGACTTAGAAAGGCAGATACCCTTTTATGTTCAGATCATCATGAGATTCATAATCAAATCTCACCCATACCTCCTTCCTATGATTCTTATCTAAAGCTGGAGGATAGTTTTAAACACTCATGGCACAGCAATGACTGTTACCACCCAACTTCTTTGACACGGATATGTTTTTGGTACAACAAAGCAGAATGTTTCCCTGCGCAGGAAGTGGACCCTGTTAGCAACTATACTGATATTTAATTTAAGTGAAAAGCTAACCTGGATCTAGGTTAGCTAACCTAGGAGGTAATTGCTTCCTTCAGATAGTGGGACAGATTTCAGTCATCAGAACACACATCTTTAGCTTTGAGACTTTACCTTTGAAAGTATACAAATGAGCTTTTGATTGGGGCTGGATATAAATATGACTGAAAATTAATATTAATGTTACTACTAATATGCTACTGCTATTAAGTTAGTGATTTATGTATTTACTTTTAATTGTAAATTAAAAAATCACTTGTTTGCTCTTTACAGGACCTTCCAATATTTATTCCCTTGAATGCTGCCCAATGTCTTGTCCAACTCACTTTGCTGAGAGCGTGGAACAGTAATTCTGACTATTTGAAATGAGAGCACACATACTACAAAAATGTTTGAACTGTGCTGTTGGCTTTTGTCTTCTTTACTGTAGAGCATAAGAAAGAAGAAGTATCATTATAAAAAATGTTTAGGTAAATACTTCCCATACAGTGCAGGAAGGTATGTGAGCTGCCCATGCATTTGTAGGGAATGGGTAAGTAAATATGGAGAGGAATTTAGAGACATGAATGGCCAAAGGTGCACATCTGGTTTGGTTTAATTTCGTGAATGAGGCTGAGGCTTTGCAAGCTTAAGGAGCACAGCAGAATTCTTTTAAACGTCAAAATGCTTCTGGTTCAGAGTCACAATAAGAGAGGCAAGAAGTAGTTAGGAAGCCTGCATATGAAGATCCATCTCTTTATCGTTACTGCTACAGTCAATCTCTTCAGATGCTTTTGTATGATTCAAAGCAATTCCTCCAAACTTCCCTGCAGAACTGCTGAGTTATGAATTCAACCACCATGCTGGGAAATGCAATCCACTGTCCTCAATTCTTCCTGCAAATGCACAAGAGATTTTTAGAAATCACACTTATTTCAAGTCTGGCAAAAGCAGAGATACTTAAAAGAAGATGATGTAACTTTGATGAAATTGTTGACCTTCACTCTCAGTCTTCTTGTCCTCACATGTGCTTTTTTTCAGAGAAAAATTCAAAAACAATTTAAAAGCCACAGGTTAGTGTTAGAAGTTCTTCAGAGATGAGTCTGTCTTTAAATAACCTATTCTAAATCATTCAAAAAAGAGAGAAGTGAGGTAGAAAATCGCTCAAAGCAAAATTTGAATAATCTGAAATTAGTATGTGCATATGAATATGAATGGACACGCACAGCTTTCAGTAAGTCTGAACAAAACTACAGCTCTTGGAAGTAGGCTTATTTAGGCTTGAAAGCATGTGATATAGAGTTGTACTTATTCAAAACAGTTCTTAAGAATTGTATGTCTTCTATTTCAGAAAGCCAATAGTAAATTTTATGCAAATTTTAATATAATAATTTTGAAGAAAGGGTATTTTGTTATATCATGCTTCAGTTCATAAATTTTTAGGAGAAAAATTATGGGAGTAGGTAGAAGAAAAGTTTGTTTCTCAGAAAAGACATGCAGTAAACAATGTTAACTTATGACTTAAAAAGAAAATAAGAAAAGTAGTATATCTGCATTTGAGAGTGAACTAGAGAGTATAAATGCACCATTATCATTGCTAGGTCTAATAAAGGTTTTGGCAAACATTAAAAAATTTCTTTTAGTGATAATTCTGAAAGTTTACAAATGCAAGGTTCTATATTGTATTACAATGGTACGTAAGGAGCAAACCAATGATTTTTAAGCAGACATTTATTTAATTAACACATAAAATAGACTGGGGAAAGTGCTGGAAAAACTGTTTGAGAATAGAATGGTAACTGCAGGTCTGTGAAATTAGCACACCCTTTTATGACTGTGCTAGCTTCATCCATGTATTGTATGTGGTTATTTCACAAAAGCAAGGGGGCCTTTGAACAAAAGCATCTGAATCATTAATTAAATAGCTGACTCATCAATCAAATAGCTTGTTTTGATTATTATCACTCTTAGGGCCTGTATAGGTGGTTGTAAAGGTTAATTTGTCTAATACAACCTTGGAATTACAAGATGGGTAGGCATATATGGGAAATTTTCAGAAACAAACTTAAAAAACCAACTTTCTGTGCAGATCTCAGAACCATTTTCAGAGAGATTATTAATTTACCCAGGTGGAAACTGAGTATAATTTTACACTTCTTTCCATTTATGCAAAGCTTGCTGTTCTCTGTATACAGTGAAACCATTCTCTTGCTTTCTGTGCTCCACCAGGATGGTGAGCTGGAAGAAACGAGGCCATTTCTCCTAAATGCTGTGTCATCGTGCTCCTTTTGAGATCCAGATCCACTATACTTGCCGTCTTCTTCAGGGAGATGGATCTTGTGTTTTGTGTAGAAGCTGTCAGTTGCTCAGATTACTTCATGTTCTACCCATGAGTAGGTTAGTGTGCTAACCTATGGCTGGAAAAGGTAGATGAAAGGAAGTCAGGGAAACATATGGATAGGGAAAATACCAGGTCCAAGCTTGCATTAAATTACAATAGTATTTGCTATTATCCAGGACATATGCATGGAATCAAAGTCACATAGTAAATAATAAAGACTACTCACTACAACTTTTTTGGTGGAAGAATGATAACTCTGTCTAGCAAGAGACGAATTGTTCAAGGTCCAGCAATCCTACAGATGGTCCTACACCAAAATTCCAAGTGAAAAATATCTGCATCAGTGCTTGACCTACCTGCCAGAGGCTACAGCTTGAGCAGAAAGGGACTAAAATCAACATCTCCCTGTGGACAGAATCAACTTATCAACTGTTCACCTGCATCAGTTGTACAACTGCTGCAGAAAGAAAAAAAAAAAAAAAAGGCAAAGAAAAAAAAGAATAAAAAATGAGCAGAAAGAGTCTGTTGGCCCCAATTGCATTGGAGAGAGACTTATAGGAGGTAAAAACCTTGTTAACAGCTGTACAGACATGCTGGCACAAAAGGACCTGGTAGACACCACAAGCAAAATTTGTATACAGAGGCTGCAGCTCTAATTCCTGCACAGGGCTAGTAGGGATGAGCTGACAGTCTGATGACATAAAAGAAATTGGACTTATACCAGGAAGGCAAATGTTCCTGTCCTGAACAGCAAAACCTCAGATGGAGCACCAAGATTATTCTCACATTGGTGAGAATGTCAATGGCCTCCCTGCTGCCTGCCTGCAGTCTTTCCATAGAACGGTCATCCAGGTAGTGCATTAGTGTCTGTCACAGTGGCACTGGGTGTTTTGCTGAAGGGAACCAGCAGTCTTGCCTTTGTTATCAGGAGATTATAATAACCACCAATACGAGATAATCTAGATGACCTTTAAAGGTTCCTTCTGACCTCAAATGTTCTTTGACACTGTGATCACAGCATATGTGATATGAGGGCTTCAGGATCTTTCCTTTGGGAAGAATGGCTCTGGAAGCCAACACATAAAATTGCACAATCAGTAGCAAAGAAAGATTTTTTAAGTCTGTCAAAGTGGAAGCAAAAAAGGTGGTATCCTCCTGCTGGTGAAAATAAAAGGGAATACTTGTTCTGAAAATGCAGAAAAGGCATCTAAGGTCCTACAGGCTCCTTTATCTCAAACAATCACCTGTGCTAAACACAGAAAGAAATATTGAGAACAATTAAAGTTGTGAAAGTGAATGGAAAATGAAACTGAAAGGCAAAAATGATTTTTCAAAACATGGGCAAAACATCTCTCAAAAATTGAGATAGTTTATTTCTTTCCTAAGACAAAATATTTCTGAGGAACAGGAAATCTAAGAGATTCTTCTAGACTTTGTGAAAACATTTAACATGTTTTCAACAAACTGAGTTATGCTGGAGAGTTCAAGATCATAGACTGAGAGGTGAGCAAGCAACGGGACAGGGAGAGCTGCGAGCATGTCAGCGATGGTGGCGACTAGGAGCTCTGCATTCACGAGAAGCTTCTGATCGGGCTACAGGTGACGTGCTTGCCCCCAAAGCAGGTGAGGCCTGGAAAGGCCTTGGCCCTGTCCCTGCACCCACCGTGGGTTTGCTCACCATGGCCATGAGGATACCTGGTGGCAACGCTCCATTCGGACGTGCCTGGGCCACAAAACGGAAGGGTTTTGCACTGCCTTTGGCTGCCAAAAGTTACTGTTTGTGGTGCCCTGGAAAGACAAGCAATCAGCTCTGCTCTTTACTTGCTTGTTTTGCAGTAAAGGTTGGGAAAACCTTCCCGGTTTGCCCAGAGCTCTCTGCCCTGTGCAGTTTTTCATGGCAGTGCAATGTGAGAGCCAAGTAAGTGTTTTGGTCCTGGCAAATAAAGCTTCTTTGGCAATCGATGAACCAGAGCTATGCTGCAAGCAAAGTGCTCGTTCTGCATCCAGTAACAAAAGTGCAATGTACTGTTTAAGCATATCAGCATGCCCGTCTCATCAAAGCATTCATCTCTTCCTCTGAGGAGTTTCTGATCAAGCAGCATAAAAGCTTTCATTTATTACTGGATTTCTTAGTGCTGATCTCAGGGGATAAAATTCAGATTTCTATGACTCCAGCACTGCTCACAGGGATGAAACCCAATGCACAAATGAGATGTATGGAGTGTTATCCTGTACTGAACAGAAACCAACATGAAACAAAGCACTTAGTGAACAGTGAAAGAACACAATGAGACACACAGATCTTAAATATCAAGCAATTTCCTTGGACAACAGCAAGTGTAACTCCAATTGCATCTTTGAAAAATGGATTTCCTCCTAGGGATTTTTTTTAGAAACAGAAAAAGGTCACAGAGTGCATTTTGTAAATTTACTTTTTTAAATAAAATTAGCTCACTACTAGAATTTTGGCACTTCAGACTATTGCACTTTGGCTCCATTATTCTGCATGAGTTATTTTTATGAAAGAATGCAACTGAAGCATTTTCTGAGCAGAGTTTAGAGCACACAACTGATCCCCCAAAGCCTGGGTACGACCCCACCACCTGCTGACTGCTGCTCAGGCTGTGATGTGCCCCCGTGCACATGTGCAGGCTACAAGACTTCAGCGGAGACACTGATACTTTCTGATTAATTAGTTTGTCAGATTAAATCATCGTGCTTGATTCAGAGCCTGACTGACTCATGCTTCTGAAATGCGCGTGTGGGGGGGTTCACTTAACTGCCTTGCCCTGTCTGCTTTGTTAATCTGTACTCACTACTTGTTACTCCAAAAGATTGCTCTTCACCATGACTTCACTTCCTAAACATTACCAGCCTGGGGACCACGTCTCCAGTCTTCTGCAAGTCAGCTCAGCTATAGTGCTGCCACTGCAGATCTTGTCTTGAACAGGCATCAGTTCCTCCAAGCATCGTTGCCTAACTTTCACTTTATGGCTGCACTGAGAAGTTTTATGTTTCAGGACTACCAAATACTTGTGAAGACAGAAAAATGGGGGCTTTTGGAAGAGATGTCTCCTTGTGAATCTTCTCTATCACTTTCAGGGATGTCACTGTAGTTCCTGGGACCTTTTGCTGAAGACTTGCAGATGTTTCAGTCTCCGCCAGGACAATGGAGCTCTCCACAGTCCTGCAGGGACTGTACCAAAGGTCTCGTATTTTGGAGCAAATATCCATGCAGGTTCCCACCTGCAGCCATGACGGCTCTGCTGGGGCTTGGTGAATTGCTCTAGGGATGCTAATTAGTTAGTGAGGTAGTTAATCTCTTCACTGTGTCCAGAGTTCAGTGGGTGGGAAATAGCAGAAAATCCACATCTTTTGTGTCATTCTCAGCTTTCCTTGACCAGCAGCACATTCGTTGGTTGCAAGGACCTGTGCAGGCAAAGTGGAGAAGAGGTCTGGGAGGTTTCTCCTTTAGCAGGAGGTGCCTGAGCCATCACCACATGTGATAGCTGACCAAGGCAGAGGGAGAGGCCCAACACTGGTGCAGAGAGCCTGTAGTTCTGCACATACAATATCATGCATGACATGGGGCTCTGCATGTATGATACCATGCATGATATGTGCAAATCGCAGCAGCTCTCTTCCTGGCATCAGTGGTTATCTCACATCCCCACTGGCCAACTGCTCTTCGCAGTCCCTTTGGGTTGTAAGTGCATCAGCAACAGCCTTGGGAGACAGCCACACTGGGAGCACTCACACCTCTCAGGCATGACTCCACACCAAAGACAGGATAAAACTCTACATCTTGCCCAAACCAGCACTTGTCTATATCCTCCACGCTTGTGATTACCTTATCTCTTTCCAGGGAAATATTAAGCTCCTAGTGCTCTCAGGACATCCCTCACTAGGCTGTTTGACCAGACGTAGGGACAGAGCTTCAGCAGAGTTAATGCTTCCCAGGTGATGAGTTAGGTATTTTAGCACAAAATACCTTACTATGGGCAGCTCTTTCAGCAATCCATTTTTTACTGAGGTTGCTATTTATCATTTTGACCTCACTGAAAGGAAAAACAAAAATAATAATAAAAAAAAAATAGTAACCTATAGCACTGTTTTGATAGACACCCTCTGGTAAAGGTTTATATGAATTTAAGAGAGGAGGTCGTGTAACGTGTAAAGGACACACAGTGTCCTGTCAGTGTTAATCACAGAGCTGTGGTTAATTCCATGCCTGGCTATTTTTCTGGTTTGCCTTATCATTGCATTTAGAATTGGAAACTGAGGTAGTCATGGCACACCCTAGTGAAAGGAAAACTGTTAACCATTTGAAGCACCTGGCGTTGTGATGTAGCTTTTCTTTTCAGATGCCCAGGGGTCCTTTGCTTAGGTGCTGGGACAGCCTCAGGGCTTAGCAAGATAGGCCAGCAGGATGTGGACACCATCTCTGGACAGGCTGGATGGATTGTGCCAGATAGACCTGAGGCTATGCAAGCACTCTAATGTTGAGCTCCTACGTGAGGTGCCTTTGCTCCTGGCTTGCAGCGCTGTGGGGCACCACACCACCAGGTGGGTCTTCCATCTGGCTCCCATTTGGGAATGCATTCCAGGGGTGGATATCTCCAAAGGTCCTCTTCATGGGCAGGGAAAACTCTGAAGAGAAGCAAGCATGTGCATGAATGGGGTGGTGTGCAGCAATGAGGAGCCCTGGTAGTGGCTGCATGTACCATAGCATGGCATAGATCACCTATGGTATATGGTCCACCACTGGTATGGTCCACCTACAGTATCATCCATCCCTGGTATGGTCCACTTTGACTCTAGCATATTCTGCATCCTTCTTCCTCACAAATAAGGAACCTGCCCACTGCAGAAATTCTGCACAGACCAAAACATGGGAGACATAAACTAGCAACACAGCCAGTGGAGAGGCGCTAAGTTTGTCAAAGAGATGCTGTTTTACTGTTGTTATTTTGATGTTGCGATGTAATATTTAAAAGGCGCTTTCTGAAATGAGACTTTTGGGAGAACAGGAGCTTGTCGCTCCATTACACTTAACTACTACAATGCTAAGTGTGGAGGTAAAGCTGATGTTGATCCCTGCAGGCAAGACTGGGAAATTCTGCTCTTTCTGTCCATCCCCTTCAACATGAACCACTGACTTGCTGGGATTTACCGTTTTCATTGCACTCCCATACACACACACTTCAAGTGGAACATGTTTCTTTCCACAGCTTAAAGGAACTTTTGTGTTTTCCAAGCCAGCCCTTCCCTCAGGGAACCTCCAATTTTCCATGAGAAGCAAACCCTTGGGTGGAAAACCCTCCCCCATGGTCTGCATGGCTACACAGGTGACCAGGAGCTGGTGGGACATCTCCCGTCCTCTCCTCCCCATCTCCATGTGGGTGCTGCCCTGTGGGAGCACACCCCAGTGGCACCTGCGGAGCCCCCACCCAGCGCTGTTTCGCCAGGCTCCCCATTGCTCGTTAAATGCTGATTGCGAAGAGTTAAAGCGTTTCCATATGTCTGGTGGGAGAGCAGCGCTCGCAGCCCAGCCCCTGGCACGTCCCGGCCGCGCGGCTCCAGCGCCGCTACCTGTGTGTTCGCGGGGCGCACGTGTGGCCGCGGCCCTGCGGGACGCGCTCGCGCTGCCCACGGGCGCTGCTGCCAAACAATATACAACGGGGGGGAAGGAAGGAAGACATGCAAATAAACTGCAGCCCAGCGGTGCGGCTAGCCGCCCACTCGCGAGATACTGAACTCTTGTGCACATGAGGCACAAAGGACGCCGGCCGGCTGGGTGCACCAATCCCTCCAGACGGAAAGCAGGGGGAAGGAGGGAAAAAAAAGGGAAGGGGGAAAAAAAAAAAAGAGGGGAGAAAATCCCCAATCCTTGTCTTTATAACTGTGAGGTTGGAGTTCTTGCTAATAAAGGAGCTTTTCCCATGATGCAGCGTGATAAGGATTGGCCTACATGTAGCCCAGCGAGCCACTGATGTTCCCTTGATTAGGTGTCTTATCTTCCATTGAGCTGCGTCCGATGAAGGTTGCTGGCAGCGTAATGGCAGGGAAAGCGTCGGACAGCTCCATAAAATGGCAGCTATGCTATGACATGTCAGCCAGGACCTGGTGGATGGTAAGTTGGTGTGATAACTTTTTTTTTCCCCCTCTTTTCCCCTCTCTCCCTGAAATCTTTTCTCCCCCTTCCCGAACTCCTCCTTCGCTGCTGCCACGCACGTGTTGTGAGGCTCGGAGCTCCAGCTCAGTGGAGCTCCTGGACACCACAGCGGGTAGACAGGGCTTCCCCTGGGGAATGGGCCTTCCCCTTAAATCAGCAGCAAGGAGCGCGTGAGATTTTTCCTCTTTCCCATCTCCTTCTTCTCTCTTTTTTTTTTTAAGTGAAATGGAAGTTTTGCGGTGCCTGCCAAGCGAACTGGTGTAAGGATGTGGAGGTGGGAGCAGTGCGGGGGAAAAAGAAAGCAGCCATGTCATCATGCGCTTGGCTGGTCGTTCTTGAGTTGGTCTCAAAAGAGAGCAGTCTGCCTCTTTATTCTCTTTCCTCCGAATAATTATTGGGAAAGTGTATTGTATCAGGTTGTGAGCAGCTTCCTAATCAGCATGTGATTGTCCCCTACGCTTCCCCTTAATTTGGAGTCCTCCTCCCTTCCAGTGAATGCAGTAACTGGAGCAACTACTGATTAATATGCTGCTTGTCATAATTAAATTTAGTTAATGAGGCTATGCATATTCAGTCCATTTTTTCTTTGTTTGGGCAAGCATGGCTTTTTTGTTCATATTTATACAGCTGCAAATGAAAGGAGGGAGGTGGAAAGAAAAAAAAAAACTTACCTCAGGGAAGGGTGGACCCTGAGAGACAACTTTTTTTTTCCAGTGTTACGGAGCAAAGGAGTCTGAAACTTTCTTTGATCAAACTAGTGAGACCTGGGACAGGCATTTGGGGAGAGAAAGGCTTTTCTTTCGCCCGGAGCTATGTGAAGTTTTCTCCATGTACCGACTTTGTTGTATGGAGACAATGGTCTCTTGTATGCAATTACCACGCCATGAGAGAGACCTTCTGCTGGCTGACATTCCTCTATGAATATTAATTTCATTCTTGGGTTGCTTTGTCTGGTCGTGTATTTTTACCCTTTTCATTCCTTCGGTGATTGCCTTTGCTTGTTTGCCTGGATAATTATTATGCTTACTGCATGGGCTCCTTCTTCTTCTCCTTTTTTTTCCCCCCCCTACAATTAGCACCGTGCTGAGACAATAGGCACTTTATTCTTGGGCGGTGGGTCTGGGCGCACCAGTGGAGAGCACGTCCCAGTGCCTGGACAGAAGGCAGCTTTCTGATTATAACTGCCTTCCCTGCACTGCTTTGCGAGGACTTCATTATTTTTCCAAAGGTGGACGTTGATACGTGCCTTCAGTGAGGGTATCATGCATGAAGGGAGTATTTAATTTAAATTATATGTGCTGCTTGTGATTGTTTCTGTACTTTTGGGGGAAGGAGAGTTTTTCCTGTCTTTGCTACTTGTTGAACTATTGCAGTCTTGGGCAATCATGCTACTTGAAAAAAAAAAAACAGCGAAGGAAAGTAAATCATGAAAAGCTGTTTTGTGAACCAACTTTTTTTCCCTGGGATTTATAGTATTATGTTTAGATTTGTGCTTAAATATTTAACCAGACTTTCATGTTGTGTGTTCTTATATTACTGAAATGAGCTGCTAGAGGGTCTGACAGATGTTTAGAGGAAGAGACTCTAAAATGTTCTCATAGTAGACTGACTTAGTTGTGCTTGCATGAAGGCTATTCTTCATAAGTAGCATGTGTTAATTTTCATAAAGGTTTCTCTAAGGCTAGCTTTCAGTAAGCTGGTATTGCTTCCATAGGGAAATGAAAATCAATACTTTCACTGCATGTTGTATTTTATCCTGAGCTATAATCTGTAAAATACAGACAATATAAATATTCTTCCATGCATGTGTATTTCATGTAAATTTTTAAAAAAGGAGTTTAAAAAAGCATGATTTCATGTATGGGTGGAAATCAAATTATATTTTTAAGGTAGTTTACATCATCCTTCTAATTTATAAAATTAAAACTGTAGATCTGAGGTAAATTCACGTATACTGCGGATTATTTTCTCCTGGAAAAAAACCCAATTATTCAGTTCCTATCCATCAGGAATATGCTGGGAACGTAAAGTCTTTGGGCATCTGAGTTTAAAAAAAAAAAAAAAAAAAAAGGAAAGAAATAAGGAGACTCTTCTTTTTGGTGTGCTTGCTCCTTTAATTTTTCCTGAATACTTGTAAACACTGTGTTGCAACTGTCTTATGGGGAACAGGAAATAGTATGCTAAGATGATTTGATGATTTCTCATAATTATAAAAAACTTCATTAACCAAAAATGTTATGACAGGCATCACAACAAACACAGTCTTTTCCTTCATTATGGATCCGCTATCTACTTTGAAATCATTATGCTGCGTGGAGGTTCAACATCAAATTGAGTTTTAGTATTCCTACGATAATGACTTCTTAAAAAATATATATAGTGAAAATATTTCTAAAAAGCAATATTTTTCTGGATGAAGTAAAACGAGTCTCAGTAAGTAAAGTCTGTCTTCTCCAGCTATGGTGTTACTGTATTACTCTATTGTTTCCTGTCTTATTCTTTAATTCATTTGGATTCTTTGATTTTCCTGCAGTGATAATAAATTCATTTGATGAGGAAAAAACAAACAAACAGATTGTACACCCTCTTTCTGACTGCATTCTCTTAAATATGAATAGATTTACTAAAAGCGAGAGGGTAGAAGTTTCACTGTGAGAGCAATAAGCAAAGAAATGCAAGCAAAAGTAAACTTCCAGTAATTAAATAGCATTAGCTATTTACTGAGAATTGTTAACTGATTATCTGAATCTTGTAGATGGCTGTCATGTGACCACCTTAGTTGCGTGTTTTATTATTTCTTCATGTAACTTTGTGGTGAGAGAAAGTATGCGTTCACTGAAAAGAAAGAACCTGTGTGTCAAACAGTATCTATTACAGTTGACAAATGTTGTAGGCTTTTTTATTAAAAGTCTCACTTATGAAGTAAAAAGGACTGATGATAATGATTGAAGGGACCTGTAGAAACACTAAATATTTTTTCTTCTTTTTAGTCACTTAGTCTAATGGTAAAGGGCTTATTCAAGATTATAGACATACAAGGTTTTGTAGTTCACTTCTGCAGATTTAAAAGTTGAACTATGAATAATGATTTGCAAAATTGTATGGTGGTGTTATTCAGGTGCTTTTTTTTTCTTCCAAAAAAGAATTCCATTATTTTCAAATGTGGGACCTTCTAAAATCTGTTTTGTTAAATCTGTGTCAAGATGCAAATCTACCTTTCTGTTTGTCAGTTACCTTTCTGGTTGCTAATCAGATAATTTCTTGACAGATCTACAATATTTATATATATCTATCTTTTAGAAAATCCATCCCAAATCCTGTTTTTGTGTGCATACATGCATGCATATATATAGAAAGACAGAGGAATAGTATTCCATCTATTGAAAGGCATTGGGGGGAAAAAAAGAATAAAAAACAGACATAGATTCATACTACTAGCAATTCAGAGACGCTTTAGATTTATTGTAAATATTGCATTTTGGCTTAATTTTTTTTCCTTTTCATCTTATGGTCAAAAAAGTCCATCATAAAATCTTGGAACAAAAAGTTTATTAACACAAAGGTTAGCAGTTCTATACTCTGTGCTTTGTCTTTCAGAATTACGGTATTTTAAAAAAGAGGAATGTCATACCAGCATTAGGGCTTTATGTATTAATCAAAACATATAGTCCTGAAAGAGATGAAAAATAACTTTTCAGGTGCTATGTTTTAGTATGATAAGAATTATTCCAAACCTAAATTTATTATTTTAGTGTACTTTTTGGTTTTGCATAAATGTTAATCACATTCCAAGGGAGCTGCAGTATGTCAATGTTTTGCAGAGGCACATCTGTGCAGTTTTCTAATTTGGATTAAAATGATATTCACAACAGAACAACTCCATCGGTTGTTCAGATGTACAGCTTGTTAATGAATCCTTTGTTCTCAATAATGACTTTTAATTAAATGATTTAGAAACAAATGTCAATATAACTGTGGACATATTGAACATGCTGTGCTTATTCATGAACGTAGAACACAATATCTTAATTCTATAAATTTCAGGGGGAGGAGTGGGTGAGAGGAAGGGTTAGCTCAAGGTTACATTCATAAGCTGTTGTCCAGTTTATTTTACTTACATAAAAATGCAAAGCCAAACAGTGTTCATACTTAACCACAAAATCCTGCATTAACCCTGTAATGGAACTGTTATTCTTCTGTAAGATTAGCTGAAAGATGTTTAAATTGGTCTTTGAGACAAAATCGTTGAGACTGTATATGCTCCACTGTAAATATTTACTTTTAGCTTTTATTCAGAACAGGTATGTTTCATCTGCAATAAATATCTGTCTTGGCATTGACTTACTGAGATACTGAGAAACACTCAATATGCCTCTGATTTAGATCATTAAAAATCAGAAATATCTATCAGTAGATCTATAAAACTGCAACTTGAATATATGTTCATTTTTAAAGTCTAGTATTTTTCATTATGGAACAGGAGAAGAATTGTCTCCAGTCATGACTTTTTTTTTTCCTTCACCAAGAGAAAACCTATGAGTAACAGGGAATCCAGCTTGCTTGCAGTATTGACTAGTGCAGAGTGAAGGTGCTGATTTTTTTTTTCAATACTTGTTTCTTGCTGGGTTTTAAAAACTGTCTGCATAGCCAGTAAAAAGGCATCTGTGCTTACTAACAGGCAAGCATTTTTCTATTTCCTCTGTTTATATTACTCTATATAATTTTGCATGTTGAATGTCTATTTCCACACAGAATTGCCACTGTGAGATATTTAGTAGTTACAGCATCTTCAGAGTGAGAAGACTTTTTCTGTTTGTTCTGCATACTTGTACTGAGTTAGGGGTCCACAGTGGGAGTCTGACAGTGACTCCTGTACATTCTCATCGTCATTTTAACCTATTTTTCTTATGAAGCAAGCATCAACAGCATCGTAAACATGTGCTTCCATATAGGGGTCTGTGACTCTATGTTTGTGTGCATGTGTGCAGTCTAGGCTGATGCATGACCCAAAGCTCACTGAAAGCAGGAGAAAGGACCCCATTAACTCCAAAGCATGCTCCCACAGCATGCATATTGGAAATGTATTTTAAATAGCATACCTGTAGTATACTTATCCATAATATTCAAAATATAACTAACATTAGTGTTTCATGTACCTGTTGTGTATTTTTTCTCCTTTGTGATTTATCTGAACATGTGTTTGTGATTCAGCAAGCAAATGTGGAACCTTGTTAGATGTGATATTCTGTAGGATCTGTAGAAATCATATGCAACTCATAATAAAGCTGCTTTTTCTGTTCTGAGGTTCTCAGTCTGTTCTTTCACTTTCCTGTTTTAGCAGATTTCTTTTTTCCTTAGAGCAAAAATATTTTTTGCTATACTGAAGAGCTGGTTCACCAGTTAGCATTTAAGATAGTTAATTCCCAATCTTATTAATGCTATATTGAGTCAAATTTCTGATTTTTTTTAGATAGATTGAAAATGTGATCTAAACTGGAAACACATCTGTAACATATGTTTTCAAGAACCTACTGTAAGACCAAAATATTCAATAACAATTACATAAGGAAACTTAAGTAAAGATTGTGTTTTAAGTAAGATTGTATCTTAAGTAAGATTGAATAAAGGTCTTAAGTGAAGTAAAAGGAAGACCTGAAATAATGACAGGTTCCTGCAGTGTTATTTTACAATTTAAATGGTACAAAATTATTAGAAAGAGAGGTTATTGAAGAGGTGCTGAGACAGACCAGAACAAACAAAGATTCATGCAGATATCTTATGATGTATAATTATTTCTGTATTATTATTTCTGTATTATTCTTTCATTCTGTATTATTATTTCAAAAATTTAAGCTATTCTTCCCTTTTTATATTTCATTCCACTGTGACACACATACTTTAAAGGAGTGTAATTCAAAATATTCAAACACCAAATTGACCTTTTTTTTCATTAAGAAAAGCCTAATAGACCAATCATATAGGATTGGCCTTGCATAGGGAACTCTTTGGGTAACTCTACAAAAGCCCACTTGATGTCATACATATACACACATAGAAACCATAAGCTTACTTTTTGAAAAATGTAAGCTCCTCTTCCTCTAAGATTATACAGCCTTTCACATTTTACACTCTTCTGCACCCTTCCCAACTCCAACATATTTTCAGAACATAACTGTTGAATCTTTGCCTCATTTGACTTATCATATGTTGCAAACTTCTTACTATTTGTTGCGTTCTAGGGGTGCAACTTTTCACATCCTTATAATGCATGGATAAAAACATATAAAAAAAAGCCCCTTGCTAGAAGATGGCTAAATCAGCTGCGGTTGATATAACGTGTCTCAGATTATGCCACCAAGACAGGGAGCACATAAGAGAAAAGACCACGTTGAGAACAAACAGAATCAGATCTTTCAAATCTCTGAAACAAACATGATTAGAAAATAATTTTTGTCTTCTGTAAGAGATGCTGCTAACAACTCTAGCACTCTGTGCAGTTATATAGTGTTGCCATTAACTGTCTTTTAAAAAGGGTGCCAGAGCTACTTTGATCTCTCACACACAATCACATATTTTTAACATGTCTTGTCTCTCAAAATGGGCTGTGAATGTTCAGGTCATCCTGTCACAACATACTGAAGAGATGTTTGCTCATGCAGTGACAGAACAGTTTTAATAGGCAGTTTAGTGTCAAGTTGTCACTGTCAAATGATCAGTTTCTCAAGATACTAAAAATTGATTGGGAGACATTCAATTTAGTATCCTTTTAAATGTTTATTCAGTTCTCAGGGGATCTCACAGGATATAAAATCCTAATGGGAATGAATGGAACTCTCTTTAATCCAAGGAGAGACTGTGCTCAGACTTTAGATCCAGGTGTGAACCTTGCCAGTGCTCGGGAGAAGTGATGTATGCCTTTTGCTTTCTTCTCTAAAATAAATTTGATCCAATAAAGTGATGTGATCAATCAATGCAATGATTCAACATTCGACCTCTAAAAATAGTCTCTTACCAAAGGCTTATGGTTTAGACGATTAGGAATACAATGCCATGCATATCTTCCCCTTCAAAGCTGAAATCAGGATCAGACCAGATCTTTAAATATTGAAGCTTATAAGTAAATTGGTTAAACATTTGACATGCTTTATCTTCATGTTGTGGCATTGTAATGTTGTCACATTTAGACCTGTCATATTCTGTTTGTGGTTAGAGAACAGTGCTTGTTTATCCTGACTACCTCTGTAGCTGTGAGGGAGCCCTGCTCTCAAAACCCCGTTAACATTCACCGCTAGCTAATGACAGAAGGAAATATTGCAGGTATCTTTTGTTGCCAATAAATGTCTATGCTGCTGCCATGCAAGAAAGCAACACTGTGCTACCTCAAAGTAGAAGTCAACATGATTTCACAAACTATTGAAAGATTATGGCAGCACTGAGGAAGGCTGATCAGGTTTTTATCAGTCAGGGTATTTCTGCACCCACTCAGATCAGTAGTGTTAAGCACTGTCTCAGCTTCACAGCCATAACATTGTCCCTGCACATACCACTACACATCATGTGTGTCTTTAAGAATATTGGGATTTTTTTTTCTTTTTGCTTCCTTGCTCTCCACTAGGGTTTCTCATTTCATCAACTATCTTTCTCAGAGTGTTTTCCTAGGGGCCATTTGGCAATCAAGTGCTCCTAGGATAAAGAAGGGAGAATAAATTATACATTAGCCTACATAAATACATTGCTGGTTATTAGACCATCAGTCAAATTTGAATGCATTTTCATGGGCACAGTCTTAGGAAAAATGTTGAATGGATCTGTCCTGGACACTGAAGTATCTAACCACCGGGCATTTATGACAAAAAATGTCAGGTTTTCATTTTACAGCTGCACGCAGAGCTTGGGCTCCAGCTGCACAGGAGTACAGTGTGATCCTAAAACCATGAATTTTTTGTCCTTGGCACTGATAATCAGCAGGGCCAAGTGATGGGGTGAGCCCAGGACTTGTGTGCTGCATTCTGAACTTGGTTAGCAATTTATTTCGTTTGAACTGTCTTTGAACTCTGCAGTGGTGGTCTTCTTGATTTGACCACCAGCACATGAAAGTATGTATCCATGATGCACCCAATGTTTCAAAGTCATGATGGGATTTTGCCATAAAAGTCTCTTCTTTTCTACCAAACTAGTTTTTAACCCAGAAGATACTGCATCACCCAGCTGAGAGAGGCCAGATCTGCCTTATATCTGGTGAATTTATTGGTGCGAGAAGGGAAGTTCTTTTATTTGTAGTCAGAAAAATCTATACTATAATTACATCATAATCAACATGACTACTTTCATAATCTTGGTAAAAACTGCTTTGTGTCCTTGGTTATTATGAATATTAAGGCTATTTACACATACATTCCATATGTCCCGAGTGAGAACACAGTGATGTTTCACTGGAAATTTCCACGTATTCTATATGAAGACCGTGCTCTGCTTGACTCGTATTGGTGTCTATTTTCATAATCTGTGTTTGATAACCAACAGCAACAAAATGTCCGTACAGAAGCACCAAACATGACAAGCACTGAGGAGAAAACTGTAATCTCTGCCAGTTTTAGGCAATTTTTCCAAGAAGGCCTGATTTAATGTTGCACCAGTTCAGCTTGGTACATTAAGAGCTTGTGTAGACAGAGCTGCAGGACAGTTGTTTTAGACAAAAGTGCCTAAAAAGGAATTTTTTCAGAATATTTCAGAAGTCAATAAAAGGGGTTTTTTTGTGTGATTTTTTGTTTGTTTGTTTTGTTTTTTAATGGCATCATGGTAATGCTCTTCTGGGAAAGAAATAGCCTTTTGCAGTAACGTTATTTCCAGACTTCGTATGCAGATATTTTTACAATTATTTGCATTTTGTCAGCATATAAAAATCAGCATGAAGAATAGTCTTTCTTTTTTCTTTTCAAAGTTTTAGAAACTTCGAAGTGTACACAAAAAAAGTTAGAAAAGTACATTATGGACAGTAAATGAAAAGGTTTCTTCCAGTTTAAATAATTTTCTTACTTGTATATTTTTGCTAAAAATATCTGTAGCTATTTAAACTGAACTTTGAAAGGAAGTGAAGGGAGGTTGGTTCCTAAAGGGATGTTTTGGCAGGGACTCATTAAATTCCACAACAGCAGCGGTGCCCTTAAGCACCCATGTAAACATCGGATGCTGTGGATGGGCAAAGAGGGACCGCAATTTAGCAGAGGGTTTGACACATGGAAAGAAACTGACCGGAATCTCTCTGCTACTCCTTGATTCTGTCATACAAAATTCATAGGGTGATTTACTGGTCTTTTACACTCTACAGATTGATTTGCAATTAACTTGTTACTTGTATCTTGTAATCAGAAGGTCTAGATTTACAGTGATGAATGTGTCAGAGCCTTTCTTTTCCCATCGGTGTCCTACATTTTCACCAACAGTAATGAGCTGTCACAGTGTGAGTTCTGGAGACGAGATTAGTGCATGGAAGAATGAGTAAACCTGTACACTAGCCACATAATTAAATTAAGCAGAACATAATAATAAGCATTTTATAGCAGTTTAACACAAAACAGGGACAGTCTTGAACAAGCTGCTAAATTGCATACATCTCCCAAACCATATTTAGGTGTTAAACTCTAAAGATTAGTGGCCTTGGTGGTGCCATGTTCATTGTGGCCCAGCTTTTGAGCCTGGTGCCCTTACGTGCTTGGCTGACAGGGAGCATGAAGCGCTGCCCAGGGCGCTGTGCCGCACACACGGTGCCCTTCGGCGGCTCCCTGCTGGCGTCAGAGCCGTGGGGACGGCGGCAGCGCCGTTCTGCAGGCGGACGTGAGGTGTCACAGCGGGCGGGCCTGCGCCTGAGGAGAGGAGACGCAGGCTGAGCGGTGCCTCCCTGGGCAGAGGGAGGAAAACGGCACCGCACAAAACAAAAACACTCGAGTTTCTCCCGCATTCCAGGCAGCCATGGAGGAGAGAAACCCGAGGGTAGCAGTGGGCCCCAGAGTGATGACTGCTTTGTAGTGGAAAAAAATGCAATTAGATGAAATGCTAGACTCCTGTCTCTGCCTTGGCGCTCCTCAATCTGTTTAGGGATAGTCAGGAAAAAAAAAGGAAACTTCCCAACAGATGCCTGGCTGCCTGGGTACGGAGAGGAAAACCATAATTTGTCTGTAATCCCTAATGCAAACAGTTGTTCATTAAGAAACAAAACTAATGTAATCTTGATGATTTGCTTGGATTTCTACTCTATCATGTTGTTTTGTACAGCTGGCAGGCTAATGTAATTTTACTTAGAAACCCAAAGCAATCTGGTACTCAGACAACACCATGCAGATTTAGGTAAATTTGGGGCTCAGATTAGCATAATACTAACTAATCATGAATATCATTTGCATTAATTAGAGTATTGGGGAAAGATTGTTTTTAAATGGAAGAAAATTGAAAGAAAGATTAAGGGCAAGGGCTTACAAACCCAGTTTTGCTGGATGCAAGAATATAACAGATGATTTCTGTTATAATGCCTAATATTTTAATGTGTAAGTATTAATTAGAGTATCAGGAAAAGATTGTTTCTAATTGGAAGAAAGCTGAAAGAGAGATTAAGGGCAGAGTTTTGAATCTGCTTTTGCTTGATGCCAGTATGTAGCAGATGATTTCTCCTATAATGCCAAAGAGCTTAGTGTGTAAGGGATAGGGTGACTAATACACTACATAGTGGAGACTCTTCAAGGATTTTTTTCCAAATTAGGTTTATTTCATGCTAAAAGAAAATGGAATGAATATGAGTATGTCTTTGATACTGCTACCAAAATTAAATTAGTAGGATAGAAAAATTACCTTTCAAGAGATATAAGATAATCTAGATATTATTGACTTTTAATATTTTAACATTTGATGAGCTGGCTTCTCAATAATTATTGCATTATAAGTAGTCTGAGAGTCCTTTTTTCAAAAATGAAGGTCAAATAGCTGTAATTTATATCATATAATAAGCATAGTCTATTCATATAGCTATCATCCAGATCATCATCGTTTTAGCTATCATCCAGATATGCAACTTCGCAATTCCCTGCATCATTCTGGTATCTGAAGGCTTTGGAAATAGATTTTATGAACATTTAAAATATCAGAGTGAGCAAACATTTGCCAGGTGTACTTTATCTATGTTGTCAAAACTTCTCTGTATACTGATTGTTACTTTTTACTATTCCACTACAGTAAATGCATTGTGCAAATCCTTTAGCAGAACCAGATCTTCCTGATTAGACAGTTCAATTTCAAAAATAATGTTGTGTCAGTCACTAAATAAAAGTAGAACTGGTTTTATTGTGTGTCATTACAGGCCTAATTTAGGAGAGTCTAGGGATATTGTATACCGGGGCAGTATGTTTGTTATATGCCTTCCTCACATACATGACCTGCTCTTTCAGAACCAGGTAAGTACGGCAACTATTCCTGTGGAGAGATGGTCCAGCAAGGAGAGTGTAAATCAATCTTAAAGTCAACTGTTATAGCTTAGTGTTGCCTTCCCAACAACATCTCATGGAAATTTTGACACAGTTCTCTACCCAGTTATTTTTGGATGCTTTTTTGAATAATGGAGACTACTCAGCCTTTTTATGATTATTTCGCCCTGTTTTTGTGAGACGTATGTCTTGATATCGCTAGTGTTTATCTTCAGTTGCATCTTCCTTTGCAAGATGATCTCAAAGGCATATTACAAAAACTGGATGACAGATTTTAGTGAAATTCAATTTGTAAATTCCTCAGAAAACATTACTGACTAAATAGCAAACTAACGGATAGGTAGTTTTTTAGTGTCATATAGCAGTATCACTTGTATAGGATGATCTCTCTATTCCCAGGTAGCCCAGAAATGCTGTTTTTTCTAAATGTGTCAATGACCAGGGTAAATATTCAAGCAAATATCCTTGTCAAAAAGATTCTTGCCCTAACTGGCTATTATAGGTATATGATCATTACATAGTGTAATGTAAATGTAATCAAGATCTTCCTGAATGAAAAGCAGGTTAAATTATGATATGGTAAGCTCTGTCTTTTGACAGGTATTTTTTTCCTGAACTCATATCTCTTGACCTAATCTGCACGGAGTGCTCTTGTGCCCACAGCTGTGGTAGAGTACAGATGTACTCTATGGTGGAGGCTGAGCGCTGGAAAACGTAATGATAACAACTGCAGAGTGGCCACAGAAGGCGTTAGCACACATATTTCAGTGGCACTTTTACACAGCAGCTGGATTATGAATTGTTTTTCCTGTCCAAACTTTCCAATGTCCTGGTATTTTCTACATTTCAGATCAGCGAAAAATGGAAAAGTTCCATTTTTGTTTGTTTCTCTCTCAGGAATGGAAAGCAGGAGGGAGACTAAGGTGAGGAGACTGAGAGAAGATAAGTCGCAGATGGGCAGACGATAACTTGTATATTTGGATTACATGCGTGAAAGCACATGACAAAGTTTTAGCTCCCTCCTCCTCCATTTCTGAAATAGATAAATAATGAATTCAAAGTGTGTATTGTTTTTCTGCAAGGTGGAAGTTTTGTAAGCAGGATCAGCAACTCAATCTAGGTTTTCTGCTGAATGGAGAACAAACTGCAAGGTACAAGGCACATGTGCCAGTCTAAGCAAAGGAGAATAAGGGCTAGAAAGGGTTTCATGTGCCAGGATGAACCTCGGCCAGCAGGCTGACAGTGATACTTTTCTCTCTCTCTGCTTATTTTCTGAGAAGGTCTATTCTGCCACTAAGAAATTTCTTTGAATTTTAGTTTTTCTTTAAACTCATAATTTTGATTGAAAATTTTAGTTTTAACTGATTGGCCATTTTGAATAAAATTCTGTTTAAACAAAAATTCCCAACCACCTCAAATCTGTCTTTGGAATGGCAAGGCATGAAGACTTTTGTCATTAAATACATGCCTAGAATATTTAAAGTATTAAAGCAAACCAAGTTCTTACTTGGTCTCAGATGTTGGCAGTCAGATGTGAAAAAGTTTCTGAACAAATAGCACTTTTCTGAAGAAGCTGGACTCTTTCCAATTCCGTAAATATAAGGAGTAGATCCAAAATAACAAGAGAGTTAGTCAGATAACTGTAGGCAGCTTTTCTGATGCCCTTCAGGAAGTCCTAGCTCCTCAGCTGGAAGCAACATCATCAGTTTGGGTGTAGTAAATGAAGGTGTGTGTTCTCCTGGTGGTACATTAAGGTTTGTTGGCTTAAACCAAGACAGTGTTGGACTAAAAGAGAAGTGAGTGTGCTCTAGCACATACTGTTCTTTAATGCAACATATTGCACAGGGAATGTATTGCATGCTGGAGTATACCGCTCTCTTTGGAATGCTGATGGGTTTAGATATCTGTGACTGTAAACTTAGTAAAACAACAGTTTGAAAGAAATAATAAACTATGTTTGATACAACTGAGTTGAAGATATACATTTTAAGGAATGAGCAGCATTTATGACTTTACTTCCCAAGAGCTCTCAGATTTCTTCCTTTTATTCCCAAGACATAAGCAGAGAAAAGCCATGTCTATAAAACAATGTGGCAGGTGAATCCCATAGTGATAATCTGATAATGGCAGTCACCATGATTTGTAGGTCTTCACCCAGTGATTTGTCTTGGAGACAGGCCAGACCACGAGGGTTGCCGGAGAACTGCATTGACTCCATCCCAGTGACACCCAGGGAGGGATTTATGTGGTGAAAGTAGCCTGCTGTAGCATAGATGTCTTCATGTGAGCAAGTGGCCCTAGGCTCCCTCCACATCTAAATGCTATTTGATCAGTGGAGTCTAGGAAAGAATGTTTCTCTTCTTTCAGGGGATTCCTATATTTGGTAGGTTAAGTGGCCAGTTAGAAAACTGGTCTCACCTCCAGATTTTTAGAGAGTTGTGATTTTTTTCTGCCAGGTTACAGTCATTTCAGGTATCATTTCATATCATTTGTTTTTGGCTGCCTTGAAAAATATTTGCTTGCAACTTTCGTAAAAGTTCCCCAGAAATCTCTAAGGCTAATGTTACTTTTGTTCTGTCAATTGACATGTTCTTTTGAAATCAACTAGTTGAACTTTCAGCTGAGTGATTTAGATTGGCACTGGGCTCTAAAGCGTTTTTATAGAAAGTGACTGATTTAGAAATTATTTAGCCATGACTGAATAAAGCATCAATGGATAATCTTTGTCTGTCCAGACAATACTGTAAACTATTTTTAATAGGGACTCATGAATAGCAGTATTTCTCCAGTTCTACAAAGCTGGATGGTGCTAGATGGTCATGTCATTTCCTGTTTCTGAATGAGGCTGCTTATTGCATAAATCATGTATTCTTATAAATACCCCCTGTTTTATAGAACTGAGGTATGTATGAAAAAGAGTGCCTAAAAATTGTACTAGCACAAGACACAACAGGCAGTCAGGAGTGCAGTTTTGCAAGAAATTTGAGACAGCGAAGACTCCAAATGGCCTATGGTCTCTTTTGCTGTGACAGAGCAGGGAGGGAAAGCCCTGCCGTGAGGAAGAGGAGGGCAGCCCACTGAGCTCACTTCTCGGGTTAATCCAAACCGTGGACGAGCATCAGGTGAGCAGCAACATCTGCTTCAAAGACAAAGCTGTTTGCTCTCCACTTACAACTTGGGCATGGAACACCAGGATTAGTGAAAAATAAGAGGTTTTCCTTAATACTGTGAGATTACCTTCAAGCAGTATTTCAAATAGAAGTAAATAAATGAATAAGATAAAAAGGATACTTTTTGTCCCTTTGAAAAGGATTTTTTTTTTTAAGCAGCACTTAATTTTGTGGAGTTTCTTACACTTTTGGTGTGCTTCTCATTTGGCACACTTGATCCCCCAAGAGGTAAAGCTGATTGAAATGAAGAAGAGGTTTGTATTAAATGAACCTCTAGGACCAGACCCTTGCTGGCCAAGACACAGCAAAGGAACATTAGGATTTAATATCCTTCCTAAAGATCCCGCACTGCCCTAAGACTGAGGAAAAGCATACAGAGTCAATTTAAAACAGAGCATTAGGTAATAAAGATAAGCAGATTAAACAACCAATATTTCAGAGCCCTTTTTTTTTTTTTATGAGCAGCATGCAATGAAGAGCACAGGTGAAGAATATTCATACAGTGCCCCAAATAGAGCATAGCAGGAGCCAAAATATGAAAATCTTTGTCAGGAGGGCACCCTGAATGCTTCACACATTCTCTCCTGTGCCTGTATGGCTGACGCAGGCTTGAAGAAGCGCTAACATGCAGGCTACAGCCCCTACGAAGTATCCTGATCAAAAAGAATAATAAGGGTCATCAGCATCTAGTGGGTGTCCTGCTATGCAGATTTCTGGAGACAAATGTTTGGCGTTCAAGCCATCCCTGCACACAGCCGTGGTACAGCAGGCAAGAAGTGACCTCTGCAGCACAAGAGGTCCTGAGCCTCCCAGGAGGAGTATTTTGAGCTTTGACTTCCTTCAACAAGTCCTGATGAATAGTTTCTGATCTAAACTTGTGCTCCTTGAGTACACGGGAGTGATAAAGGAATCTTCACTGAAAAAGAAATACTGAACAAGCACTATGCTGTATGGCGACTACTGGTACAACTAGATTAGATAACTGGGTTTGCTGCCAGCATTGCCTGTCTGTGCAAGACTCTTTCTAATCATAACATTTTGAGAAGAGCTGTCTTCCTACTCTGCAGCACTATAGTGACAGTAGGATAAATAAATAACTTCAGATACTGCTAGGAAGCAGACAAATTGTTATGCTTCTCCAAGGCTCAGCAACAGGAATCCATATGGCCTAGCAGGGAAAAACAGAACCCACCTTTCTATCCCATAACAGCACTGTTGGAGAGAAAACTGTTTTGTGTAGTAAATGCTAAAATAATGAATACTTAAATCCTGGGAAGATAACTAAAATGTGATTTTTTAATTTATCTATTTTTCATTTGATTTATCTCTTACCATTATTGACTCGAACTCTTCTGCCTTCTAACATACACATACCTTATGCTCTCACTTCAAGGGGCACTTGTTTGCAGCTCTACCAGGGTAGAAAAAAGACCTCATATATTTCTTAAAAAAAAACAGAAAACAAAAATGTGAAAATCTGTCTACCATTTTTTGATGTTATTTGAGATTACAGCCTAGGCATGCATTGAGCAAAGATACCATGAGGTACTTCATACTTTGTTTATATAAAGATCTATTGACAATAAAACATGATCAATTTTCTGTGGCGGAACTTTAACTTTTTAATAACACACAATGAAACTGTGCCCAAAACCAAAATGTAGAGTCCACTAAGTTACTAACCATAATAACCAAGCTTTATCTGTCTGCTAAAAATTTAGTAATGAAGCTTATTTGCTTATTTCCACTTTGAATAAGATTAGAAGCTCTCCTTCTTTTGACTGCTTATAAAGGATCTAGATGAAGATGAATTTAAATCCTTTAAATTATTCTTAATGCTTTAAAATATTCTTAAATGCAAACTGGTGTTTTGTGCACCAAAAGTCACTGTGGGTTGTGTTGGTATTATCTCTCGTTATTCTTAGCACTCACAGGCAGAGCTGTTCATAATCATTTAATGACTGGCACTAAGGAGGATTTCTTTTCTTTTGCTAAATCTCTAAGTCTGCAGAGAGGAAGGCAAAAGCTAGTCCAGTTAGAAAAGCACTTGCTGCTGTTCTCCCTCTGTGCCCAAAGTGTAAATTATACAGCCACAAGAGAGCATGTCAATTACAAGAGGAGATTAAAAGAACTAAGATTACTTAGTTTGGAAAGCAGATGAGTAAGAGGATATATGACAGAAATATAAATGTTACAGGTTGTGAAAAAAAGCAAATGACTTAGTCCCATTATACAGAAATAAAGCGTCACTCAGTGCCGACAAGATGCATTTACAAAAGATATGCAAAAATATTCTTAGAAGTGGTATGTAATTAACTTACAGAATTTGTTATTTGACATGTTATTTGACAAACGGTCACAGTTCCACACAGTTCTGATTTTAGTACTTGAATGAGCACCAGAATTAAAAATCAACAGCAAGACTTTACTTCAAAAAACTCCCGTTATATTATTAGCTTACAGTGAAGGTATATTATAGTTCAGTGGAGCTGAATTTGTAAGATGGAAGTCTGTCCTCCAAGTATGTATTATACTGAACCTTTTAGTGATCTTGTATTTCTTGTTTTCTAAATCTTGCTTTGTAGTTAGCATGTGGCCTATGAACCATTCTTTTCACTATTTTTTGGCTGTATATTTTTTCATTACCAGTTTTCTTCCATTTTTCAAACGATTAATCTTTTTACATGTGGAGAAAAACCTTTTCCAGATGCTTACATTAGCCATAAGGCTTGTTTTTCACTGTTTTATGAAGAACAAGGCATTAGACTTTGCTTTTTGCTGTGTTCATAGGTAATCTGCACAACCTCATCTGGAACAGCAGATTTTTTTTGAATGGTAATTTGACATCATAGTATATTTTTCTCTCAGTATCACAAAAGTATATGTGAAGCACTATTTAAAAATGCTGCCCTTGGGCTGATGTCCGAATTAGGCTGCAGTGTGATTCCTGCCTGGCTGCTCAGCATGACTGGTACCAGCAGTGAGGTAGTTGGGCATTTGAGCAGCAGGACTAGTCATATTTGCTGTCAGTGTGCTCCTGAGTTTCATTTACATTGTCTTAACTGGTGTAGGATTCTCCTGTCTGAGCAGTTGTTCCTCGTTTGATAGCTCTCCTCAGACACATTTTATAGAATTGAGTTTTGGGTTATATTGTGAAGCTCCACAATTGAAGCGTATCCATTCATGTGTAGATGCAAAAGTGCATTTTGTCTGAAACCATGCTTCTGTCTTCTTCTCCTTTATATGTGCACTGTGAAATTTCTGGTCTAATCCAGATAATTAATAAGGACCCTATTATACTAGTACTTAATTGCCTGCTCATTAAAAATGAGAAGTGTTATTATTCATCTCTTAACAAAAAAAAAACCATAAGGCTTGGTATTCGCAGAGAAGTTCCAATTTTGTAACTTCTGCCCTTTCATCCAAAGTCAAAGTCAAAATTATACAGGTATTCCTTTATTAAATTAAAACAAAGCAATTTCAGAGAATTCAACCACTGTAGTCGTCACTGTCATTCTAGAGAAAAGGCTTCTATTCATCTAAGTAGCAAAAGAGAGCTGAAAGCAACAAAGGCAGTATTGACTCAGCAGTTGTATCAAGTGTCCTCAGTTCAGGTATCTGGTGGCTTATTCCAGGGCCCGTCTGATTTTATCACAGAGGTTACCTTATTTTTTCGGAGTAATGTTGTTTTATCAGCATGCTGGACAGGATGTAATTATCTTGTCCTTTACTTGCTGCACAATAGCACAAATATATTGCTATTGTGTGCACACATGTGCATAAGCTGCACATTGTTTTCTTAAAAGCTAGAATTGACTCCGCATGTGTCTTTTTACTTAGAAAACAGCAAAGGGACGACCTAAAATGTTCACAGATGAAGAAAAGCCATGCTGTGTTTCAGATGTTCATTTAAATAAATAATGTGGAGAGAATAGTAGAGCTCTAGGAGCACAACTGGCCACAAAAGTGAGAATAGGCTACTTTGATTTTTTTGGGGGAAGAAAGTATCAAGTGTTTGCACGGCTCATGTGTTTTTTTTTTTCCCTTTTTTTCTTTTTTGATCTATAGAAGCAGATAAGGTTTAAACCAGAGTAACAGGAGCTTGAACACTTCAGTCTGTCAGCGTTTCTCACACTGATGTGCCAGAGCTGCCACCGATTCAGCAAGCACCCTCTCCACAGGCTCTCCTGGGTGGCTGAACAGCCAACCACTTTCTGGTGTAGCACCATTTTGCCAGGGCGATCCACCTAAACAAGTAACAACATTGGTGGTGGCAGGTTGCAGTCACTTCCTAGTCGCTCACTTCGAGCACAGGTAGTGACATAAAAATGGAGAGAAGTTCACTCTTGAGGCTTCAAAATGAAAGAGCATCTGCAATAGCAGGAGTCCAAGTTGGGTAACGTGGGGTGTTTATTTCAGTCCTGTTGTCCATGAATAGAGGTTTAAACACTGTAGTTCAGACTTTCAAAAAAATAGTCATTTATTCCACACTCATCTTCTTGTTTGTTTCAATGCTGATGAGATTATACCCCATAATCTACCCTGGCCAGTGGAGGAAATGGGATATACTCTGTTTAACAGTAATCTTGTTTGTTAGCTGTGAGTGAAATATGGGAGACCTCAACGAGCGGAACAAGCAAGGACAGGATGTATAGCTATTATAGTTCTGCATGACAAACATCCCAAATGAATGTCACTCTTTGCAAATCTCTATAAAACACAACCCCTTGCCCTTGTGTTCCTAGGCGGAAGGGTACAAAATGGGGACCTTCTAAATATTCTGCCAGCACACTGAACAATTTCTTTGTATTTCAACAAAACCCCATTTTGAACACAGATTTTAATTCATGTGTTTTGGTGTGATGACTTAACACTGGTGCTGATAAAACACCACTAAACAATAAATGCATTTATTAAGTACTTTTTGCCCCCAAAGGGCAAAGAAAGGAGGAATTGTTATGAGTCTTCTAAGAATTTTCACCATCAGATCTCCCAGGATGAGACATAGTACCTATGATTGGAGCTAGCTGAGATAGTTACAGTATTGCTACATCTATAACTTTAAATAGAAATTCTCGGAGATTTCCAGAACAGGAACTTCAAGAAAAATTCAAGGCTTTCAAGATAGGAAGTTCGCATTGCCAGAGCTGATAAAACAATAAACAAACAGTTGTTCCTGGTGAAACAAGAAAGTTCAGTCCTCAACTGTTGCCCTAGCATGGCCCAAGTTACCACTTGGTAAAGGTCTTACAACTAAGGTAGCAACTTTCACATTTGCCACAAAAATGAAGGTCGTCTAAAATTACAGTCTGTTGATTACTTGTAAGGGACTTGTAGTATTGATTTTATAGAAATTACAATACTCAAAAAATAGTGTGAGGTTTCTCAAAGTAAGCCTTTTCAGTTATGTCTAATGCACCTATGATAGTCCATTTTTTGAACTCTGTTCTACATTGTCTTTCCCACTTAATGTGTTCTTCCATGTTTCAAGTATCTTGACCTTATCCTTGAACTGTGCAAATTTATACCTCATCATTTTATTAAATCTTCTACCCATGTGATTTCAGTGCAGCCTGATACATTTCTCTGCATCTTCTCAGGCTGACTGCTGTATCCAAGACTTCTCCTCTCCCTTGCAGCCATCCTTCATATCCTGGAGCCTGAACTCCTCATGCTCTCTCTTCCTCGTCTTAAATGGGTTTACTCCCACATATCTGTTCCCACTATCAATCCTCTAAAAATTCATCATCCTACTGAAGCTAGGCTGCTCACAGGAAAGGGGGACACTAGATGATTGAACTCCTTTCTCAGGCACCATTGTTGCTAAAGTGTGTAGATAATAGTAGGAATACTGTGTGCAGTTCTGGGCTCTCCAGTGCAAGAGGGATGTGGAGCTGCTGGACAGAGTCCAGCGCAGGGCTACGAGGATGATCAGGGGCCTGGAACATCTGCCCTATGAGCAAAGGCTGAGAGAGCTGGGCCTGTACAGCCTGGAGAAGAGAAGGCTATGGGGGGACTCAATCAGTGTGTATAAGTACCACAAGGGAGGGAGTGAGGAGGATGAGGCCAACCTCTTCTCAGTGTTTGCCAGTGATAGAACTTGAGGAAACAGCCAAAAATTGATGCACTAAAAGTTCCACAGGAAATTGTGAAAGAACTTCTTAACAGTGAGGGTGCCAGAGCCCTGGAAGAGGCTGCCCAGAGAGGTGGTGGAGTCTCCTTCTCTGGAGATCTTCAAAACCCGCCTGGACACCACCCTGTGCCCCGTGCTCTGGGAGACCCTGCGTGTGCAGGGGGGTTGGACTAGATGACCTCTAGAGGTCCCTTCCAACCTTAAGCATTCTGTGATTCTATGACTCTATATAAGAGGTTATTCATGGAGAGCAAAAATCTTCCTGAGTTTGGAAGTAGAAAACAGAAATTTATAAGAAACTTTAGTGTTTTGCTTTTTTTTTTTCCACCCCCAAGGTTCACAATAAAAGCACAAGCTAGCAGGTAGGTTGTATGGGGGAGACTATGCTTCAAGAGACTAAGTCAAGACTAGACCAAGATATTAAAGAATTGTTAGAACTCAAGGTCAAAAATTGAGGTCAAAAGGCCTGAAAAATTGTTGGCCAGAAAGCTAGAGGAAACATCTGTGTGGAGTAAATGAATTTGACAGGGAAGGAAAATGAGAGAAACAGGTCTCTTCAATATTTTGATGTTAAAGCTCATAAATTAAAGCTACAAACATACTTTTTTTGTTTTTGTTTTTCCTCACAGCCTTTGTACCCCAGATGTGGTAGCTAAAGAACTAAGTTGTTTTTCTGATGGGAAATCAGAGGGAATCAGGAGTAAAAGTTTCATCTTTTCTTCTGTAAGAGCAAATGTCTGTTCTTTGGCTGACACAGAGAACAAGATAGTCTTGACAACTTAATCAGACAAGACAAGAACATAATTTGCCTTCTATTAAAGAAAATAAATACTACCATCGATTCTGTCTAGAGACGTCCTCTCAGTATATCCCTCTGCTGTTTGCATTGTTTTCCCATTACCCTGTTTCTCAGAAAAATACTCTGCAGCAACAGTCATACCCGGCCTTCCTGTAGTAGTTACAGAATGGTTGCTATTTCCAGCCACAGTTGTCAGGCACTTGTAATACAGCTGCAAAAACTCTCTTGTGGTTGCGCTGCGGGGAAGAAGGTATCTGAGGAAAGAAAAAAATGTTTCCATTTTAAATACAAAAGTCTTCTATTTGTGGTTTATTCAGTTTCTGCCTAGATGTTAAAAAATTGTACTATTCCCCTAAGTGAAAAGATTTGTTCTTAAGTCTCAAACAACATTTTTATCCTCAAGTCTATTTTGGTCGCCCTGTGTATTTAAAGTATGCTGAAAAATAGCAAGATGGCTGCAAAATCTGGTCTGCTTCTGGAAATCACATTTCAGTCCTCGTTTGTGAATAATCTGTATTTGTGTGAATAGTCTTCTGCTTCTGTGGCTTACCTGAAGGGTCGGAGGATCTGAAACAGCAGAACACTGTGAGATTTACCTGGGTAGAGGGATTCAGCATGACTTTTTTATTAATAGTCTACATCTTTCTGAGTGCTTTTCAACAAAATTACCTCTGATAAATCCAAAATAGGCAGTAAACTGGAAAGATCACCTTAGTGTTGCCATGATCATTTTGGTCTTCTGCTCTGTGAAGATCTACTGCTAGGAACTGATGTGAATTTAGCAGTGCACTTAAATACCAGTATTCAGAAAGAGTCTCCTGGTGTTTCATACATGAAAATAAAAAGATCAAAATAATAGAAGTGAACTAAGAAACTACTTGTGAATACTAGGTGGACATCTAGGTCTTCTTGAGGCGACTATAAATGTAATGCATTAATTTTGATGTCAGCTCTTTTCACCTCTGTAAGTGCACTGTGCTTTGGGAATACTATACTGGATCAGACTCTATTTTTTCTTTTTTTTTTCCCAGTGGTGATGCAGACTTTCACTGTATTAAGAAGTAGTTTGTTAGTTGTTTGCACATAAACATCCCTGAAGCATCAGACTTTTTATTAGGACTGCATAATAAACTACATACATGTAAACCTTTGACCTTAGTCTCTTCTTTTTTCTTCTCTGCTCAGTGGACACAAGGTTTAGCTGAGAAATATCTTCTCTGTTTCAGGCTCTTTAAAATTGCTATGAGTCTACTCTGCAGGAAATACTGCTCCACTGCCACAGTGGTATAATCCTGATACTTCACCTGCCTTCTTCATTGCCTTCTTATGTTTGTGGGATAATAAAAGGACTCTAAATATAAATACATATACATGTGTAAAAGTAGAAGGGAAAAAGATCTCTATTTGTAGTTGTACATAAAATATAACATTTAATTGCTAGCAGACCAGAGGTCCTGCTTCATCTTTTTAGGATAAGTAAGTCTGCTGAGCACCAAGCATATCTTTATACAACATGGTATCCACTTAACACATGTTGAGACCTAGTGCACATCTCAGTCTGCTTGTATGTTTATTTATAATGGTAAGTTAAGTAAGTTCAAAGGGAACTTTGTTTGTTTGCTTGTTTGTTTTTGTGCAAGTTTCTATGGCATGCTAAAAGCTTGAACTGTGACAAATAACCTTTGGTTAGCTCAAAATTAAAAGATGCCAGAGCAAATGGAAGCCACTTTTCAGCCGAAAGGTAATCCAGCTAGCTGGTTGTTACGTGTCTCCTTTCATTTACATTAGGCTTTAGGCTTCCCTACTTTATGTTGTCCCTTGATGGGACGTTAGAGCTGGTGGAGGTGCATTGTGCCTGGCTGAGGACATAGGCGTGGTGGCCAGGTACATGATGTAACCCCAGCCGTGTCCTCTTTGTGCTCTTACTACCATGAACACTGAAAATGAAGGAAAGAGCAGGAGAGCAGGAGGAAGAAATGAAGGAAGGTATTAGCAATCTTATGCAATCTTCTGACAATATGAAGACACCACTAAAGATGAAAGACAAAGATAAAAAGATGAAAAATCAATATTAGGTCTACCTCATGAAGAAGCAAAAGCAACTCTACCAGAACAGGATTGTCTGCAACAAAATCTCTATTCCTTATCTGTGAATTTTCAGAGGAAGTTCAATAGCTTTTTGCCAGATTCTTGTGTTAGTTGTAGTTCTCGACTTCATTGCTGCATTTATTGTTATTTTAATATGACAAAAAAATTTATTGTGAGGACAACAGATACAAAAATCCATGGTGGGAACTTCATCATGGAAGACTGAGTGCACACATCACTCCGAGAGTAATCTTACAAGTTAAAAAAAAAAAAAGAAAAGTAAAAAAAAAGTAGTATCTCTACCTTGGCTTACAAGGAAAACTTGCCTGAATGAAAAATAAAATAACTGAAGGCCAAATCGACAGCTGAACGGTCCATCAAAAATCAGTAGTGCAACTCTGGACATATGCAGTAAATCCAGGGGACTGACATGTTAAATTTTTGTTCCTCATTTCTCTAAATGGTTAAATTACTGTATCTGCAAGACAAGACTCTTCACATTCATGATTTTCAGTTACTCCATCTCTGAAACAAATACAACATTAGCTACTTATATACATGCCTCATGAGCACATTAAATTAAGATGTGCAAAGCAGCAGTTGTACTGGCTTGAATTTCCGCTGCAGAACTGAGCAAAATCCCGTGTAGTTCAGGACAGGTGTGCCAACGTTTATGTTACAGTTCCTGCCCAGTGCCCAGAAGTGGAGGTTTTCTATGTGTTTCTATAGAACTGCTACCTTGCAATAAGGTTGCGTTTCTTTGCCTTGCAACCCCAGGCTCCCAGCTTTTCTTGTGAGAGCATAGGCAGCTTAATATCCACAAGTAACATGAAGCTGTAAAAACTCATTTTTATCTTTCAGGGCCTAAGTAAATTTGCCAATAGTTTAAACGTCTGGATTACTTAAGAACAGTCTTTATAGGCACAGATATACATACATATTCATATTATAAACACACATAAATATGAGTGTACACAGGCATGCATGTCTCCACACACAAGAGAGGAAAACTTAGGTTTATAAAATCACATATTTGCAACTAAATTTCAAATGGCTATGCAATCCTTCTTTCCAAAGGTGTGCTACCCAGCATAAGCCAGGAAACAGAGCTTGCCTTTGTGCATTATACTGTTTGCAGAAACACTCCTGCCTCTATTCCTTGCTAGAGTCACCTGCCCAGAGGTTTTCACATGACGTAAATTGGGAACTTTGCATCCTGCTAACACATGGAAGTTTCTTGCTCACTAGGTCGGGCTCCTGCACCACCACTCACAGCCTGCCCCAAACTCCTCCTGCTTCAGCTCATCCCTCCAGTCCAGCTGTTGGGACTAGGGTCTTTCCTTCACTCAAACTCCCTTTATCAGCCTCTTTTATTAAATAAAATGTACATTTAACGTACCTTAATATATTGCATTTTTCTTTTTATTTTTCTTTTGTTTCATATGTTTGTATTTGTTAAATGTTTTCCAGAACCTTACATGACTACTAGCACCAAAAGAAATCCATTTGTGTCACTCAGTCATGCCATAGTCCTACAGCAATAAATGAGAATTTCACAAATTGTAATGTTGCAATTTTATAAATCGGAGAAACTTGGAAGTCTCTGAAGATGAATAATATTTTCTCTTTTGACTCAATTTTCTTCCAGATATTTCCCTGCTTTCTCTTTTTGTTTAATTCCTCTGGAGATGTTTCTTTGGATATTTCCTCAAATTCTGCTGTTCTCTCTATTTGTCTCAAAAACAATTTCTCCACACTGCTGATCGCTAGTCAAAGACTGAGTATGCACCAAAACATTAGCCCCCTCTCCCTATCGCTATGAATATCATGCTCCAAGCCAAGCCTGCACTGTCATAAAAGTTTTGTCTTGTGGACAAAGGATGAATTTAAAAAAGAAAAAAAAGAGAAGCCTTAGAAAAGAATGTACCAGACACTGAAATCAAAAAGATTTTTTTTTATCTCCAGAGTGTCTGTGTATATTTCTTTTTTTTCTAATCTATGTGTTTAGGTATTGAATTTAGGGGAAAAAAAAAAAAAAAAAAGAACAAAACACACAAAACAAGGAAATATGGTTCAGATATAACCAAAAGAACTGTTTGACCCTATTGATCGTCTGATTAAAATGCCATTGAGTAATGTTTTCTCCTGGAATAAGTAATGCGTTATTGGCATTGTGTGAATGAAAGTAACAGGACAGATTGTGTTTTAAGAAGAATGATAACTGTGTTAAGAAAATAAACTTTACATTGACCTGTCAGTGGAAATGGAAAGATCAAAATAAAGTAGTCATCACCTTTCTTGTCTTGGAGAAAAGTCACTCGATTATTGCAGCTTGTCCAGGGTACTTCCCATGTTTATCAGTTGGAGAATGGGGACTGTCAGGACGCTGCTCACGTCTTCTGCGTGGGAGCCGAGAGTGATGAGGGGAACCAAATCAAAGACCTGTCTGAGAAAGGGCCTCACAAGTGCCCCCAGCTCCCTAGCTCGGCTTTCTCTCTCTTCTGTGGTTCCTCTGCCATGGGCTGGCATCCCAAGGATCCCCAGGTATCGTGTCAAGAAGGTGTGTTGCAAGATGAGTATGTAACTGGCAACATGAGTTTCAATAACTTGCAAACATGGATGTAAATGTTACGGGAACATCTCAGAGGAACAAAATGAATGGGAAGTGCCAGACTAAAGACTACACGTTCTTGAAGCACTGTGGTTTTGTGGTCTTACCTTGAGGACTCAGCAGCTGTAGGAAGAGTGAAAGTTAGTGGAAACTGTGGAGGCTTTGTTGACATCTGTGCTTTGGTGGAGCACAAAGAGGAGCAAAGGAAGCAGGTGTCACCTATCAGCAAAGGACTTCAGAAGCTGATAGGTGGAATGGATAGTTTAAAAGAGGCATTTTCAAGATTTGGTAAGCCTAAAAGTAAATGTTTGGAAGCATAAATGAAGGTGGCATTTTTGAGGTGCTCAGAATAAGGTTTGACAGCAGTAAGTGAGATTTTGAACAATTTAAAATATCACTATAAATATTATTTGTTGCTGGAGAGACTATAAAAATATCTCTATTAACAAGATGGGGTAAGAAGAGCATTCTGTAAGAGGGAAGACTGTAAGAAAACACTGAGAGCAGAAAGATATTTCTGTTTTCTGTAACATATGAAAGCACAAGAAGGACTCTTAACTTCTCCAACAATATGTCATTGTAGATGAAACTTTGTTTGAAGGCACAGTATTATTTTGTGGATAAAATCTATAGATTTCTTAGAGATATACTGGACCTTGAATGAGGAGTGCTGTATATATTGAAATGAAAATAAAAATTGAAAATGTGATCTGTTTCCTCTACAAGGGAGGAGATGGTGAGGTGAAATGACATATTCCTCAAAGAGGGAATGTGGAACTAAAAAATGTTTTCATAGCATTGAGCAAAGGAATAGCCTAATCTTGCAGAATGTTGACTGCATTCAGCATTCCTTATTGGATCAAGCCACAAAATAATCAGCAAAAGCAACAGAAGGATGTAATTCTACAGGGTTTACTGAAATGGCAAAGTCAAAATGGTGCACATGAGAAATACAGGCTGAGCATAGCACATGGGCAGCACAGACTCATAGCCAAATCTTTATTGGCTGAACAAGAAAAAGCAGATGGAGGAAAACAAGTAAATGATTAAGAACTACTGCCACAAATACATCTGATTTTGCATCTACTGTATTTTAGCATTCTGTTGCAACTACAGGTCTGCCAGCACTTGATGGAGTGTATGCACAGCATCTTCAGTGCGTTATTTGTAGCATTGATTAGATATTTACCCCAGGTAGACAACCCAAGGAGATATGTGATAAATATTTCTGTTTGTGTCAAATTCTAGCAATATCTTGTGGCCTCTCCTTATTTAAAAAAAAACACACCATATTGATAAAGTGACACTTTTCTTTCCTCTTAGCTTTGTTTAAACAAATCTGGGCTGACATATCATTTTTAGCAATTGCAGAATCTCTCTAACACCAATTGCTTGGTCTTAACTGCCTAAGTTAAGTATCTGAGAGTATCAAAGAAAACAGATTGCAGCATAATAGACTAATCTGTTGACAAAAACCATCTAAGCTTGAATGGATATCGAAAGGATATTACTGCTGTGTGTCTATTTTTTATCTTTTCTCACACTTGTACATCCTTCTGTTTACTTTTCTATGTATTAGTTTATGTGCATATTTAAATAAAAAACATACTGATCTTTAGCAGTATGAGTAGTTTTGCACTGCTAATTATTTTCTCCTGTTTTCCAGCTGGTTTGTCTTATCTTTCAATTGGAACCCCCTTGCAATTCATTTGGCTATATCTTATTCTCCAACTAAACCACCTCAACTTGAGAGACTTTCAAATTCAGTTGATATTTGGAATAAAACCTCTGGACTTGTGTTCATGGGCAAAAATGGCGTGTTCTTTTCTCTAAATCAATCCAAAAAAAACTAAATCAATTTTTGTTTTCAATCAAATGTAGTAGGTAAAGTTGAAACTGCTGGATTTATTTAAAGATGAGCACTATATATTGCCTTTTCTTGATAGGATATGACTTCCAGTTAGTTAACTCAAATGCACATCATCAATATATCAATACTGAGCATAAATATCATGGTAATTCGCCAGCATTTCCTCTGGACCTGGAAGCAGTGTAACCTTGAGAACATTGTATTGTTTTTCTGCTTCTGACATCTGAGGTAGTATTTCCACTTGTCCCCTCTTATGCCTCAGAGTTGGTTTTAAGTACATATTGTCTGTTGTTTAACTCTGAAGAAGATGGTCATCTGCTGCATATGTTGAAATTCTTGAGCCTGATTTGTGATTATACAAGTAGGGAAGTCCTTGCTTTTTCAGTGTTTTGTGTGAAGCTCCAGTTTGGGAGCGTAATTTGAGAACCTTCAGATCTAAAATTTCCATGAGTTTTTTTTCTCTTTGGGTTGAATTGTCATTTCTAATCTGTGAAACAGATCTTTGCTCTCATTTCAGTTGTTGTCCTTGGGATTTTGGTGCTCAGAACTAAAAAAAAATATGCTTTGCAGGTCTGCCATGCAGATAAAGAGGTGGAAAATTTCCTCTGCTTACACATGGCATAATAAGGACGATTTTTATAACTAAAAATATTTTATTCATTTTTTTTTTTAAATTATTTCTCATGAAGTGGCCATCTTCTACTTATGCCTTTTCAAAATCTAAATATATTGTTCTAACTTTGGATAGTAGGATCTTCCCTAGATTACATAAATATTTATCTGATAAAAAGTACACAGACATTTTCCTAAGACGTTTTATTTTAGCATAACCAATGAATCCAATGCACATGTAATTCTCAAGGAGACGAAACAAGACGGAAGAGTCTTAGGGTCCCTCAAGTGGTGACTCATACAAATTGCAGCAAAATGTGAAAACCTGCTTGGAATTCGGGAAGGAAGCTTTTGCAAAGAAAAAATTTTGAATGTGGTGTTGAATAAGATGTTATAAAATTAAGTGCATTGTAATACTCCATTTCTTTTCATCATTGTTACAGCCAGACCCTTAGAAGTGTCAAGTTGTTAATTTTGGTGTTCTGATCTCAGAATTAAGGATCCACTTAAAACTTAAAACTGTGATATTGATGGTAGCAAGTTATGGTCCATAATTTTAAGTGTTTTGATGTCTATGATTGTCTTTGCAATTATGTTGTATTTCAGAATAAATTGGAAATAGAGTCCATGTTCCATTTCCTTTAAAGTAACACACATTTGTATGCTTTTTGTACAAGGTTCGTACTTCAGAAAAGCTAATTTTATAGGTTTTTGTTTAATTTCTGTCAGCAAATAACTTGATCACAGGGGAACAATTTTTAAATAGGGTTCTGCTCCAACTTACTCGTTGTCTCCAGGTATTTTCATTATCACTCTGTGCTTTTTAAGAATGGTACATGATATTGCTTTTCCATGTAAAAGTTAGTAAGTACGCCCTGGTGGAAAGCTATTTAAAGGAGTGGTGGGTATATTTCTGTTTTACTGTATTTTTAGTTTGTTAATGCTGGCTATCCTGCCACCATTTGCTCTTATCTCTCTTATAGCTGAAAGCTTATGGCCTGCATGCAGGCTCTGGGTGACAGTGGCTAAGGACGAGTGAACAAAAGGCTGTCTGATGATGCTGAACCACTCATAAATGCTTTCTTAGTGGAAACATGCCTTTCTGCCACATGCCTTTCTATACCAAAGATGGTTTATCATTAAGTTGTGGGTATTTAAAGACTCACGTACAACTACCGTCTGGTAGATTTCTTCACCACAGCTGCTATTCATCCCCTCAAGTCTGTTCTTCCTTTTCCTCCTCATTTTTGCCTTAATCTTACCCATAACCTCTCAAACAACTAATACACAAAAAATTAGGCTGTGAGGAAATCCAAGTTGTTCTTCAAAAGGAGAATCAGAAGCAGAAATTTCTCCTGTGTTCTTACAAATGCTTTTCTTTTATATGTACATTTCTTGCCATGCATCCTTCATGCATGAATTTAATAGCGGAATACAACTGTGTCAGGTAAATTCTGGTTCAAATTCTGCCTTCATTCATACACATGCAGGAAAATATGTTTCCAGTTCTTGGAAAAAGTGTCTGAAAGCTTCAGATATGGTTGTCACCTTAATAAAAACGGCAGGTGTGCCAAGGGCAATATATGCCCCCACTCCATTTTTATTCTCCAAATATTCCTAGAGTCTGTGAGGCTGTGGAGGCAGAGACTCTAGGATTTATAGGAATCTGCCTGTGTAGGACAGAGATCAATACAAAATCCGAGCTGTCTTGACTAAAGTGGCACAAAACTCTCAGAGTTCCTGGTGGAGGGACAATTTCTCTCACAGTCTGTGACGTCCCTAGCTGATCTCCCACGCTGAGACACAGGTCGAGGGACACATTTCTCTCCAGGATATATTTCCATGTGTGGCTGATGCTGAATGCAAATTGAGGACAGAAGCTGGCTTTGTGGTCTGGCATCTAATGATCTGCTGTCAGCCAGGATCCTGCGGAGACCCTCACGGAGCCTTGGCTGGGAGCTCGGGATCTGCCCTAAGTACATGCATTGCAAATGATAAACAAAACACAACCAAATCAAACCAGCCAAACAAAACAGAACTGTGCGCCTCCATGGGGGAATATGCATCAAGAAATGTTCTTTAAGAAGGTTTTACTAATCTGTTCTGCACTGCAGTGCATAGAATTCTTAATGTCGCTTTTGTAACGGTTAATGTTGCGTAACAACATAACCCTTTCCGCTTTATTGCAGTTTTTAATAGTTATATTCTGCTTTGCAGAGCTTTTGAGAGTTAAAGCAATTTTTAAATTGGCTTTTCTGCTTCCCACCTACTTAACAACATGTATTGCAATATTATAAATGAAGATCTATCGCTATTAACAAAATATATTTTTATGTAATATATAGTGAAAGCAAAGCAGATTTTAAGCAGCCCTGGCCATATCAACAAGTTTTTCTAGGAGGCTACCTGGGATCAGAAACGCAGGACGGTACTCTAACCTTACAAAGCTGTGAAGTATTATGCAAAAGCATTTAGTGCATGACCGACGTAGTGAATTCACTCTGCTCCTGTGCACAGTCTGCAGGGAGGAAAATCCTGTCTGGTCCTTCAGGGGATTTGTGGGCTGAACTGCACTGCATTGTTTTATTACTGTGTTCATGCATTTTGGACCTTGCACAGCAGTAGGAGTAGAAATAGGTTGATATAATAGATTATAATTACTTTAGAGAGGCAGTTAGTCTCTGATGAAGCCCTCAATAAGCTATGATTTAAAATGATAGAGCAACTTTATTATCTAAATATACATTCTGTAGAACTGTAAGTGCAAAATGAGCGTAATATTATAGCAAAGCATTGTGGTTTGTTTCAGATATGCTGTAAAATTTAAGTACATTCTTTCCTGCCTCTTTTCCAACCTTACACAGCCAAAATAGACAGAGAAACTGGTAAATCAAATCTACCATCCCAAAGTTATCTATCTAAACTGTCTGTCTCTGGAGCAAATATGCTTTTGGGTTCCCTTTGAGTGGCCCTTTATTTTGGTTGTATTCTTTTTGCTCCAAAAACACGGTTTCACAGGGTTCGCTGTTTCAAGGTCTCCAAATGATGCTGCATGATAAGTCTCTAGTATATTCTCCTCAGAATCACCCTGGCATTAGCAACAATAGAACAAACCTCTTCAGAACAAAATATAATTTCAGCTCCTAACTTTCTATTTGATAGATATGCTCAAATATTGCCAGAAATTTTGTCACAGAAGCTTTCTTGGGAAAGAATAAGAGAGTAATTCCTGAGCAATTCAGGCCAAGGGCATGTCTAGTGTTCTTAATAAATATTAGAGGACTTGACATCATTGCTGAATTAGAATTGTAGTTACCGGCTTTGAGTACATAATGTAAAATTTATTTGTTTCTATCGGTTTAAAAAAAGGAGTTTTGCAGATGAGCGCAGAGCCATAAAATATAGATGGGGGAGATTTAATCAGTGCACACGGGAATGTAGTATGCCACCAGATTGCAATTATTAGACCTTTTCCACTTTCTTAAGAAGATCTTACTCTCAATTATTTGCTATCAAATAAATGAGTAAACTAATAATAATTCTGGGGTTTTAGTCTTGCTTCCGTAATAGATGGCTCAGAAGAGATCCTTTGTAATTCAGTCTCAATACCATATGTCTCTGTTGACATTAAAGTGCTTAGTTCCAAATGAGTTGGCTTCATTCAAGCATCTTAATTCAAGAGTGGATGATTAGATCTTAAGCTAAAAACCTATTAGGATGTAAGCACTTATGTTGCTGAAAGGTATTAAAGGAACAGCATAGTGTGGCTGCCGATAAATCCTCTGTATCTAGTACTGATTGGTTAAACCTTGTTTGATCTTCAAACAACATTAAAAACTAGCTTAAATGTTCAAAGTTGAATGTGGCACAAGTAAACTTCCAGGATACGTTATGTGGGGAAAAACATATGTAATGGCTTTTCGAAGAAGTTGAAGCTCAGATATGAAAACTTGGGAATCTAAACACAGAAATCGGCTAAGATGCTTTACGCATACAGACAAAATATCTTTTAGAAATGAAAAGCCTCTTTTATACTTTAAGCCAGTAAAGCATGGCTAGACTCATGAGCAACTGACATTATTTAACCATCTTTGATGTGGTCAATAATGATTTTAATAATCTTGGAAACCATGCACATTATTTTACATTTCCTCTTCAAAACTGTGGAAATTATCCAGCAAATTGAAAAAACAATCATTGTGTTTAAAGTGAATGGAATTATTATCTGTTTCCTTACTCAATGAAATTCAGACACTCAAAATGAAAATTGATAGTGTGGAGGGCTGGCTTATTGTACTGTTTAATTCTGTCTGTGACCTGTAAATTTTTTTTCCAAATAAGGAAGGTAAATACAAAGAAGAAGGTAAATACAAAAATAATTTTCACATCTTAGTTAAATAATATTTTAAGAAGTATTTAATAAAATAATGTCTAATACCTAAAAAATATATCTGCTCTTCATCCCTATAAATTGTGTCATGATTCTGCCCCTACATGTTCTATATTTCTTATCAAGTCATGATGTTATTAGGTTTGCAGGAAAATTTACTTCATGAAAACTACAGAAAATGACAACATTAAAGTTGCTAGCCCTTACAAGACTGACTGCTTAGGCCCTTAGAAAACAAAACAAAAACAAAAATTAATTTTAGAAGAAGTACTGGTTTTTTAATGGTATCTTTCTTTGATTGCTTGGTTTTGACTGTGTTGCTAATTTTATTTGCACTGTGAAGGTTACAGGTTAAGACTGTCAAGTAGCAACTATGTGGAGTCAGTCATCCTCCCACACAATTGTCTGAAGGACTGTGTGAATCCTCACATTTTGCTAGGGGTCACATTCGCTGAAATAATCCAATAACTTTTTTAAAAATATGATAATCACTTAGTGTGCTACAGCCATGGCAAACAGAGGTAAAATATCTCCTTCATGACGGAATATTGTTGCATACATATAGGAATCTTTTAGGCAGTGTTCCTTAGAATGATATGCAAAAAAGTAAATATTACAAATATGAAAAACGAGACTCCACCGGTGTGCCCTGGAAACAGAGGCTAGCCCAGGGTCCCGTATGGTGCTGGGGCTAGCCCCAGCAAGCAACACAGAGCTGAGGCTGCCTTGAAGCTCATGGCTGTGGGAGAAGCCAGAAACAGCTGATCTGGCCCATGGTGATACGTGTTTTGGGGCTAATCTATGCTGGCTGGGTGAGTTTATGGTATATGTGGGTGTGGTGTCTTTGATCCTGCCCTATATGTTGTGAAGGCGCTTTTTTATATCATTGGCACGTGACCTGAGTTTCAGCAAGGCTGTCTATAAAACACCTGAAAAAGGTCTTCCCATCTCTACTTGCCCATCAAGTCTTTACTGATCAGAGTTTACTCAAGAAAAGAAACATTTTTTATCCCATATTCAGACCCTTTTTTGTATTTGCAAGGGTCTGGTACACAATGTAGGCTAACATCATGCTCCTCAGCTGCCTCACAGCAAACTCCTGCATAAATCCTGCATCCATCTGTCCCATTTAGATATGTATGTGTGAATAAATGTATTCCACCAAAATCTGTTGCAATGATGAAATGAGGTAAATTGATACAGTAATATGAATCTGCTTCCTCACAGATCGCCTCTGTGTTGAAGTAATCCCCCAAATATGTACTGATTTACAAAACGAAATAAGAATGTGGAATAATCACACTAATGAAAAGAGAGTAATGGGCAGAAGAAAGAGCAGTAATAGAAAAACTCACAATCTCTGAAAACTGTCAAAAGAGAAGAATTATTTTATCTAGTAAGTGCTCCTTGACAGCATCAGAAGTTGATTTTCATGAACAAAATTGAGCCTTGGGAATTTGCTTGTTCCAAAAATTCTGAAGATAGGTGTTTGATGAAAGCCAAACACCCCCTAGCAGTGTGCAGGAATGATGAATAATTCACTGTCTAAGCAATCAAGATAACCTAATAAAGAGGAACATCTGAAGTGTGGGGAAATGCCCTCCCTATCCTTACGGAGAAACAAAACCATCCAAATTTTAAATTTTTGAATGGGGTTACTCCTTCCTTCATACTTTCTTTTCTAACAACCTATATACCTGAATCTGCCCTTCGCGAGTCTTTGGTCTTCTGTCTTAGTCCTCTTGGCTTTGGAGCTCCCCGCCTTGTGCCGTTACTGTCACCCTCGCGGTGGCTGGTGTCACAACCAGTGGCTGCAGGTTCCTGATAACGTGCTGAGGCTGCTGCCCTCCTGGCACTGGTGCCAGCGCAGCTTCCTTCCATAGGCAGCACTGTCCTGTTTGGCCTCCAATGACTTTGTGTTCAGGGTTGCTGGATTGTGCTGAGCTATGAGGTTTCCGTGTGGTTTTCCATTGTGGACACACCAGCTTTAGCTGACAGTGTGTTGTGTTACAGTAAATATATATATATTTATATAATGAGAAACATAATATGTGAAAATTTTTCCTTCAGATACTCTTCAAGATTCAGAGATTGCTAAAAGCTGAATGCTAAATAGGAAGCTGTGCTTACGTGCTGTTTATAGTTAAGGACATGTGTTTGTCAGTAGCAGAACATCCTGCGACCTTTCCTATTCCCAGTCTGTTTTTGGAGGCATGGGGAACTTCTCCTCCCAGGAAATTAGCCCTGTACCCCTGAGAAGAGCTTACTGATTCAGGAACTGAGAGAGAGATCAGTATTTGTTCTTGCTCTGCTTCAGTTAAGCCACAGTGCTCATTTTGATTATCCAGTTCAATTTTCATGTTTCATGCCAATAATAGGTACAAAGTTTAAAAAGCAAGAGTTGATTGAGAAAGGAAATAAAGAAAAGGTGTATTCAGCTTCAGGAATGCAATCCGTATGCATACTCAGTGAGATGAAGAATTTTGCAAGATGAACTGCTGAAGAAAATTATGAAAAAAATATTCACTCATGGCACAAACTTTCAGCATAAACAGCCAGTGCAGATTTGAGCTACATAGCAGAAGTATCAGACAGCAAGGTAGGAATTTCCATTACTACATAGTCTTTGGAGGAAAGCTCTCTGGCAGTAGGGACAGACCTGCTGTGTTTGATGGTTGACCTACTGCTCCACTTAACTGGCGTTTGTGCAAAGTGGGGTGAATGCGAGTCACCCAGAATTTTCCGTCTTTGAAACAGGTGTTGAGTGTTACAAGGCCTGTTACACAACCGTGACTGGACAAAAGTATTGTTGGCAGTATGGAATTTCGTCCCCCTGAAGGTCTAACCTGTGTCATGTGCTCTCTTTAGACAGAGGTCATATAGATAGAGCCTATATCTATATAGATAGATATATCTACTCTTCAGTAGATATATTGGAATATATGTGGTTGACAATACAACCTTTCTACCTTTTGAGAATTTGCTGTTTCTGTAAACAGATGTAGAGTGCTTTGGCACTATCCCTCTGGTGGAAAAGCATTTAAGTGTTACTTTCTCTCATTTTTAATAGGCATTTTGTTGTGAGAAAGAAATTTTAAACCTGCAGAAAAAGAAGAGCAAAATGCTTAAGAAAGAGAGAGATTTGTCCATGAAGAAATGTTATGGAATGTTGCCTGGGAGAAAATACAAGGCACCTGCATTTGTGACCACTTACTGTTGTGATAGAGGAAAAGAAAAGCCTTACAGAGCAAGTGGATTTCAATTAGAAAAAAAAACCAGGAATCTGAGGGTGACCTTTCTGAGATAGAAACCTTTGTGCTGGAAATCACAAGGAAAACAAGACTGATTGTAATGCTAATAGAGGTAATGTTAGAAGAACAGAAAAAAAAACCCCACCAATCTGCTTTTGACAGAGTAGCTCAAAGAATTAAAAGAGTCTGTCCAGCCTAGGCTCTAATTCTAATATGCATTGATCGTATCTTCTATTTCTGTGCAGATTAGGGTGCAGTTCTGTGCAGAACCTGTCTGAGAATGGTAGAGTAGCCAAATGTCACAAACGTAGCCAGCAGAGACAGCCCTGGCTTCTCTGTAATCCTGTTACAGTGAAAGTCTGAGCCGCCTCGGCATCCTCCGAGCCGCCGTGCCAAAGGCTCAGCGAGAAGGCGGCCAAAGGCACAGACGGGAGCGTCACCCTTTTCTGCTGCTGCGCATTAAATTCCCTCACCCCCCCCGCACACGTGTGCACGTGTGGAAATATCAACACCAAACATCATGTTGTCCAGCGCTCCACATTAGTGCCAAAAAACTGTGTGTGTGAGGACACCAGCAGGGAAGGCCTGCAGAAGGCCTGAAGGGCTTGCAGCGTGTAACATATCTTCATCTCCCCCTCTTCCTCTTGTTTATTGAAAATACAATCAGAGAGGACAGTAACTAAAATTGGGTGAGCTTTCTCTGTAACCTCCTCCTTCCTCTGTAAGGGTGCCTTATTGCATAGACCATGTCAGAAATCTAGTTGTGGATCATTTCTTGAAAGTAGCCTCTCTGATATTGGTGATGATTGTACCTCTTAGCCATGCAGCTTGCACTTAATGTCCTTAGTACTGCTGCATTAAGACGTCCGTAGTTCTTTATGTTATAACAACAGAAATCTTGAAGCAAGATTTAGTCAGCTAATAATGACTCCTGCTCTATTTTCACTCATACACATCATCCCATGTGCCCATGTGTGAGGGTGGAGTTTCCTGCCTGAATGCATCCATGAGCACATTGCCAAAGAAATTCTGCTCACTATAATAAATAGTGCTTAAAGTGACCTATAGATCCCAAAATGTTTTGCTATGGCATGTCAGTTTGGCTATTCCTCATTTGTAAATGGCAACTAACCATTTAAAAATCCTTAATCAAAATCTGGCTGGAAGCTGGTGATGGCTTCACATAGGAAGGGAGCATTGAGCTGTCATAGGGCTGTGACCCAAGTTTTCCGTGTCGTGTGGTCAGAATAGACATTTGAATGGCAAGAAGTTCCTCAGTGAGTCTCAGAGTTAAAGGTTCTCTCAGTAAAGGTATCGTTCCTCTTACCTTTAAGATGAGAAGAAATATCTTCTTCTTAGTAAGGGCTATTGTGAAAGAGGTGGGGAAAGCGTGGTGTGTGCTAGGGCTTGGCAGAAGATGGACCTGATAGGGATGTCCTTGCTTACAGGGCCAGGGTGTGAAGAGGACAAGGCTGTCTGCAGCTTTGCAGTCAAGTATTATCCTTGCACCACTAGAGCATTACAGGATCAAAAAGTTTAAACTCCGTGGCCTGATGCTTCAGGCACTCAGCTAAATCACAGATGAGCAGTTTGGAGACCGGTCTCAGTAAATAATTGTTTATAATCACAGCAAGGATAGGAGTTCAGACTAGAGACTCTGGGAGAGATTCACCTTAAATCAACTAATAATCTGATAAGCATAGGATCCTCTTGGGAAGTGAGAGAGAGGCAGAGATGCACTTGTCCCTGCTTCCCTGCTTCTGAACAACCTTCTGCAAGATATGCCTGTGGAACTGGCTGGGACATATTCTTTTTTCTGATTTTTTTTTTTTTTCTTTTTCTTTTTGAAGAGGTTCAGTTCTGAAGGAGAGAGCTCTTCTGTGGTCAAAGAAGTCTTAAGTTTGATGAAACATAATTTTCAGTAGAAACAAAGGAATGAAAACCAAGTTTTGTCAAAAAATGAGGAGGCTCTTACTTCACAGAACTGAAAGAATAAGAATTTCACCTTGCTGTTGCACTTTCTTGAATGCTCCTTACAGTCCTTATATGTGTGAGCTACTGGCAGGAGGTTCTCGGCAGGTGTCTCAGCATAATGCTAGCTGGTCTGAGCTAATAGACGGTAAGTGCTCCGTCCCCTGTGACCTCCCCTGTCTGCGCACTCAGGTGATATCTGACCGTCTCCTTCCGCAGAAGTCGAGGCTGAGTCACACAAAGATGATTTTTACATTCTAGGTCTGCTATAGCAGTGAGGAGGAGAGTATCCATTAGTGCAGTCGTTTTGGAAAGAATCATACTTGGTTAGAGCAATTGAATGCAGTTTTTGTATAAATGGATTCTCTTGCCTGAATCTTACAGTTCAGTACATTGGTAGGCTTTTTCCTGTCCTGGCTTCCCCTTCGCTGCCTGTAACGAATTAGAGGAAAAAAAATGTCTCTGAAAAGATTTGGAGAGCAGGAGGAGCGTTGCTGAAACTCTCTTGTGCCTTCTTTTAGGCACTCATGATTAAGCACGTGTCTTTAATAGAAGGGAAAAGTAGGTCTGGAAGCAATTTTGAGATTGTAACATGTAACTGCCTGCAAAAATGTTTGGCAAGAGCTGCTGCTGAAGCAGTGCAAACTGTAGGTGGCACCACTCGAATAAAATTTTGGACAGCAGCTGGGGAAAAGAGCTGTCACTTTTCAGGGACTTCGGTTGGCTTGCCGTGATCGTATAGTGGTTAGTACTCTGCGTTGTGGCCGCAGCAACCTCGGTTCGAATCCGAGTCACGGCAGGAAGGGATGCATGTTTTGAAGAAATGTGACTACAGATCGCTCGTCAAAAATAGCCCATTAATGTTGCCTCATAGCAATATGAGGAATAATTAGAAGATCCGTAGCTTTCATGAGGAGATTTTGCTAAGCTAGCATGTGATGAGTTCAGTTATCCTGTAGCAAGTATGTTTTTTTATTTTAATGTTTATGGATAATGTGATAATCTCTGGCACAGTGAGCATCCAATTTTTATTAATTAGAGTTTCTTCAGATCAATAAAACTCTTTTTGAGTCTGATCTTTGCCAGTATACATACATAAATACATGTATATATGTGTGTGTGTACATATATATATTTATATATAAATACATATATAAAAATGCACATGCATATACATATAAGTGTGTGTGTGTATATATATATATAAGTACATTAATAAAGCTATCAGCCTGAATTGCTTGGAAATATGACAGTGCTAGATGTGGAAATCCTCCTTAATCAGGCATAAACTGCAGTTAAGAGGAGGGTTTTCCTGGCTGACAGACAAGAGGAACCATCACTTATCTGTGATGCCAGGAAACCCTTTGTTTCTGTGAAAGAAATTGTATGCAATTTAATTGTCTTGCATCATGAAGTAGTATAAGCTCAGATTCTCAGCATGAAGACATCTAAAATTATCATTTCAACTTTATAGAGTATGTTGAATAATTATTGCAAGTTTTTGTAATGGCTGATAAGTTAATAATAAAATTATGCAGAGGGTAACAACTAGATTAATAAAAGCTCATTATTATGAAGTTTGTGTGAATATTTGGAAGCCACTGTATGGAGTTTCTGGGGTTTTGTTTTGTTTTCATAAGTATAAGGAGTTAATTCAAGAACAAGCACTATTTTGCTTTCACTGTGGCGTTTGCTGTGGCGTGTGACCTGTATGAAATGGGTTAGATCTTGGCCAGACTCACACAGATTCATCTTCATACAATGGGACCCACTTTTCACAGGCAGAGCAAGGCAGAAACTTTATTTGCCCTTCCACACGGTGAGAAAATGAAGCAAAACTTTCTTTGCCACTGCCAGGAAAACATGAACCTTGCAGCCGTGCAGCCTTGAGTGAAGCAGCTGAGATCTTACTCCTGAAGCCTGCAGACTTAGCGATCCCAGTGCTGCTGTGGTAGGCTGGCTGACTCCTGACATCCTTGGACATCCTTCAGATTGAAGACTCTTTCTCTTGTATTGCTTATAAATAACTGCCTATTTCTTCTCGATTGGAAAGCCCTCTTATGACTTGGTGTAAATGTCACTTGGCCTTTTAGGACAGTATCAAAGCTATTGCCTCTTGCCTTCTTGGTCCCACTGGTATGCTAGGCATGATTGATTTCCCAGTGAAGGCAATTAGGTAACAAGTTCTAGACTAAAAGAGAGGAAGCTGATCATTCATGCTCTATCCCTTCTGGAATTTATCAGCAATGTCGCCCACTGTGTTAGGTTTTATAAACTCCAAAGATCTCTTCACTGAGCATCAAAACAACACTTCACAGGCACATGTATTTCTAAAGCATCTTCATGGCTAAAGTCCTAGAACTGAAGTCCAAAAACTGGCATGCCAGAAACTGCTCTTCTTGCTCCTGTGTTATCCTGAGGATACCAACACTCTCCAGGTTCTCCTCTGCCTCTACTTCAAAGCTCCCTGCTCCCTACTAATGTATACCTCTATCCGGTGCTTATCTGGAGCTAAAGATTGGAAAGATATTACCATATTATAGGTTACCATAACATTGATGATTCTGATAAGTTTTGATAAGACATTAGACAAAGTAAAAATGATGTTCTTTTTAAACTTAAAACCCACCTGGGGAAAAAAAAAAAAAAAAAGTGATGATTCTGTTTTCTTTGTTTTTTTATGTAGAATACTGGTAACGTGGAGTTCAGTGCTAGGACTATAAGCTGACAGCAGATGTAGTAGCAGTATTGTAGGCAGATGAGCAGCTCTTTCTTAGCAACTCCCCTTGCAATTATTTGTACTTTCTTCATAAGAGAATCAAAACTAAAAAACAACTGAATATTGGAATATAGACATAATAAGGTAGGTGGTTCCTAGTATACTGTTTCCTGAGCAAATATTTATGACTTTTCCTAACTCATTAGGGAAAAAGAAAAAAATATGGTAAAAACCAGTTTCCAAGAAGAGCAGGATTGCAGAGTAGGAAACTCAAGAGATGCAGTCCTGGAGCTAATTTTGAATCTTGAATTGCATCAAGAATTGCCAGTATTTTTATGAAATATATGGCTCTTCATTTTTAGAACGAATATCCAGATAACTTCTACTTCAGTTGGAAACTATGATTTACTTGTTGAAAATATTAGCAAGGATCTGGTTTTACAAAAACCTCTTATTGAAGCTCTGAAGCACTAGGAGTATTGAAAGTTTTGGCTAAGAGCACTCGACAGCCAGAGGGAAGAGTTCACTTTTTCAGCCTTCTCTGCCTTTAAGGAGAAAGCTAATCTGGTGGGAACTAGAGAAGAACAATATTTTTAAAATGAGGCAGGAAGAGAGAGCGGTCGGGTCTCCCAGCAGTTCTTCTGTGTGCTTTTCTGCCTGCAATTGTTCTTACACATGACACGTTTTGTGAAGAATGTAAAATCTTTAACACATAGACCCTTTCCATTCTTCAGATCCCTAACCTACCTAATTCACATCTTGGCACTGAAATTAATGGAATGCACCCATCAGTGATTCTTCAGAAAAAAAAGATTTATTTCTTATTATTGTTCTTTAACATTAGTTTTTGATTAAAGTTAAAACTGTAATTTTTTTTCAACTTATGGAGAAAAATACCTACTGATGTTTCCCCAAGAGGAAGCACTGAACAGAAAGACAACTCAAAAGATGAATGTTAATGTAGCTTTCTTTTCTTCGTCCTTACGTTTTCATGAACACAGCAGTGGTCGATATCCTGTCTGACATTCATATCACGTGTTGAGCAGGTTAGAAAGCAGTGGCTGTTTTAAATCTGAAGTCATCAACTCTAATTAATTCTGTTTTTCATTCTCTTTACAGGACTGCAGTTTGTATTAAATATTTTATTGGCCCCCTCTGAAAACCTTTCAAGGGGTCTCCAGTCAAGAAGACTCTTTGAAAAGAGATCTTCTGTGGTAAAGAGAACTCCTGAAAGCTTAAATAGCTGCTTGTGCTGTAGCAAAGAATGCTAGGAATTCATTTCACAGGTGGGATGATTTTATCCCGGTGAATTCAGCTCTGAGTTTACAGGGCATTACTGCAGCATGGGTAGGAATTGGGAAATAATTTTGGAGAGAGGATGTTGTTGAGTCTCTTGTGCAAACATAGGTGCATAAACAGTGTCCAATGTTGCTGCTCCACAGCTTTATTTTCATCATCTGCTTTCTGCGTGTCTTAAAAATTACCCTGTGTCTTTCTCAAGATAGCACCGTGTGGCTGCTCCAGCAGTTCCTCGCAGCAATAGGGGGAGCTGCACTGAAACGTGTTTGAAGAGTGTGGTGTACTTTTCAACCGTTCAACTTGTGTTGTTTTGGGCTGAGCTTTGACTCATATTTCAAACCCTGAAATCTCTGCAGTACATTTTAAACTGCCAAGCAGGGCCTCTTTTCACTGCCTGATGAATAGTTCACAAACTCCCAAACTACCAAATGTCTTGAGCCGATATGAATAACATTTTACCTCTTTTTTTTTTCCCATATCTTGAATTCTGTCTTTTGCATTTGAGCGTGTAGATGTAGTAGTCATTGTATTCAATACTCTTCCATCTCACTTCAGCTTTCACCCAGTGCAAAATGGAAGTGTAACAATACAACACAGCTTCACACAACTGTGTTTCATACGGTCATTTGAAAAACAAGAGACCTGAACCTATAGCATGCCTGCATTTCTTCTTCCTATTAGCTCTTTAAATTGAAATAAATTAAATAATTATATTAAATAGTAATTAAATAAATGTTTAGATGTGGCATTTTTCCAAATGTGTGGATAGTGTGGATATTTTTCCAAAACTTCTGGTTGTTTTGTTCCTGTAGATCCCTGCAAGATCCAGTTTAGATCTTTTGGATTCAGGCTCCTACTTCATTGTTCCTATTTGTAAATATTGTCTCATTCCTTTATAAGATCACCAAGACCTTGCATTTAGCTCTTCAGAGATAGTTTTTGTCCACTAATTCGTTTGGTGTTACAGGTCTATCTAATCACTGTAGAAAACTCTGGCACAAAAAGCTGTGTTTATTCTGGGATCTGGAAAATTGTTATTTTTCGCTGCACAGCTGAAGGCGAGAAGGTGTACTGACCTTTGTATTGACCCAGAGACGAAAACATCTTTATGATATAAACATGAAGGCATTTGTATTAAAAACACATGGAATAAATTAGTGTTGTACTGTTGTACTTGAGAGGGAAAAGCAAAGCTTTTAGCTAAAGCAAGAGCAAAATATCTAATATATTGTGGGAATTACTGTTTAGAAATATGTTTCAAAGTTTTTTGTGTGTGAGAACTGAACTTGACTTTAAAAAAAAAATAGAAAAGAACTCCAGAATGACTAATATCAAAACCATGAAGTTTTCCAGGGAGACAGAAGTGTAAACACTGGAAAAAGATTTAAGGTTGCTCTGTGGTCTGCAATAGTACTACTTTGTTTCACCGTACTGTCCTTCCCATTTCTTGTTCTCTGAGAGTTTGGTTTAATGGAATTAAATGTTCCCTGCTGGTCTTCATAGCTGTATGAGTCTTTCTTTAAAAGCAATTCCTTTTCATCCTAATAGCTTCAAGGTAGTTCTGCTTCCTTTGTGAACTCTAGGCAAACACCTGGAGAAGGTTTGCTGGGAGCTGGGAAGGCTGGACACCTGACCTGTGTCTGGACACCTGACTGAGGTTTGACCTCAGAAGGACAGACATCATCTTCATTAGCAGAAACTTTCTCATGACAGAATATCTGCTCCCTTCTTTTCTTTCATCCCATGTTTCCTTTTTGTGACTCATAGTAAGTCTGTGTGCTTAGAGGTGAAGAAATCATCTGGGCAAGACACAGTGGGTTTTACATCAGTCAGCAACATCAATAGCTATCTTTTGATGGAACTAGAATTGACTGCGTGATATAAAGTTCATGAACAAATTTTCATGAATAAATTTCTAATAGCAATAAATTTAAACTGGTAAAATTTAAAGTAAAATATGGTTCTCTCAACAAATAAAGTACCCATAGATAGGCACCTCAGAGTATATCTTGAACACTCCTTCCTTCCTTCCTTCCTTCCTTCCTTCCTTCCTTCCTTCCTTCCTTCCTTCCTTCCTTCCTTCCTTCCTTCCTTCCTTCCTTCCTTCCTTCCNTCCTTCCTTCCTTCCTTCCTTCCTTCCTTCCTTCCTTCCTTCCTTCCTTCCTTCCTTCCTTCCTTCCTTCCTTCCTTCCTTCCTTCCTTTGTTTTGCCCAAACTCCTTTTCATCCCAGGCCTGTATCAGAGGACTACTAATTCCTAACCTTCCTTAGTGAACGGCCACATTCAAGAAACATTGGAAACAGGAAGGATGCTTAATCCAAGAGATAGTCTTTTCCACACCTTGTTGGGACCATCCTAGTCATGTCACTTCTCTCTGCAGAATTGCACTGCATTTCCAGGAATATTTTTCCTCTCTTTAGTCAAATTTCAGACGTAGACCTGATACATCTCATTTGCTGCTGTTGATTACTGGTCTCGTAAGTCCATCATTCTTGGAACAAAGATTCAGCAAAAAAAATCTCCTTATAAAAGTAATTGTTTATAATTTGCTTAATTTGCTGCTTTTTCCTTTCTTCTGGCATATTCCTTTCATTCATGAGGCAATTCAGAGAAATTGTGGACAATTCAGAGAAGAGAAGGAAAAAAAAAAAAAGAAAAAAAAAAGAAGGAATTTCCCAGGTAGAGAGAAGGGAGGTGTATTAAAAAACTGGCAGAGTGAAGTCTCTGGAAACAGTATCCCATGTAACCATGCTACAGGATCTGTACAAATGTTAGGAAACAATACAAAAGAAGACTAAATCAGTGCAAAGAGCACCAGCCACAAAGAGACTAAATCGATGCAAAGAGTCCCATCCAGGTTACTGTAGCAGTGAGCTACAGGACATCACCGTCGTGCCCCTGCTGCTTCCTTTCCTCTGCTTTTTTTTCCCTGTGCGTGTGAGGTTCAGGTATCGACGCAGAGCGAGCCCTCGGGTGTCCCCTGCTGCCTGTCCCCAGCACGCAGCCCCTCCGGTGAGCCCCAAAACGAGCATCACGACGGGCCGCTCGGTGCCGTGACTCGGATTCGAACCGAGGTTGCTGTGGCCACAACACAGAGTACTAACCACTATACGATCACGGCCCGCGCGCAGCAGCGTGCCTGCCGTGCTGAGCAGAGCCGGGGGCACTGCCGCCGCGCGCGGGCTGCCCGCAGCGTCTCACGCGGCCGCGCGGACCCCTCGCCACCACGGCGGGCAGAGCGCGGCGTTTCTGCACGCAAAATATATTTTTTTCTGGTTTTCCTTGCTGTCTGTAGTGACAAGGAAAATGAGGTGCACCGACATGCAAAGGTCAATAAGCATTTTAAAAATGGATAAAAAGAAAGCGTAAAAACACCCTCTTCCCTCCTTTTATGGCTCAAATTGGAACCAACGTGGAGGCAGCTGCGACATCGGGCGCTACCAACTGTGTGGTCATGGCAAACTGGCATTTTCTGTTCTTGTAAAAGGGAGTGATAATAGCAACTATGTTCAATCTTGTTAATTAGGAAAAAAAAAAAAAAAGAGAGACAAAACTCCTTAACTCCTTACATATATTAGAGAGGAAAATAAGAGGATCACAACTCTGGACCTCAGGAGGGCAAATTTTGACCTATTCTGGGACCTTTTTGGAGGAATCCCAAGGGAGGATTTTGCAGGGGACCCAGATGGCCGCATGAGGTGCTCCTGACTATAAAAATGAAGCGTAGGGGGGATAGGAGTAGGGACAGGTAACTCCTGAGGAGTATGGGCACCTTTTGATCCTGCAGGGATGGGGCTAGAAAACCCAAGGCCACCTGAAGCTGAATCTGGCAAGGCCAGCAAGAAGGGCAGCAAGAAGGGTTTCTAGAGGTATATCCGCAGGGAAAGGAAGATGAGGTAAAATATGAAACAGGGGTGCTGATGGTGAAGGGCTCAACAGAAGGCTCAATGCCTTCTTCACCACAGTCTTCAGCAGTCTCAGGCCACTCAGTCCACTGGAAAAAATCTGGAGCAAAGAAGACTTAATCTTGGTGTAACAGGGTCTGGTTATAGAACATTTAAGCAAACTAGACATGAGTAAGTCCCCACAAGGGACTTGGTGGGATATGCCTACATGTGCTGAGCATGTCTAGTGTTACTGTGAGGACACTTCTGATTACCTTTGACAGGGTGACCCTACAGTGATGAGGGAGCTTCCTGGGGCCTGGAGAAAGCAAGTACCGTTCATGTGCTCAAGGGCAAGAAGGAGGATCTGGTAACCCAGAGGCCAGTCAGCTTTACCGTGATCCCTCTGTCATCTCACATATGATAGAGCAATTAATTGTGGAAACCTTTTTCAAACGTATGAGAGACAAGAAGATGTTTGGGAATAGACAGCCTGGATTTTTAAAGGGAAAATGGTGCCTGACCTACTTGGTGTCCTTCTGCAAAGAGATGGCTGGCTGGAGAGATAAGAGGAGGGTGGTGGATGATGCTAACTTGACTTGAATAAGTTTTTTGGTGCAGTCTCCCATTACCTCCTCATAAACAAACTTACAAAGCATAGACTTTGTCAGTGAAAAATGAAATGGATTCAAAACTAGCTGAACTGTGAAGGTAAAAGGATTTTGTGATCAGTGACATGAAGTGCAGCTGAAGGTGAATGACTTTTACGAAACGTAAAAAGCAAAACCAAAAAAACCAGACTTGTCAACTAAAGTAAAAAATCAGTGCTTGAAAATGGCTGTGTTTTAACATTTCTATACGGTATAGTCATTCTAGAGAATGAACATCCTAGCTGGCATGAAAATATTTATGACAACTTTAAATGTCTGTACCTATGTATACTTATGTATACCTCTACAGGAATACCTATGCAAAATTGTATAGGACTTCTCTGTTTATTTGACTAAGATGAATTAATCTAGATTCTGTTCTGTCAGCAAAACTCTATGATTCTGGGGAAAAAAAAAAAAAAAAAAGAGAGCAGGCCATTTGTCTTCTACTAACCACAAATAAATAAAAGGATGACAGCATGCCAGTCTATTCAGATGGTTCTCTTTTTCCTTTCTGCTCTTACAATGACTCCACCCAATGTGGTTAGTTGCCTGTGCTGGTATAATAATAGAAGTATCCACAGTTGTGCTGCAAATTAATTCCATTTCATACAGTTTATCTTGTCCCAGCATTTGCTGTGGTTTGGTTGTGATTCAAGGGTCTAAATTATTTTAATTGTACACAAATCCACATTTCTGCACCTAAACACATTTGTGCAGCTTTTTTGTGGCATGGGTTTGTAAGACTGTATGTGCCAAATAAAAGACTTCTAAATCTGCAGTGTTAATGTAAGGTCTTATGTTAATTAAATGACTATCTACTTCTCACTTAAGGCCTACTAGAAACCCAGCAATCTATTTCACCATCTCTTCAGTCCCCTGTACCTCTTTGCTGAATACAAAAATACCATATCCTGGGAGAACCGGATTACATCAGAAAGCCCAATGGCAAGCTACTGTTTACATTGTACTGTGCTATTTGTATTATATAGTGTGTCATTGAGGAAAAGGGTGAGCTTTAAAACTGTTGGCATTTTAAACTCGGAGGCACATTTGTGAAATTAGTGAGCATGTGTCTGCCTTCCCTTCGGCTTTTGCATCTGTTGCTTTTAAACCTGGCTGGTTACTGACGGTCACGTTAGAGTGTGTCAGCACGCCTCAGTACAGACACGTGCCTCTCCAGATTTTTTAACTTGAGAGCATGTGAGTTATGTTTCTGTAACTGACTGTGGTTGCTAAAACGTCCTTGTCTTAAGATCTTGATTAATTGGGAAATCTTGCCGTGCTGATGCTGAGAAGGTCTCCTTGAAACGCTCTGGCACCATGGATTTCCAGTAGTTCCCCTATTTAAGAGTGATCCTTCACAAGAATCAGTGGTTGGGCCTGGTGTGGTAGCAGAAGCAGAAAAGCTCAATTATGTTCACAAGTGGTAGGTTTGCCATATATTAGAAAAGGCAAATGCAAAGCCAGGGGAAGGAGATGGACAGAATAAGGTTAAAAACAAAGGCAGGACAAGGCTGTGGACTAAAGATCCATAGTACCTGAAACTTGTCTGTGTTCAGTGCGCTAGCTGTTTGGAGATACAAAGTCGTCTTACCAAGTCACTCTTTCCTGTGAGGGTGCCAGAGCCCTGGCACAGGCTGCCCAGAGAGGCTGTAGAGTCTCCTTCTCTGGAGATCTTCCAAACCCGCCTGGATGCCACCCTGTGCCCCGTGCTCTAGGGGTCCCTGCTGGAGCAGGGGGTTGGACTAGGTGATCTCTAGAGGTCCCTTCCAACCTCAGCCATTCTGTGATCACAGGCTTTTCTTCAGATAAGCATCCTAAATCACTCACAGAGCAGACTGTGTCACAAAGTACTTAGTAACTGCAATGTAGTTTTCAGTATTGCAGGAAATATTAGTGCTACAGCTCAGCAGCATCATACCTTGGACTACACCAATATGTACATCCTCCTGTTGCCCTGTCATCTCTCTTCCTCTTATGTTATGGTTTCCTGGTGTATCACAACTTTGATTTACACTGGGCTGTGTCTATTTATGTATTATTATGCCAACGTAGAGGTGGTACAGAGGTGGTGATGCAGCATTTCTCTCTTGAATGATTACGAGGTTCTTTTCTCTATGGAGAAAAGCCCTTTTTTATGTCTTATGTTGAGGATGCAGGTATGACAACTCAGCTGCTAACTCCAGGGCAATCATCTCAAAAAGAGACGCAAATCCTTTGTTAAATAATTTCCATTGTAATCATCCTAGTGATAGGTTGTCACTGAATGTATCTGACAAGTCTTTCAAATTGAAACAAACTTTTGCAAAATAGTATTATTTTTGCAATGAGATAAAACTTAAGAGTAGATTTCATTATGCTTATCATTTTTCAATTGTCTGTGTTGTTTTGTATGTACAGATTGCATGAGACTTCAGTCTTCCAAATGCTTAGAATAAGCATAGAGTATATTAATGTATAGTAAAAATACTTGGTTTGGAAGTGTAGTCAGGCTTTTCATTTTAATAGACATTTAATAAAACATGCTTTAGCAAAACCTGAGTTTAATGATGGGTATCTTTGTATTTTAAATGACTTTCAAAATCAAGATTTAAATGTCTCTCATATTAGCATGAGTTTAATTTAAGAGCTAATAAAGGTTTTGTATTTAGGCATGAATGGTCATAGTATGTATGAAACAATACACTGTTTCATTACATATTAAATCAGCCTCTAGATAAATCTGTTCAGCAAATTAAACTACTGTTAGAAAATTGCTAAAGTGTATTTCTGCATCCTACAACTGCTCAATGAGGATTCCTGTGCTGCAGGACCTTCCTCCCAAGTGCTGCGAAGACACCATAGGGAAATGGTAGCACTGACTGGTTGCTGGCACCTCACTATGCCATCAAGCTGTGCTTCGTTCTGTCTGGTGTACATACACCAAAACCCATCTTCATTCATGACCTATGCTTTTTTTTATTATTTTTCAAATGTAAACTATCTCAAAGACTGAGTAGAGGTGGTACCTCTCTCAGCAATGGTATGTTAGGTTGGCCTATTGTTTGGAGTCTCCAGGTTTGAGATCCCACTTTTTGTCCTCAGATTTGTTGCACATCTGTGGATGGCTACCGTCTTACATGTACGTTTGATGCATAGCAATGTCCCCCTCGCAAAATCCTCAGCCCTTTGGATGTCACAGCACACAGGGGCTAAGGAAATACTATTCATGCACCTATTCAGAAGAAACTCTTCCATCAAATAACTTTGAGACAGTGATGGACAGTTTTTATGATGGCCATATTTAACATGATTACTTCCTTAATGTTTCACTGCTTAGTCTATGGGAAAGGATAACTGAGACAAATGAAATTTCACACACACCTCTTCAAGCAGTAGCACTTAGGAGGTTTATAAAAACCTATTTGTGGAGGTATTTAAATTACATGGTCCCCAAAGCCTCCCCATTATTGTTATAACTGGTACCACGAACTAGGCACATTTCCTATTTTTTTAATATATACTTTTATTTATCTTTTGCAATAGGACATCTGATAAAAGCGGCAGGGGCCATGGTTTCCAGCTTTACAAAGTCTGAACTGACTAACATAGGACAAATTCTGCCTGAGTACCAAGGTTCAGATTTAATTAAATATTTCTTCTTTACTCACTGCTGATTTCTTAGGACTTGGTATTTTTATTGATTTGGTGTCCAAGAGAACTTTGTTTATAATAAAGGTAACCAAGGAAATATTTGACTTAATAAACTCTCTTTCTAGACAAAGCTGTCTGTCTTTTTTAATCAGCTTTCTAAAATGCCATTCCTGGCAAGTGCTCCATAGGAAAGAGCATGCCTATTTGGAAGTGTAGTCTTTTAGAACGGTTGCTGTGAGTTGGGTTAGTCCTGGCTGTTTCAAAACACAGGTTTAGGCTCATCTCTATAATACTGAAATATAAAACACAAGGAAATCATATAGAAACAAAATGATCCAGGAAGAAGAGTGCTAAAATTATCACTAATCTGTAATTTTCTAGTGGCTTTGACATGTCAGAGGAGTGTAAGAACTAGGAGCAGATATGGAAATCGTAGCAGATATCATGGAAGGTACAAACATTCGTGAGTCCACTAAGGTATTTTTTAATGACTTCTTTTAACTTGATATCCAGAAACATTCAGTTCATATTGCGGTTCTTAAGTGTTTCGTCCTTTTTCATCTAAGTTAAGCAAAAATTCAGTAAGTGAGCAAAAATAGCTCAATAAAGACAAACTGATTCAGCAGTTTGTTTACGGATTTCTTTTTTCTATTGTCATGTTGTTTATTTTGTTTCTGGGATAGTGACTGTTTACCTTTTATGGAGAGATCTGATTAAGTTTAGGTTAAAAGAATACTCATCAGGTCATTCCAGTTACAAATGTAAACCATCTCTGAACCTGGATGACATCTTCCATATCAGGAAAGAGATCTCAAAAAAATCTTGTTCTACAAAAGATTATGGATAAAATAAAAATTGATTCAGAATGAATTAGACTGACAGAAATTCACACGTGACCGACCCCTGGGCCATTTTAACGTAATAAACAATGAGGGTTTAAGTGATGCTGCTGCCTTTCTGTAGCCAACCAACTTGTTTTCTGCACCTTGGTGTTGTCATCATTGTCCCTCGTAGGGTCAAGAGTGACTGGCAGCCATGACTTCTCCCTTCTTCTTCTCCTAACTTAATTGTGTGTGTCCCAGAGTCCCCTGTTTCTTCCATGGCAAAGATTTTATTTTTCTTGAAGTCTTCATTATAACAACAAATGGCTCCACTTCCTATAAGACATGACTAATAATGAACAGCATTCATAATGCTCCTGGTGCTATATTGTGTCTATTCCTTGTCTGACAAACCTCAGCAGTGTATGCATCAGAACCAACAGCTCTCTGACAGGGAGTCTGCTTTGCTGTCCTGACGGATATTTATGATTAAAGCAGCACAATAATGATTCCTGTCTACTGCTACCAGCACATAACATCTCTGGTTGAAGTAATTCTTCACATATATTGCTGCTACAGCTCAGCATTCATCCTCAACCATCAGGCTGTATGCTTGGCTGTTGTAGGAAAAATGCTAACAATCCTTGCTCAATTTTCAAAAAGTGTTTGTCACTCTCTTCTGTCTTTGATATTTCCTTTAGTTTTAAAATGCTTCATTGCTAACAAAACCCACACAACACTATTGGGTGGTGAACTGTAAATATTTCACAAAAACTTTCTCTAGAAGATTGATACGAGTCAAATATAAGTTTTAGGCCAGTAAAGTATTATTACTGTCAGTGAGAATATAACAGTGTGCCAATGGGCCCTTATTGTCCTTTTGGCAACTGGTAGATGTTGACCATACACATGCACGTGCTTGCCCAGCTTCTGTGGATCTTTTTGGATTTCAGTGTGAAGATAGCCGTGGTTTTGTTTTGTTTCATATATATATTAAAAAATACAAATATATTTATATATTTACATTTATATAAATATTTATATATATTTTATCTATATGCAGCATCCAATTATGTCAGTATATCTCAGAGGATGATTCTTGTCAATTTGACTATTTTTTCGCTTCTTTTATTAGTTGTGTGAAGTGCACTCGAAGCAGGAACTTAGGAACATGTACTAAAAGCTTGATATATTTGCTATTTTTGGTGACATAGCAATGAATTTTTAAAAATACTTTAATATCAGATTAACTGATATTAGAAAATGAGGGTTTGATTTTCAGAGTCAGGTTTTGCTATGCTAATTATTGTAATACCTTATTTGAATGAGGATCTGCTGCTCAGTAGGAATATAGATGACAGAATGAGGACCATTATTAGTAAAGTTTCTTTAACTTGTATTTGTAGGTGACAGAACTTCAGTACATAAAATGCTAAAGACATCACTTCCTAAAATGAGGTCTTTCACTGTATCTACTGATTATGAAAAGAAAATAGAAATTCATTTATAATAAAATACATTTATCATCTTGTTTAATTTGCTACATGCATTTAAAAATTATGGAGATCTTATATTCTTCAGGTTTTGATATGTTGCAAAATTGTTGTGTTTAAAAATTATTTGTCTCAGGTTTGCATGTTAAATAAAATTGATCTGGCAGGCGTTCACAAGGAAGAGGCGGGATAGTGTCGAATTTCTGGCTTTCTGTCTGTAACATGAAAGGGAGAGGGAGGAATGTTCATAGGCTTACGCTAGCTGACCATAGGCATGTAATTTGACCTATTACTAAATTTCCACCTGTAATATGTGAATAGTTACACTTGTTTCTCAAAGTTGCTGCTCGACTTTATTGTCAATGTTGGAAAATGTTTATTTCTTGGGAGACAGCACATTAACTGTGCTAAAAGATAGCTATTTAGATATCTGTCAAGTTATATAAATGACACCCCTGTGTCATTTTGAAATCAGGTACGTTCCTGAGCTAGCTAAAGCTTAATACCTCCTTTTATGCTCTTCTTGTTGCTCCTGAGACTACATATGAAGGATCTAAATATCCACACAATCTGCTGGTTGCCAATCAAAATGCTGAATGACCCGTCTTAAATGAATGTAATTGCCATGAAGAGGTTAAATTATCCCTGTGGGAATTAAAGAGATTTCTGCCTTCTCCATGGCCAGAACCTTGAAAATGCTTCCTGATTTCTTCCCTTACTTTGCAACTCACTTGCAAAGGATCAGTGTCCTATAGGCCTTTACTGCAGAGCAAAGCACCAAAGAGCTCCAAACTCTGTCCTCCATTTCCAATTCTCCATCTTTGGAAGATATTTCACAGTAATTCCTTATTTTCCATATTTGTAAAATGCAGGCTATAAAATAAATGATCGTGATCATAACTGGCAGAAAAAAATGCATCATAAATCCTGAATTAAATGCATGAAAGAACAAAGCAGGCAGGTAATTATAACATCAGTAAGAATAACACTGTCCTGAATGTGCCTGCAAGTGAAATGTCTCACAGCAGTCTCAGCAATGACGGCAGCCTGGAAGTGTCTGAAACTTCTGTATCTGTGAACTGGTGCAGTTTCACTGTTTTTCTGAGATCTCATTCTGCTATGCAAATATGCCAAAGAAGAAAGACTTCTGTTGTTTTGTCATGACATACATTTTACTAGGATTCAAATGACAGGATTGCACCTTGTTTTACACCTAACACTGGCTAAAAGTGAGATATATAATATGAACTAAAATGCATTATTACTTCTGTTAAAATTAGAGCCTAAAAAGTTTTTATATTATTAGATAACATATTTGTGCATATATTTAGCAACATTGCATGAAAATAATTCTAAATTATTTATCTGTTAAAATTAATAACTAGTTTCCTTTGATTTTGACTTTCTGTATTAGCCAATGCTTTTCATCTTACATAATTTAGTGTTTGACTCTTCCTTTTGATGGTTAAAATGAGCTCCCTCTGCTGGTTCTGCAGAGAAGAGGATGAGTCTGTGATGGCTCTGCATTAAGAACAGAGGGCACTGTGTTTTTCCGTGTCATTTTAGGGAAGACGATTTCCTCATTGATCTTGCATATTATAACACTTAAAGAGGAAGGAACTGAAAGTTTATCACAAGGCATATTTAATCATAAATAATCATTGATAATTCAGTCATAATCTTCATTGGTGAAGATTACAGTCTCCAAAGAAATTGAGACCTCTTCTGAGATACATTTTTCACTAGTTGTTTAAAGAGAAAAACATCTCCCTTTACATGAAAAGAAGCTCAGATTTTGAATAGTAAACTACATAATACACCTTTTGCCCATGAAGAGTTTAACTCAGTATCTGCTATTCCTTACTTCTATTTTTTCTTTAACAGTATTGCTCAGCCCAATCTTTTAAAAGCATGAGACAAATTTTGTAAACATGAGATTTGATAATGAACCTGTAGGTCACAAAGAGATCATATTTTTTCAGACAGTTTTATGCAGAAGCTGAGAACAAGTAGAAATCTACTTTTTGGCATGGTCTTTTCAAAATTAAAACACAAATAATCATATAACTCCTAGTCTCCATGATCATTTACAGATGATTAGATGAAAAGTATTGAATATTTCAAAAATCATAATTATTGACATATAAAAATTTTGTAATTAATAAAATCAATAACAATGAGCACATATTTCAAAGCTTGTTATAAAGCAAAATTAACTTTGACAAAATTTGTCTGTCTTGCTCCTGGGATTCAGCACGTGTTAGGTACTACGTACAAGCCAAAAGGTTTCCAGAATGTGTGATCTCTTTCTCTTCCAAGCTGCAAAGTTTCTTAGATGTTTGTATATTTCTGTCCCTACCAAGGACTGTGCTGGTTAAGCCTAGCAAGCTCTCTTAGACAGCTCAGCTTGTCTCGAAAACAGATAAAAAGCATGTTTCATATTAAATTGAATTTTTTTTCCCTGATAATTTAAAACCTTCAGGGAACTAGTTTTCCTAAATTATTTTGGATCTATCTCAATCCTCTTCCTTGCCTCTTAAAGAAGCCTAGTACCTGACTGCTACGTACCTAAACTTCTTGGGTTTTATTTGGATGACTAAAATTTTGACGTGTAATGTGCATGTGCTGAAAATTTTAAAAAGGAGGAAGGAACTTAGCTGTATTTCTGCGTGACTTAGGGGAACTGTTTCCTTTAATATATAGTTATAAGAGGTCTGTGCGCATCAGCTCGGTTAAATGTTTACATCTATGTGTTTCCTCTTGCTTCTCTGTGTGTACTCATGGCATACTTCCAAAGAAAAGAGCTATTCTTAAACAGGGCAAGACATTCTTAAACAGGACAATTTGATACAACTGCCTATTAGAGAGGGACTCCACTTTTGCCTGGTGGAGCAAGAATGGCTAAAAAATTCTCCCTGAGCTTTTGAATCTTGCATGTTTGTAACAACAGTGATGCTGATATCTAAGCAGGTTTGGAGGTACTATTTCTACTTGAACCATCTTGAGGCTTGTTGAATCAACATCATTAGAAGGTAGTAAGGTTAGGTTATTCCTTTGATTTATAATGAATTAAATATCTACATTTTTCCCCACCATGAAATATCATCTCTTTCACTGAATACACAGTAATACTTGTGAGCATAATATAGGAACATTATAGACATACTGGAGCCAGAAATCCCATTGTTTTCTTTCTTTTCTCTGGGAATGTTTACACTAACAGTGTCAAATGTGCGGCAGTGTCATAAAAAACAATGAAGGTCTTCTACAGTGTCTTCCAGACAACCTGCACCAGGATTAGGTGACTCAGAGATAAACATTAGACTTTTTTTAAAAAAAAAACTTTAAAATCAGATTTATTCTAAACTACCACTAGAAAGGCAATGAGTTATCACAGGCATCTTCCCAGAATTGCCTAGGGTTTGCAGAACTGCAGAAAGGATGGGTAAGTAGGAATGGATCTGTTAGGAGTAGGCACATTTCCTCATGTCTAGTGAGATACGTCTTTCTCCAGAGCTAGTAAGCTGTGAACAGCCATTTTTGCAATGCTTTGGCAATTTGGACCCAAACTAGCAGACTCAAACAAACAACAAAAACAAAATCCTGGGAAAACGAAGTAATGCAATGCAATTTCAGTGCACTCTTGGAATTAGTTCCTAAAGAGAATGGAAGTTATATAAAAAAAAAACCAAAACAGTGAATGCTTTTTATTTGTACCCATTTTTAAATCTCGAGAAGCTCATCTTTGTCTTGTAACTTCCTTTTCAGCCTTAGGCCAGTAAATGTCACATCTGAATTATGATCTTCTTCCTTTCCATCCTCAAAATTTAGAATCACTCCAGTTGGAATGACCTATGAAGGTCATCTGGTCCAAACCCCAGCTTGAAGCAAAGCCAGCTTAGAACAGGTTGTTCAAGGGTCTGTCCAGCCAGGAGTATTTTGAATGTCTCATGGGATGGAGATTCCATATACTCCCTGGGCAACCTGTTTCTGATCATCCTCAAATGAAAAAGAAAAAAAAACCAAAAAAACCCCACTGACATCCAAACTAACATCAAGTCACACATTCCCATGCTGTAAACTATGAGGATTCTCATCCCACCACTGTGGGGATCCATTAAAAATTGGGTGTATTTTCTCTTTTCTCTCTCACTAGTTAACTGAAGATGGTAAGGAACAAACAGTAAGACATTTAAACAGTCCCATTTCTTTCAGCTTCTCCTTGTACATTATGTGAACAAACATTTTAAACGTTTTGATGGCCTCCCACTGAACTCACTCCAGCATGACAATGTCTTTCAAGCTGGAAAGACCAAAATCAGACACAGTATTCTATATTCAGTTTCACAAGTGTTGAACAGAGGACCACAGTTGCTTCTCTGGACTAGCTGGCTACACTTTTGCTCATAGAGGAGATGCATGGTTGGTCTTCTTCACTGTATGGACAAATTGCAATCTAATGGTCACAGGACCCATGACCGTGAGCTTTCTGCAAAGCTGCTTTCTAGCTTGTCAGTCTCCAGCCTGTTCTGAGGCACTGAGTATTCAATCCCAAGCTCAGGACTTTGCATTTGCTTTTACAGAGCTTCATGAGGTTTTTGGCCACTTCTCCAGCCTGTAATGGCAGCCCTGCCCTTGAGCCTATTAATTCATCTCCATCATTTGTCATTATTCACAGTCTTGTTAGGCGTGTGTTTTGTCCTATTTTCTAGGGAACTGATGAAGTTACTAAAATGATTCTAGACCTGTTACTGATTCCAGCAGAGTTTATGATTAATCAACAACCAGTCAGATTTCATAGCATTGATCACAAACTTTTGATTCTGGCAACCAAATTGGTCAGCGATGATTTGGCCTTGATAAATTCATATGGGCTTTTTCTGATGATGTTGTTGTCCTTAAGTCATCCGGACATGGCTTCAAGGAGAATTTGCTGCATGATCTTGCTAAGAACTTAGGTGAGACTGGCCAGATTGAAGTTTCCTAGATCCTCCTTCTTGTCTTGGTTGTGTGACCTTGCCTTTTTCAAGCCACTATGGACCTCTCCAAAACACTACAACCTTTTGAAGATAGCCTCACAATGAATTGACCAGCTCCCACAGCACCCTCAGATATGTCCTGCTTGTCCCCAGGGACTTGTGTGTGTCCAATCTGCTTAAGAGTTTCTTAACTCAATCTTCCTTTATCTCCTCCTTCATTCCCTAAGTCTTTGATGCCAGGCTCAAGAACCTAAGACACATGAAGACAAACCTAGCTGGTAAAAGTCAAGGAGAAGTCAATGAGTACATCAGCACTAGGTCTGCATCCTCATTGGGCAACAAATCCACATTTTCCTTAGCCTTTCTTTTGCTGACTATTTATTTATAGGAACTCTCTTTGCTAATCTTTAGGTCTTCCTCTTTCTCACTAGTTTCAACCCACTAAGTTTTGGCTTTTTTAGCTCTAGCCTTTTTTTCTATTCTGAAAAATAAAAAATAGAGCTTTAGCCTGCATTGTATAATTTGTTACAAAGAGATCTGTATGCATTTTTTTTTCTGATACTGTTTTTGGCTGACTTATTCCTTCTTGTATTCTTTTAAGAATAGAAAGAAAAAAAACTGTTCAGTAGACTGTTCTCAGGTACTGTTCAATATCCCACAATCCATCCTATATTAGACCTACATTGATTGCATTTGCCATCTTTAATCAGAATTTAAATAATAGAAGGTCATTCTCCTGTACCTCAAAGTTATGTAATTTGACAGAATTCAAAGATATTCTGAAGAAATAGATGATTCCTCAGTTTTCCCTTTTTCTTATGCAGAAGAACAAAAGCCAATCTACAATACCGCTATTACCAGCAGTAGCAATAACTCTCCTACTAGTCTTACTGAAAAATCATTTACAATTCACAGGTCCAGCTGTAGGTGGCACTGATAAATCTGCATTATATTTTGTGTTCTTTTTGCTTTTTTTCTGTTCAGATTTCTTGTTTTCTGATTAGTAACAGCCTCTAATAACTTCTAACCTCTTCACAATTCCTGCCTATGATAGACAGTTACAGGTTGTTAGTGTTGAAAATATAATTCTTGGCAAAGGATTTTGAAAGCTATGCCAATTGTGAAAATCTGTTTGCAACATATTAAACCTTGTTGTTAGCTGCATATATTTCACTCTGTTTTTTCCCTACAACTCTGATGTGGAAAACTGAATGAGGCCCTTTCAATGTGCAACCAAAGGACAGGAGAGGTAAGTGTAATATTCTGGCTAACGCAGACACAGCAAGAATCCAAAAATCCCATAATGCTTGAGATCTATCACCTCCTCCAATGTCATTTTTGGAAAAAGGCATAGTTCCTTTTGTTTTCTGAGATGGAGGGACAGTTTTCTTTTTGACATTATTAACCATTTTTATTTCTTATTTGCTGTACATAAAGTGAAAGACAGTCAGCAGTCTTGGTATTGTCACCTCAGAACAGAAGTATTCTGCCATTTATTCGTCTTTATATCTTTATGCAGGTGTTTGTGCTGCATCTTGATGTAGATCTACATCTCATATATATATTTGTCAGTGCTGGGAAAGGTTGTTTTTAACTTTTAACATGGAGAAGTAAAACATTTAGAAATCTGTTAAGCACATTACTATTGCTCTTCTATGTGCTATGTCAGAAAGCATGGTTCAAGAACATTTAGTATAAGCTTTTCAATGAGGCTATTTTCTCTCAATATGGTGAATCCCATAAATGCTGGATCTGGAAACTATTAGAACATTTTTAGAAGCTGAAAAGTAATCATAATGAGATCTTCTAGACAATGAACTCTATTCTTCCACTGACATACAGGAGGATTTACGGACATATTATTGCCTGTGCATTCAAATAGAAAAATCCCTTGTGCATCAGCACAATAGGATCCAAATATCCACTGAGTTCTTTCACAATTATAGCACTAATTCTACCCATATTTTTAAATTCTAACAGTAGATGGCAACATTTAATTGGAACTTGGCAAACCTCTGTGAACTTTACAGAGTCATTTCATTTCTGATATTACTCATGAGACTTTGAGATACAGAGAAGGAACATATAGCAGCATATAATTAGAAACTGTAAATTAAGTAAATTGTTTAATGATCTATATAAATTAATACAGCAATTACCTTATTTTCTTCCAAATTCCAGCTTGCCCAGGATAGTTTTTGACCAAAAGCCAGCTGTGCTCTGATTATCTGGCTGGAAATCTGGAAAAAATTTCAATGCCTTAAGAGTTAAGCTTTCCTTACACAGAATTTTAGCTAGAGAAAAGCAGCAGGTTAATTTCCTAAAGGTTTGTCAATAAATCTTCTCCTGAATGCACAGTTGGATTCAGAACGGAGCTTCCCAACATTTAGGGATGTCTGGATGAAATTTTTCCGTTCAGGCTGGTCTATTTACAATTTCTTCAGCCTTTATCGCATCTGCTTCCCCTGATAGGCACTCAGTGGATGTTCTCGTTTAACGCTGAAGTTAATGAGAAATCTGCAGTTGACTTCATGGAAAGAGAAGCGTACTCTGTATCATTAAAGGAAGGAGCTGCTGTTGGTCACGCAGATCACAACGAAACTGAAATGTCGCCACATTTCAGATTTGCCTGGCAGCAGATGTCCATGTGCCTCAGGTGCACAGCCGGCCATAAGGTGAAGCGGTATGAGCACTAAGGCTCCACTCACCTGTGACGGCCAGTGTCCACATCCTGCATGCACCCTAGTCCTTGGACACGTGGCGAAGGCCCTAGCGTGATGTCTGGCCTTGGCAGAGCATTGCAAGAATTTAGGAAAGGAGGTGCCAAGTGCTCCGGGCTCTCTGGAAACACTGCTCAAAGTAAGACTGTGCATGCGCTTAATTAGAATAGGCAGCACAGGCTAGAATAAGGGCACTGATATTTTGAGTTACATATATTTCCAGATAAATCCAGGAACAGTTTATTTTCTGCAAGTTTTCATTATTTTAAAAAGGAAATATATACCTCTGTGCAACACAGGCACCTCTATGATTGTGATTCAGTGGTCTGCTAAGATGTCTTTGGATCTGCCTTGAAGCCTTGGATTTCAATGTCTCATAAAAAAAAAGGGGGAAAAAGGGAAGAAAAAAAAGGAAAATAGACCATACAGTCATTTAACATTCACCAAATGTTTAGTACAAATTACAACAAAAGTACAAAAGAAATGAGCAGCTATTTCAAAGTTCATGGCTTTGTAGACCCCTCAGACCAAGGCACTCTGTTCTCCAGTGCATGGCACATGAGGAGACCAGGACATTGCTCCGGCTTTTAGAAGCAGAGCCGGTCTGCGTGCTGTTGCAGGGGCGAATACAGAAAGTCTGTCATTTGAGAGGGAGAGTGGGAGCTGAGTGAGGAGAGGAGGCCCTCCGACGGGGGAGAGGGGAGAGAAGGGAGAGCAGGAAGGCCCCGGCTTAGCAAAGCGAGAGGCCTTTAAACTGCCAAGGGCTTAACAACAGCAGCAAGGAGGTTATCCAGGAGGTGGGAGCAGAGCGCGGGGAGCCTCTTATCGTGAACACACAGATGACTTCGTGGGCACGCTCCGGATCTCACCACACTTCCCTGCGTCTCCCATTAAGCAGTATTTGGTCTTTGACTTCCCCTCGCGGCCGGGCTTTGCCAGGAGCGGCCCATTCCATGGGGAATTGTGTGCACGTGGGAGAGGTCAGCAGTGTCCTGCCTATCTGCAGCTACCGCTCCTCTTCCGATAAACCAAGGGAGGAGAAACGGAGCGCCAAGAAACAGAGTATTTCAGAACTGTGAGAATCCAGCAGTGTAGGGGAGCCCCTCTAGCCGTCAGATACACTGAGATCAACTTATCTCTGAAGACGTGTTTGATCAGAGGAAGACAGAGGCATCTAGAGAGAGAGGTAAATAAATTGGGATTAAGTAACTGAGGCTGCCCTCTGTGCGCTGATAGCGATTGCAGAATCCCTTTGAATTCAACGTCCTGCAAGGAAATCTAGTGCAGCTGCTTGAAAACCCTCTGACTGTGGAGCGAGCGAGCATGGGAGGCTCCCAAAATCTTGGCTGTCTGCTATAGCTGGTTTTGAAACAAGAGAATGTCCCAGAATAAGAAACATGGAGGCTTTAAAGCTAAAGAGCAAGAAAAATTGGTAGATGCAGGGTCACCTACCTAATGAGACAAGTTTCAAAATGGCACATACCTTTGTAGATTTCTGTCCACAAAACAAATAAGTCTGCAGGTGATTGAGTGATCCTGGAAGGCATTAGCCATGGAGAGAGGCACATACTTTAAGTAATCTCTCCTAAAAGAGCAAAGCGTTTAGGCAGTAACTAAGTACTAGCAGTGTGGGCCATTTGATGGGGCTGGAGGATGCAAATACAGCCAACCCCAGAGGTTAAATTGGGGTTTTGGAGCATAACTTTTCATATACTGGAGCCTGAAAATAAAATGGGTAAAAGAGGGCCTCTGATTTGGTGCTGTGTTTTCTGGAATGTATAATGCAACTGGATCTAAATTTTGGGAGAGTGCCCAGTTTCAGATGTCTAAAGCTTCTGTTGAAAGCAGTGGAGACTATGCGCTGCCAAAGTTTTATGTATGCAACTGCAGATTGATTGTCTAATGGCAGCAGGGGCCTTTGATCATGACTGTCTGGAGCGAGAAGTTTCAGTAGGCGCCCCTTTTCCTCCTTTTTTTTTTTTTTCCCTTTACTTTTCTAACTCTTAGTTCTACTGTTTTTCTACCTTTTCCCCCTGTACTTATTACAGGCTTTTCATGGATTCCTGAGATATAAAAGTTCCCTTCCATATTTACTTCTTTTCTTTAATGGCTTGCTGGTTGAGGTCTGTGCAAAAGGAGCTAGCGGGAGAAGGTGCAAGGGTATGCAACTGCTCTAACTGCTCTATTTTGGGCTTTATGGGTGAGAAAAACAGATGAAGATAATTTCCTTCCATTCCCTGTTTCTTATTAGTAAATCATGAAGAATTCTTAGGTACAGAACATCCAAGAGAGATCATCATGTGTATGCAAGAAAGAATTTTTTCCTTAGATTTTTGTCAATGTGTGAGTCAGATTCACATAAAAGATGTAATAAGCAGTTTCTGCTCTCAATTAGAGGTTTTGTTCTAATGGCAAATTAAAATTTATGTCCAATAGAATTAGGTGTGAAATCTTGCAGATTCCTAACTGTCTATTACGATTCCACTTGGCAGCTAATAGGACTCTGAAAATTGCTTTTATTGGCCCCTAGTTTCCATTTGAGGGAAACTTCTGGAATTGTGTTTCTATGCAAAAGGACAGCAAGCTGCCATGAATATAGCTGTCATCTATTTTTAGTGCTCACTTCCTTCTCTTTATGAAAAGAAGGGCGACACACCGATTTTTATACCTTTTTACTGAAAAAAAAAAAAAAAAAAAAGAGTAGCCTTCCTAATACTTATATACCTAACAGATGGGATAAAATGTCAAAGAAATGCCCAGAGTACGTGCTCTGGCTTTTACTGAAAGTTCTTGTGCTGTCAGGAAAATAAAACATTTTTTAAAACAATCGTATGTGTCGTATACGTACCATCAGCCTTCTCGTTTTTCTCCCTAACTACAGTTATGGGGAATCGTCTTAGAAGCTTCCAACTCTGCTGCAGAGACAGATGTTTCAAAGATCCCCTCGTGTTCAGTATCAGCAGAGCTTTCCTCAGAAATAAAGGAGCAGCTATCTCCTAAGACTGACTACATTTTCAGAAACGACATAGGCATTTATTTAATAATGAGTACCCCTTTCTGGATGAGGAGTTAATTAGAAAGTCTCTGATGAATCCAAATACAGCTTGGCACCTCGCTATAATTCCTTGCTCTTGAACTTTACTCAAAGCCATCCATAAGACCCATTCGTTTTTTTGAGGATCTCTCCGTTCTGATTCCTTCATGAAGTCCATCTAGCTCTCTCCCTGTGAGCTTTGAGGGATTTATTTGTCTGATGAACAGCAGCAGATCTGGGGAGCAGGTAGGCAGTCTGAGAGCCTCTTCTGCAGTGGGTGCTGGGCAAGGCAATGACTGCTTCAGGGACGGTCCTGAAGACTATGGCACCACCTCCTTGGTGGTGTCTTTGGGCGTGGATGTGCAAATCTGTCTGAAAGAAGTGACACAGAGAATCTCCCAAAAGGCGAGATTCCACCATGTGATCCTCTCTGAATGTAGGTGCAGGAATAAAGGGGGTCCCTGAGCTTAACAGCCTCCAAGCCTCCAATGATGCTCTCCTTCTCCTGGGTTAGCATCACAGGAGAGGCTCTTCTCCTTCAATGTCAAGTGTCTTAATGAGAGGTGAACGACAAAGCAAAAAAGTAAAAATGAAGCTTGACTTTGTGTATTAGAGCCTTGACCAGGGAGGGAGAAGGGGAATGTTCCCTACAAATGAACTCTCAGCTTAACAAAATCGTAAAAGTCACATAAAATATTAAGTATAGAAAATAACAGCAGTCCCAAATTATGGTAACAAAACACTGTAAATCATTCTTGGAGGGAACCCGTTTCATTTTCGTAAATTAGGATGACCTCTGCATGCTTCACCAATGTTCTTATTTTACCACTCCTGCGCTCATAAAAGAGGGTATATTTCATCCCAGGGGTGATGTTAAGATACTGTGAGTTAAGCCCAAAAATATGTGCTGAACATCCCCCGTTACCAGACTGGGTGGAGCCTAGTGCATAGGACTAAGCCTTGAGTAACCCTTTCAAGCCCTTCCTCTTCCCATGATCTTCCCTGCAGCCAAGATATGCTCTAAGAAGAGCATCCTGGTGATGAGGTGGCAGCCAATAGAGCAGCTGGGACTACTGGAGTGTCTAGAGCAGGTCGTTAGTCCCAACCAATACTGCTCCTCAGCAGTCTTAAGGGGACTAGAGTAGAGACATGCGTAATTATTCATGCCTGGGACATGCATAATTATTCATGCCTGGGTCAAGAAGAGAAGACTAACATAACAAGCAAGACGCCCACTGCGGCCATAAGTGTAGGACTAAAATAGTAGCCTCCAGCTGTGATCAGGTTTGCCAAACCTAAGATGGCTTTGATGTCGAGACATGTGTTGAGAACCACCTATGCCACACCAGCTATTTCTAAATGTTTCATATATGTCTAAATTCCCAGATGCTCTGGACAACCAGCCAGATTCTCCAGCTGTGTGTTGGGAACAGACACACTCAAATGGCAAGGAGAAAATAGCACCTCCCTCTACCCATCACCATTAAGCCTCCACTTGAACTCAACCTCCATCCTCTTTTCAAGATAAGAAAAAAACAAACAAGCAAAATAAAAAGCAGGCACTTAATCCTTCCTTGTTAGATCACATTTTCTGTACCTCTTGTTCTTCTATATCGCTGTAATTTTTGCTCATAAAAGAATATCAGGCTTTCAGTCTATAGCTTTCTGCTATTCAGTAGTTGCTGGTGAGCTCCATTTCATGACTACGGGAGGAGCTGAGGCTCTGTGGGGTGCACAGCTCTGTTAACCGCAACTCTAAAGAGCTGAGTGGAGATTGGGAATCTCAGACTCCTAGCTGGGGTTGTGGCATCCTGGGGTTAGCTTCTCTGTTTCATCAAATGAGATGATACTCGCATCTGAAGATTTGGTTACATGTCTGCAGTTCATAATAGGGTTGATGACTTGCAAACAGCTGATTGATGTGAGATTTGAGCCAGCTGAGATGTTAGAGGAGGGGAAAGAAAGTAAAAAAGTCCTCACTCCTCACCAAACAAAAATATCTCATCTTAATGACATGTTGTTAATGAGCACATGGAGCAAAGTTAGACTACAAGAAATTTACAGCTCTGTGGAAGAGCTTTGCCTGAGTGTCTCTGCAGGCTTCAACCTCACTGGCAAGCCACGAGCCTGCCGGCATGGTGCAGAGGAAGGGGTTTTGCTTTCATTTCACCTCGCGAAGGAGAGACGGGCAACGGTACCAGCAGGCAGTTTGAAGCACTCCCGTGTTGGGAATCTGGGGACGGGGTGCCTCTGGTAACCCCAGCGGGGGCTGCAGCCTGTGGGGGTCTCTGCGCTCACCGGGGGCACGGGGCTGGCCCGCGGTCACCGGGGCCATCACTGGAGCCACCGCGGTCACCGGAGGGGCCGCGGGACCCCGCAGGCGGCACTAGGGGGCGCGCAGGGGCTGCGCGGGGGCTGCGCTGCGCGGGGGCTGCGCTGCGCGGGAGCGCGCGGAGCAGCGAGGCCCCTGCCGCAAAGAGCCGCCAAGGGGCCCCTTGGCTCCGCGCTCCACCCACCCAATTCGGAGAGTTTTTCTCCAAAACGGGGAGGAAGCCTCTGGCTTCCTAAAAAGCACCCGCGGCGTGCAGGGGTGCGAGAGGCGGCAGTGCAGGGTGCGGGGGCTCCGCGGGGCAGCCCCGCACCCCCTGCGCCCGCGCGGAGCCCGCGAACCCTGGGGCTGCCGCGCCAGCGGCCAAGGGAAAGGAACGGGCAGTAAACGAGCGAAAGGGAAGGGGTGACTGCGACAGGGCAGCCGGGAGCGGCGGGAAGGAGCCGGGGCGCGGGCAGCCCCGCGCGGAAGGGCCCCGTCCCCGCGGCTGTGCAAGGGGCCCACATGGGGCTCGCAGGGCTCGCCCGTGGCAAAGAGAGACGTTGGTCCCCCCGCCGCGCCGTCCCGAAACGGCCCCTCGTGTTGTGTTCGTGCGCGTGTCTTACACTGAGTAAATACTCCATATACACGGGGAGGGGGGACGGTACTTTGTTATTCCGCCAAGCGAGGAATCCTTGTTAGAGGAATGCTCTTCCCGATCGCTCCCTGCGTTACTGCCCTGAGCTGCAGCCCGCGGTTTCATCCTGTGCGTTTGCTCGAGTAGAGTTGGCGACATAAAAACCACACGGAGTAAGCCGTGGGCACAAGCTGCCCTCTGGGCACTGTCATTGTCACACTGTAAAACTGCAGCATGTCGTAGCTGCTCATACACATCCTCCCCACCCCGGGGAAAAAAAAGGAAAAAGAAAAAAGAAAAGAAAAAAAAGAAAGAAAAGAAAAAAAAGTAAGCTCTCTTTGTGTAAGCGTTCCCGTCCTGATGTTACAGTACTGAGATGCAACAGTGATGCAAAGAGAAAGCTCCTAACTTAAAGAGTAATATCCGTACTGCATTACACTTTTGTAATTTCGCGTACCTACAGGAATGAATTTATTACCATTCTTCAAGAACAGCCAGTAAAAAAATGACAAAGATGCAGTAAAATACAGAAGAATTAGAGTGTCTAAAATTTAAGTGCACTAGATAAATTCATATTAAAAGGTTACTATATCAGTAGGGACTGAATGTATCGGCGTACATATAAAAAAAAAATTAAAACTATTATTTTTATATGCAACTTCAGAGCAGTGGAGAGTGCTGAAATTACTGCGCAGCGAGGGCAGGTAGCGCGCATAGCTACGGTAAAGCCGAGCGGAGCAGAGCCCCGGCGGGGGCTGGCGGGACCCGGGGTTTACAGCCGCGGAGCCGCGGAGGCGGCGCCCGCTCCGCTCCGCTCCGCTCCGCTCGGGGCGGCTTCCCCGCCGGCCGTTCCTGCGGCTCCGCAGCCGCGCGGGCGGCGACCGGAGC
>PTEX01000026.1:2618225-2632940 GCA_003342815.1 Eudromia elegans
AAAGAAAAGAAAAGAAAAGAAAAGAAAAGAAAAGAAAAGAAAAGAAAAGAAAAGAAAAGAAAAGAAAAGAAAAGAAAAGAAAAGAAAAGAAAAGAGAAAAGAAAAGAAAAGAAAAAAGGTATTTATCACAGGGCCGAGAAGGCATGCCGGTATTTTGGTCAGCTCTTATTTGTTTTCATAGCTGGGCACACCGTTAAGGTAAAATCTATGTCGAGTTATCAAGGATTACGCACAAAGGAAGTACCTGCAGTAAGATTTACCAGGCTAATAATTCGGGGTTTTCCCTGTAACATTTCAGAAACGTTTCTTTACTTAAACAAATGTTCCTGTCTACTTTTTTTAAGAGTGATTTGCCAAGTTATGGGAGCCATTTCCTATAACAGGTAGTTTGACAAGGAAAACCGACGGTCTTAAATATCAAAGCGCAGTCAAACCGCAACGAGCCTCAAAGCAGGGAGCGCCGGAACATTTTGTTCCAGCGAGCGAGCTAAAAATAACAGCCCCCACCCATGTCATGAGGGGCAGATTTGCCCGCTCGAGAGGGCCGGTAGGAAGCAGCAATCGGATTATTAGTGAAATCGAGGAGAACAGCCGCGACGGGCCGGCCGCGGCACGCGGGGCGCGCGGGTTGCGCTGCGGGGCGGCGCGGGCGGAGCAGAGCGCGGGGCGCGGCGCGGGGCCTGCGGCGGGAGCCGCTCTGCATCGCGGGGCCCGTCCCGGACCCGCGGGGGCCGCGGCCAGCGGGGCCCCCCGCGCTGCCCCGTCCCGTTTGCGGCGGCGCTGCCCTGGGAAGCGCCTTCCCGCCTCCCTGCGGGAGAGGCTCTCCAAGGGTGCCCGAGCTGCTCGCGTGCCCCCCGCGGGCGCTGCGCGCTCTCGGAGGGCAGGGCGCTCAACCGCGCGGCCATTAAACAGCTCCCGTTAGCGAGGCCTCCGAGAGCGGCGGGCACGGAGAGCCGCGTGCCCGGCTCCTCCGCCGGCGGCACCGAGCACTGATAACGCGAGCAAAGTTCCCTGATTCTCCCAGTCACCCTTGGGCCGGCGGGGAAGCCCGTCGCCCCTTCCCGTACGAGCGGCTGCTCCCGTGAGTGCCGTGGGTCTGCCTTGGATTAGGTTTGATTCCTTAAAGCACAGTAGGGATGTCAAAGCCAGAACCAGCCCGCTCCAGGTTAGCTGAGCGCTGCTGCCGCCGCAGCTCCCGCGCTGCATCGGGTACGAGCGGGGCGCCGGGCTCCCCCGCGCTCTGGGGCCGCTTTCCCTTTGGCACCAGGGCGCCCTGCAGCCTCCCCCGCTGCTCTGCCTCCTTCTTCCCTCCCCTCGCCTCGAGCCCCCCCGCGCCGCGCTGCTTGCGGGCTTGCTCGTTCCTTTGTCACTGCCCCATAGCGCGGAGCTGGCGCAGCCCGCCGCGGTGGGGCGGGTGGCGCCGCCGCCTCCCCCTGGCGCGGGAGCAGCGGCTCCTGCTGCCCGGCACCTGCCCGCACCCCCCGCCGCGGCTCCTTTCCCCCTCGCACTGCTCCGTGGGGCAGCCCGCGTGGGGCCAGGCTGGGAGCGGCTCGAGGATGCCGGGGGGACGGTGCGCCTGCCGCATCCCGTGCAAACACGCGCCAGCCTCTCTGCTCCGCGGCACGCGGGCGGGCGGCAGCGCCGAGCGGTACCCGCTGCTCCCTGAGCAGCCGCAGCTGCAGCCGGCCCGCGGACACGTGCACGGGAGAGGGGGAAACGACCCCCTCCGGGGCACCAGGAGGGACCTGGGAGCAGCTGGAGAGCAGAGAGCGGCCCCCCGGGATGGGCCTGGCCTTGGATGCCCACAGGACGCAGGGATGTCACAGGGGAGCCTGCTGCCCCAGGACAACCCCCTGCTGCGGCCTCGGCCTCTCCAGCAGCGCAGGGCAGGTTGGCCAGGGGTTGAGTCTCCCTCTAGGAAAGCAAAATAATGTGGGACGGGGATAAGGAAGCTCGGGGGCCCCACAGAGATCCGCGAGGAGGCAGAGGAGGAAGGAGTTAACGAGGAAGCAGCTCTGCAGTGCGGCCTTGCAGGAGCTTCTGCTTGCCTCGCATGTCGAGCGCGAGGCAGAGCGCTGGAGATACCCCCCTCCCTGCCTCCCTGCCTCCCTCCCTCCCTTCTGGTGTTAGACAGGCTGCTTCGGGAGCATCCTGCACCTTGCGCTGCCCTGGGTTGCTTTGCTGGTCACAGGATCCTGTTCTTTGGGGGCCTGGTCCCTGGTGTGGACCTGCTTGTTGCCCTGTGGGCCTCTGTGCTGATCTCCCTGAGGAGAGCGACCACTCTGTGGGGGCAGCAGCCTGGCCCCTGCCCCTGCCAGGGGGTCTGCGCTTGGTTTCACTGGAGGAAACAAGAGTTTCTCAGGGTGGTTACTTCGGGGCAGGGGGGAGCACGAAGGAGCCATAAACCACGTTTCTACAGGAGCACCTTTCTCGCTGCTGCAGGGGACAGGGCCCCCGGGCGAGCGGGGCGCCTGCAGCCGCTGCCGTGGGGCAGCCCCCCTTGCGGCAGCTCCGGGGCCGCAGTGGGAGCGGGGCAGTGCTCCGATGGGGCCGCCGCTCCGAGCGGCCCACGCCGCCCCTCAGCTTGGCAGCGGCGCTCTGGGCTGCGGCTCCCTCCCGCGGCGTGGGAAAAGGAATAAAATCAAAACAGGGAAAAAAGGAGGCCGAGCAACGAAAGCACCTCATGGGGGAAAGGAGGAGCGTGTCAGGCTGGGGTCCCACCACACCGGTTCAAGGCCTCCCCTTGTCCCGCTACCTTTGGCCAGGTCCCCTTGGCCACTGCAGGGTGGCAGGAGAGGCCAGGTGGCCCCACGGACATTGTCCTCTGTGTGGGCACCGTGCTCGCCGTGGGCACCGCTGGCCTCGGGGCGACGCTGCTGTCCCTTGGCTCTCGTCCGCGCGCCCGGCACGGGGAGAGGAACGGGGGCGTGCTGCTCTTTGGGAGGTGCAGGTGGGGCCTGAGCGCGTGGGTTGGCCGCTGTGGTGCTGGAGCTCGCCTTCGGAAAAGGGCAATAATTAAAAAGGAAAAAAAAAGGCCTTTAAACACATCCTTTCATGAATCAAGGCTGCAGGGGTTGCAGGCAGAGTGTGCAGCAGAAACAAAGAAGCCAGTTATTTACCAGAAAACTTCACAGAAAACTTGAGAGAATATGCTTTATGGCAGGAAAATAAATCCATTCGGGAAAAAAAAAAGCGGCCCTTTTCACTCACTTGAAAAAAAATATGTATACAATTCTAGAAATGGAAAACTGCTTGCTGTTTTTTAGTCTGCCAATCTGCATTTCCATCCAGATGTAGAGACCGCAAACCTACGCTTACAGGCAAAACACTTGTGTCGTTTTTCATTGAACAATAGGTGCTCGTTCTGCTTGTGGCCTGTACGTCCTTTTTCCACTACCGTCACTGAGGCCTGTACAGAAAGTTTATTGCTTTCCTTTACACGCTGGACATTCCTGTACTACCTTTCCCATGCCACTGTGTGCTTTCCTGTGCCTTCTCCTCCTCCCGCCTCCTACACACGTTCCTGGGCTCCGCAGGGAGCAGAAGCAGGTGAGGGAGGGCTAGCGGTACCGCTGAGGCGGGGCAGGAGGAAGAGCCCAGTGGGATCTGCTTTGTTTTGGGGTGCCCGCGCTCCCCGCACGGGACCTGCCCCTGTGCTGCTGGGAGGCCCCGCTGCTGGCTCCGTGACCTTCGCTGCCGCCCGCGCTCCGGCGCCCTCCTGCCCTTCGCCTGCTCGCGCCCGCATGCGGTGCTGCACCATGCGCTTCCCTTCGCCCAGCGCTCTCCGGGCTGGGATCTGCTGTGCCTGCTCACATCACACCCCAGGACCTCATCCTCTGAGGAGGCGGGGAAGAGGAGCGCTGGGTTCACCGGGAGCACGCAGCGGGGCTCACCTCTGAGCTCGCCTGCTGTCCCCGAGAGGCAGGCGAGGAGGGCAGGAGCCAGGCGAGGAGGGCAGGAGCACACGGTGTCATCCTGAGACGGCGCCGCTCGCGCCGAGAGCCTCGTATCCCGCGCCTGCAGCTCCGCAGGGCCGGTCCTGGTCCTGCTTCCCGGCCCCGCATCACTCTGCTCCCGCTCCCCGCTTCGTGCTCGCTGCGGGTGCCGGCTCCGTTGTGCAGCTCGGCTGTTCCCACGGCATCGCTCCGTGGCGCGCCGCGGCCGTGCGGGCCCAGCGGGGCCTCGTGTCCCCCTGGAGCGGCGCGGCCGGGGCTTCGCTGCAGTGCCGCTGGGGCACCCGCGGGATGGGGGCAGGAGGGGCAGCTCCTGGTTCAGGGGACGCTGGTGAAGTTAGCGGAAAACTGCGACCCGTCAGAACGCGGCAGGAGCGTGCCGTGCTGCACACCGCTACGGGCAGGAGCGCGACGAGCTCGGGGTGCCCTGCGCCTGCCTCAAGCGTCCCCCAAACGCTGACCTCCGTGTTCGGATCAAACCAGGAGTTACTGTTTAGTTCTGCCCCCTAACGCCTTTATGAGTTTTATGGGAACTTAGCTGCCATCAGACTCTGGACTGGCCAAAATGCAGGGATGGATAAGATATATGGCACTGACTGGCTTTTTTTTTTTTTTTTTACATTGTCATTTAAAAAACAGAAACAGTGGAGTATTTGCAGTGGTGTTGAAAGTGCTTACATAATGAATTTATTTGAAACATTTTGGTTTTATTTTACTATTTTAATCTTTAAGATGAAGTGATTGAATTTTCACACAAGTGAAAGGTCCCAGGCATGTCAATGGTCAGGAAGACTCTCAAATATTGACTTTTCTGCTATTCAAAAGGAAAAAAAATGCAATGGAAAATAAACTTATTTGGACACTTAAGAACACTGTAACGCCACATTTAATTCCTATAGCATTACTTTTTCTCTTACACATGACCAGTGATGGAAGGATGCAAACAGATCATATATTTCTCATCTTCTTTCCTTTCTTACTGGGCAAGGAATGCCAAGCACATTTTCTAGTTGTTTCTTTCAACACGTCTATCAACATTTCCATCACAGCGTCTTGAGAGCTGATGGGAAATGGTATCATCCTTTTCCTTGGAGACGTTGTGCAGGATGTTTTTATCCAAGAATGGTGTGGGAAGCACGGCTCCCCTTCCTTAATCCTGCTCAGTTCCTGCTCACCCCTTTGCTCCAGCGAAAACTGTTAACAAAGTCACAGAATCACAGAATCTTTAGGGTTGGAAGGGACCCCTAGAGATCCAACCCTCTGCTCCAGCAGGGACCCCTAGAGCACGGGGCACAGGGTGGCATCCAGGCGGGTTTGGAAGATCTCCAGAGAAGGAGACTCCACAGCCTCTCTGGGCAGCCTGTTCCAGGGCTCTGGCACCCTCACAGGAAAGAAGTTCCTCCCTACCTGGGGATGAAACCTCCTATGCTTAAAACCATTGGCCCTTGTCCTCTCACCAGCCACTATGGAAAACAGTTTAGCCCCTTCCTCCCTACAATCATTCCTCAGGAATTTGTACAAGTCCTCCCCTTCAACATGAGGAGGGCAATGGGGTTTCTTAAAATGACACACGAGTCACGCCAACATCTGCTCTCATGAGAGCAAGTACGGTGCTCCCTGTTCCACCTCTCCCGTGCGTTTTTCTGCTCCGTGGCTGATGGAAGCCCACGTTTCAGGCTGAGGTAACCGGCTCTTTACTGCGTTAGGTAGACTGCATCTCTGCAGCATTAGCAACTGCTGCAGAGCATTTGTGAAGCCTGTTCTCTCACACCCCAGCTATTATTTTAGGCATATTAGGGATGGGAATGAGAGCATCAATCACTTAAAAGAAACAAATTTGAATCTTGTGGGAAAAAAAACCTAACGCCGGGTGTCAAAACCATAATTCGTGGGCAATGTGTGTCTTCTTGGGTGGGTCTTGGTGATGGGGGCCAGGAAAAGCTTCAGAGTGCTCCAGCTTCATGCACATTTCCTTTCTCAGACAGAAATGCTGAACACCCCTGAGTCCAGAGCCTCCCTTGGCCCTCGTTGCCACACGGGTGGCCCCAAGACCCAGGGTGACTGCAGGGCGCAGCGGGTGCCCCCGTCCATCACGTCAGCCCTTAGCAGCAGCAGCAGCAGGAACCTGGGCCAGGGAGGCCTTCCCGGACCCCTTCCAGGGCTGGCAGCGTGGGAATATGTGCCTGGAAATCCCAGCACACCCCTATCCCGGGGCCGAACCCCATCTCTGTTGGATAAGTGTGGGCCTCACGCAGCTCTGTGGGGCACGTGTTCAGGTGGCCCTGGCCAGCACGGGGAAGCACGCTTGCATCCGGAGCAAGAAACGTGCTGCCAGGCCAGCGTGGGTGCTGTAGGACCCGTGTCAGAGGAAGAATCGGAACATTCAATGGAAAGGTAGATCTGGTAGATTGATCTGCAGAAAAGAAAAAATAAAAAAAGAAAAGAAAGAAAACGAGTAGGGAACCAAAATAATTGTCCTCCAAGGGCTTGCCCTGGCTCCATTTCACAATGTTCTGCAATTTCTAAACTTTTTTAAAAAAAAGACTGCTACAAAAATACAGCTGCCGCAAAGTCGGTTAATGTGCGGCTCGTCTGTGCACTCAGTTTGGCAGAAAATGCTGCAAGGCAAAAGTAACAACAAAGATGTGCACCCCTTGCCTTCCTGTTCACCTTAACGAGGTGTTAACTCAAAAGGCTCTGTATGCCATTTAAATGCTGCCATTAAGACTGAGCTTTTTTTCTTTTTCTCTTTTTTTTTCTATTAAAAACAATGATGTTACAGTTCCTAAGTAATCCTGTGTATGGAATGAGGCAAGCGTTTGGAGGAAGAAATACTACCTTTCTAAAGTATTAAGGACAGTTGAAGGTGGACTATTATGGGGACCCCATAGGAGGACATTTTGTCTTCTGAGTGCTTCCCTTTGCTCTACTAACAGGGCCTGGTGGTGATGTGGTGCCGTGATGGTGTGAGGAATCGTTCTGTTAGAGGAACAGGATTGAACAGAGAAAACCATGCAACGTGTGAGTTCCAACTAGGCAGGAGTAGGTGCTGGTCCATGGGATAGCCCAGCTGTGCTGCTGGACAGGGAAGGAGGACCTGCCGCTTCCTCCAGCTGAATGCTCCTTACTGCCTCCCAGACACAGCGAAGGTTGATGGGGGAAACTTCTATCAATGTGTTATCCTAAGAGAAAAATCCAGTATGCTGCAACCAGCAAAACTTTGCTCTGATCGCTGGGAGTCCAGGATTTTAACTCAATGGAGTTCTCCCAAATGAAGGAATTTCACGAATTCCACGTTAGTTGGAATGCCAGAGGGGTCTGCGGTGACTGACCCTTCTCTCCCGCTGTCAGAGCAGGATGGTTTTCCTGGAAGTGCAGAGCGTTCCTGGCGCCAGCCCTTGGGAGCCGGTCACCTGCTCGGTGGGTTCTACCCTGGAGCATCTGCCTGGGCGGGAGCAGAGGGGCCGCTCGGCCCTCGGAAGCAGCGAGCGGGCTCCGCGGGTGCGAACCACGGGTTCCCCGTGCTGGACTGAAACTGCAGCGGCCTTTGCGTGAAAATCCTGAACCAGCCGTCACTAAATACCATCGTGTATCGGGTTTGCCCTGTGACGGGCTGCTCACAGACTGTTTCGTTGGACCGTCGTGTGCCAGATACTCCTCATCATTTCTCTGCCCTACTGGTAGTGTGCAACTCTGAGGAATAAAAGCCGAGTTTTTAATAAAGTGAATTCCTTGGGCAGCTTAGGACACAACTCTTGAAAACTTTGATCTTACTAATTCTCTTACAAAAATGTGCCAAATAATTCCTCACACATTACTTATTTTAGCAGAAATTCTGCAAGTGAGTATTTTTCTGCCCAGATTGTTTTCTGTTCAAATCCAGACAGATAATGGATTATGTAACAATAACCCACAAAGGAGAACTGCATTTTGACACTCTGAGCATATTTCATCAATTACGAACATTAAAAAGGAGGAGTAGTAGGAATGTTTACAAATGTTTAACAGAATCAACAGAACTTGAGGTCAGGTTCTTATGAAATCCTGAACCTTTGACTGTATTTACGGAAAAATAAAGCCAGAATAAAGACACACTAGACCTATAAGATTATGAAATCGAAGGCAGTAAAAGCAGTACATAACACAGCTCTAGAATTTAAAAAGTTATTGAAGAAAGATACATCTGATGGACAATCTAGTTTTGATCTAAACTGAGTAATTATTACTGCTTTGAGCTCTGTGATTTTTCTCATTTGATAAAGATTCCTATAATTTTGTTAGATCCATTCAGAGTTCGGCTTAGGTCCTATTCAGGCTCAAAAGGGGAAAAAAAAGAAAAAAAAAGCTAAAAAGCTGCAGAGAGTAAGAGTAATGTGCATGTCTACTAGAAGCTGCCTTTTTTGGCAGCAGTAACAAAATTAAATGAAAGGAACAAAAAGCAGTCTGGAATTCTACCATGAAGAATCCTTACAGTTCTTGTAATAAAATCTGGTAAATATTGATGACTAGAGCAAATGTTAGTTTTCTGTGACTCTTTGTGTCAAGGCTTGAGTTTTTAATTAAAAAGAAAAAAAAAATCTATGCTCACGGATTCCCTTTGGCTTGGAAAAAAAGTCTGCTCTCCACTCAACTGGAGACTGGCTGCTGCAAACTTCACAAGATGTGTGCTACGTATAGCGTGAACAATCTCCTCCCGCAGCTACAGGAAACAAAAACCCTTAGTTTCATTTTCTTCAGGTTTGACTTCTTAAAATAATCAGAAAACTAAGGAGAGAACCCCCCTCCATACTTCTTCAGGCTGCAAGCTTACGTTTTTTATTTTTGTTTCTGTTTCATGGCAAATTGTGCTTTAAGGGCAGAACATATTTTTAGTCACTTAGAATGTTTTCCTTGAGTCAAACAAAAGGAAACTGACCTCCTGAGAGGCCCCTATGCTCTGAGCGACGGTCTCACGGAAACCGCGAGGACCTGGGCTCGGTGAGCAGTGTCCAACAGGAAGGAATACATGTGTTGCTTAGCCGATTTTGGCTCTTGGCGCTCTCTGGCCTCCTGCAGTTTTACCTGGTTCACCGCGAGGGCCCTGATAGGAATCCCCAGGTGTGAAACGTTCCCCCTGTGCGGTGCCTTGGTGCGTCCCGGTCCTTCTTCCAGAGAGAAGCGAATCCTGCAGGGAGGGGGCTGAGGCGAGGGGTTATAAAAATCCCCCCAAACCAGGCTATGTAAGTACATATAGTTACACCACTATACAACTAGTCTGCCTGCAGAAGCATTTTGTGAAGAAACACACCCGTCGAGCGTGGTCCGCACAGGCTCAACGGAAACGTTCTGGGTTCTGATTTGTCTGACGTTTGCTAGAGGGACCGCGAGGGGCAGCGGCTCCGCGCGCTGGCGGGCAGGAGCGGGAATGCCCCCTTGGGAGCGCCTGGAAGCGCTCGAGCACCGGGAATGCCGCCCCGGGCCGCGCGGGACCCGGCGCGGGAGCAGGTGCCGCCCCGCCCCCTGCCCCGCCCCCCGCGCCCATTGGCCGCAGCGCAGCCCGCATGCAAATGAGGGGCCGCGGCCCCGCTGCGCGCGGCAGCCGCCAGGCGGGAGCGGAGAGCCGCGCTGCGCAGGGGCGGGCGCCGCGGAGGACGGGGGAAACAGGCGTTTTTATTAATTATCGTGCTGTTAAAATGGTTGTTTCACGTGCGAATGAGTATTACCCATCTGCACGTCTGTATACAAGTTTTTTTATTATTCTTTTTCTCCATATTTTTTTTAAATTAAGTCCTAACCTCTCGCTGAAGTTGGCCCCCAAACCTGCTCCTCAGCCTGGCAGCTCTAGGAGGGAGACACATGAGGAGGGAGATGGCTCGTTGCCCCACCCGTGCAGCAGTCCCTAGTTTAACTTTACGGCCTTCTGCCCTCAGTCCTGTGCAAGGAATTTCTTAGAGCTTACCCTTCCCCCCACCCCCAAGAAAAAAAAATTAAAAAAAGAAAAAAAAGAAAAACCCAAAATAGAAAAGAAGCAGCTACAAAAAAGCAAAAGCAAATAAATAAAACTAAAACAAAACCAACAGCCAGCCTGAACAAATAATACTAATATATATATATTTTTTTACACCCTCAAAAACCAAAATAAAAGGCAGAAAGCCACTTTTGGAAATCCAAACAAACAAAGGAAAAAAAAAAGGCAAACAGAGGAGCCCTTGAGAAAACAGTAGCTTTGTTACCTGGGATTCGAAGCCCACGACCCAGTGCTGTGCGTTACAGGTCTTGGGATCCCATTTACTTATGCAATACAGTGCAATGGTATGTAATGTTGGAAATTATTATGATTTTCTTTTTTAAAAAAATTACTTGGCTCTTGTATTCCCCCTTTCCTCTAGGCTGAGATTGTGTCTCTGTGGTTTCAGAGTGGATGTTATACCCCCTCCATAAATGCTGATATCACTTCTGCTCTACAGGATGAGATATAAGTGGTGGATTGTTTATATTCTGCTTTTTTGGCAGCTTTTGTATGTGGGTCACACTTTTATGCCAGGAATCAGTTGATGGGAGCCCGCGTCCAAGAAGTGCTGAACTTGGCACGTTTCCTGCTTCAGCCCTCTCCCTTCCCCCTCCTCGCCTGGCAGGCTGCGACGGGGACCGCCGGGCAGGGTTAATGCCGGCGCGGCGGCGTTTGCACCTCGCAGACAGAACGCTCTCCCTTCTCCCTGGCGGCTGTGGCTCCTTCCCCCTCCCGGGTGCCCGGTTTTGTCTCTGGCTGCCTCGGTGGGTCTCCTAGCTGGCGGGCGGCGCTGCTGGTGTACAGCGTTGGGGAGAGGGCGTTATTGCTGCGTGTGCTCCGAGATAACCCGCCTCCGGAGCCTCCTGGCACTCTCTCTCACGCCGCATGGCAGGATGCAGTGTGGCATTCCTGGCATGTTTTTTAAAGCTAATTTTGCGGGTTTCATTCCTGTCTGCCCCCTTTTAGTTGCTTTTTTCTCTCCTTCCTTCTTTTTCCGCCACTGTTTTTCTGCAGGCCCCGTGTGCGTGTTTCAATCCATGCCTGTGTGCTGCGTGCCCGTGTGTGCCTGTCTGCCGCCCCTCTCGTCCTGCCCTCGCCCCTGCGTCTGGGCCACATTTTAATGCACAATATCCCATCCATTAAGTTGTGGCTGAATGCGGAGCGTGTGAGGACTTGGCAGCTCCCAGGTTGGAGGGGGCGGGGGAGCCGGTTTCCACTCTGACACGGGATGCCGATGTGGCGTGATCTGAATCGTTACCGAGGCTGCGAACACGGCCCGCGTCCCCTCCCGCGGCGGCAGCGCGGCCGGCGGCCTCCGGCGGGACGGGCACCCTCTGCAGCCTCTCTCTGTCTTCTCTTAAGTACAGTAGCTGGCAGGGAGAAGGTGCCAAAATACACAAGATTAACTTTCTCCGGAGTGATCCTCAGCCACAACCCGTGCAATTTTGAATCACAGGAAAGAAAGAAAGGAAAAAAAAAGGCGAAACTCTAAATTGCGAGTTGTGGGAGGATTTGAATCCCGCGTTGCAGAAATGCAAGTGAACGCCCGGAGAGGAGGGTGCTGGGGTGTCGCCGCTGTTGCAGCCGGCGCGCGGGGCCATGCGGAGCCCTCGGCCGGCCCGCTGGGCACAGACAGCGCCGCCCTGCCGGCCGTCGCGGTGGGGCCGTCACCGTGGGGCCGTCACACGGGGCTCTCGCGGTCGGGGCGGTGACTGGGCTTGCAGCACCGGCGCAGAGGCTCCGTGTTCCTGTGCCTAGCAAGGCTGACCGAGGCTGTGAGGGTATCGCGCTCTTCCCAAACTTTGCTCTGCCGTTCAATGCAATGGCACCAGAAGCCTTGCAAGACACGAGGACTAGTAATTCACACAGAATTAGCTAGCACGAGGAAAATGTAATTCCGGGGTTCTGCTTGATGCGTAAGCTCTCTATGCTGCACTCGTGCTGTGCAGGTCTTACGGGTATGGAAGCATTTGTGTAGCTAACAGGCATGTTTGCGAACTGCATTTTCCGACTGTAGCTATAACTGAAAAGTTAATGGCATTGTGATTAGCCTTAGATATATAAAGTACTCCAAGGCTTTTCTTTTGGATCACACAGGCCTTTTAAGTACAAATTTTGAGGCCAGACGAATCTTTCTTGGATATTCAACCTTTTTATATTAAATGGACGATGCCCAAATCAAATGTTTCTAATTTTCACAAAGAGACTCTTGGAATATTCATGAAAATCTGATTTCTTGGAGGCATGAGGGGTGTGTGTGTTTAGATAGGCAACCAGGCCGGCAGCTCGCGTCCCGGCAGAAGCTTGGGCTCTGCATGAGGGCTGTGCACAGGGCTGTGCATGAGGGCTGTGCACAGGGCTGTGCATTAGAGCTGCGCACAGGGCTGTGCACAGGGCTGTGCATGAGGGCTGTGCACAGCTCTGTGGACAAGGGCTGTGCACAGGGCTGTGCACAGGTCTGTACACACGGCTGTTCTCTGGCAGTGCCTTCCCCACTGCTCCCGGGGGCAGAGCCGCGATCCCGGGCCCCTGTGCCCAGCCGGCGGAGCAGCTGTGCCGGCCGTGGGCATCAGCTGGGGTTCTGCTTGAGGAGGGATGCGGCACCCCAGCTGCCTCTCCGCTTTTTGACATCATCCCACGCTCAGAGGGCCCTGTGCTCTGCATCACGCGGCAGAGCGCGTGAGCGTGGGGCAGAGGGGAGACCGGCTCCTGCGCCAGCCTCGCAGCACCGGCACCGCGGCACAGGCTGGACCCCTTGGGGCCTCTCAGGGTGACGATGCACAGAGTGCTCCAGCGTTTGTGGCTTCCTGACACGAACGGCCCCTTCTCATCCTGGGCACCTTCCACACGTGGGTTTGCTGCCTGAGGCCCTGTGTGCCATGGTGTGCATGCCCAGATGTGCCCCTGCCCCAGATGTGCAGCTGACACTGCCCATGTGGACACCTGCCCCCATGCACGGTGCAGTGGGGAGGTCGGGGGTGACCTGCATTTTCCCAGTGGCGGCTGGACTCAGCGCCGGCGCTGCTGCCCCCCGGCGCACGTGCAGGCCTGCTGCTCGCGCCAGGTTTACGCAGCTCAGCTCGCATCTGCGGCGCTCCTGCAGCACTTCTGCAGAGCGCCGGGCCCTGCCCTGCAGCGATGCTGCCCGGGGGAGGCCTCCCTCCTATGCACCGGCCCTCGGGGTGCAGCCGAAAGGCCCCCTGGCCTCAGTGGCGCCCGGTGCATTGGTGCCCTCGGTGCCCTTGGGGTTACGAAGGCTCCAAATCAGGTCTGCGCCAGCGGCTCCTTGTGCAGGAGCGCAGGAGAGGTGTGCGCAAGGACACGAGCCGTTTGTGCCAAGGGGAACGTCTTCTATGGCAAATTAACTCCAGTGAAATTGAATATTTATTCAAAGGGAAACTGCGGCATCTAAAGCCGGCGTTATCAGCTTTTTGCAGTGTCTGGGAAAAAGAAAGGACGACGGGATTTGGGGGGCACCCTGCGCCAGATACGAACGTAACCGCGCCGGCTGCGGTTAACCCCGGCCTTGCCTCACCGCTCCTCACCTCCGCAGGGCTCCGACTCGGGAGGCTCCGAGGCGGCAGCCCCGAGCCCGGGGCACAGGACGCGGCGCCGCCTGGCGAGCCGCGCTGGGCCCCCCTCCGACGGCACCTGCCTCGTGACGGGGGCTCCCTCCGCTCCCCTTCGCGGGCTCCTCGGGTTCGTGGATGGGCGCTGCAGCTGGCGGGCTTGGCAAGCGCCCGCTCATTAGGAGCCCGCACCGCGGACGGACGGGCTGCGCTTGAGCATTCCCCTAATGAGGACAGGACGGGGTTAAAAAGTGACCATTTCATGGTTGACTTGAACTTGCCTGCCCGTCTTGATGTGTCGCTCTGAAATGCCTGATGCTGATAGAGAAGGGGAAAAAATAAAAGAGAAAAAAAGAAAAAATAAATCAAGAAGAATATAAAAAAAATAAAAAAGGGAGAAGAAGAAGGAAAACAAAGATTAAGAAGGGAGAAGCAGCTTCCCGGCCGGGCCGCGCAGGGAGCGCCCCCCGCCCCGCGGCCGCGCGCGGAAGTTTCCCGCGCCGCCCCCCGCGCCGCGCAGGAAGCGCGTCCCGGGCGCGCCCTCCCGCGGGGCCCGCACCGCGCGCGGGGGCTCTGCGGGGCCGCCCGGGCGCAGGGAGGGGGCTCCGAATTCCCACCCGGGATTTGGCATGGAAAAGGAGCCGCTCGTGCAGATGCCGGCGCCCCCCCCCCCCCCCCGCAACTTCCTCCCCGCAGCGCAGCGGCGGGGGCGCGGGAGGGACGCGGGCGGAACGCGGTGGCTGCTTCTGCAGCGCAGGGGGACGTGGCGGGGAAGGGACGTGCTCGCGGGAGGGGGGGGGAGTGCGAGCGGCGGGTATGTAATTAAATAACGAAAAAGAAATAAAGTCCGCGGGTCTCGTTGGGGACGGGCGCGGAGGGGGCGGCCGGGGAACGCTCCGGCTGGCAAGTTTGGAGCCGTGCGGGGAGCGGGGGCGCGGAGCGGCGGGGCCGGCGCGGCGCGGGGCGGGGGGGTGTCGGCGCCGTTTGCGGGAGATGGTTTTTGTTGCCGTGGGCGTTTGCAGCGCGGCCCGTCAGCGCCGCCCGCGGAGCGCGCGCGGAGGCTGCGCGCTCCCTGCGCGCCCCCTGCGCGCTGCCCCGGCGCGCTCCCCCTGCCAGCGCGCCGGGATTCTCCTCCCGGTCGCCAACCCCGAACTCCTCCGGAGCGTGGTGACAGCGCCGCAACAACCCACCAACAACTTATAAA
>PTEX01000026.1:2637992-2664737 GCA_003342815.1 Eudromia elegans
CTCTTTCTCCCTCTTTCTCCCTCTTTCTCCCTCTTTCCCTCTTTCCCTCTTTCCCTCTTTCCCTTTCTCTCTTTCTTTCTCTCTCTCTCTTTCTTTCTCTTTCTTGCTCTTTCTCTCTCTTTTTCTCTCTTTCTCTCTCTCTTTCTCTCGTTCTCTCTTTCTCTCGTTCTCTCTCTCTTTCTCTCTCTCTCTTTCTCTCTCTATCTTTCTTTCTCTCTCTCTTTCTCTCTCTATTTCTCTTTCTCTTCCTCTCTTTCCTGTCTTTCCTGTCTTTCCTCTCTTTCCCTCTCTCTTTCTCTCTTTCATTCTCTCTTTCTGTCTCTTCTCTCTCTTCTTTCTCTTCTTTTCTTTCTTTTTTTTTTTTTTTTTCTGTGAAGGTAACATGGCCATAGATAAACCACTTGCAACTTTTATGTTGTTTTCTGCTTAATTTGAGGGTGAGTAGGGAAGTTTTTAACGTTCAGGAAATTGGGGAGTTTGTTTGAAATTTGAAGATTTAAATACTAAATTTTTGGCCTGGAGGCCAGTTATCTTCCACAATGGCAGGCTGAACTCTGTATAATTATGCCACCATTAGTTATACTTTCATCATTTTTACCTAATGGAGTTAATCAGCCTACTGATTAAATATAATTCATTCTGTGTCTAGCAGCGTAGCTAAAATATTAGTTTGTTAATTGTATTCTTGAACGCGGTCATATAAAACAGGCAGAGTCTTGGTTTGGTTGCGCTGTGTCACTCAGTGCGATGAACAATCTGCATAGTATTTAAAACCAAATACACACACACTGAAAGAGAGAGATACCTCCCCTAAGGTCTCCCTTCCAAGCCAAAATGCAGCAGTGTTTGATAAGCAGCTGATGCCGTTTTAAACAGCGGGTTTGTTCACAGGAAAGAGGCATTGCATTTTGGAAAGGCCTATTTAGATATTAGCATGGTTACGTAGGATGATACTTTAAGTAGATGAAATGAATTAATTTGATTGCTATAGGATGTACCTGTAGATGACAACTAAGCATTACCTCCTTAATGCAATGCATACTGCTACTAGGCACGAGATAAGAACTTGCAGGTGAAGCCAGATGACAGGAAGGGATGTTTTAGAACTGTAAATAAATTGCATGGGTTTCACAAAAGCGGTGTTTGACCAGTGGTGCACTCGTAATGTCACTCTGCCACAGCATGCAGAAACACAAAGAATGCAAAGTTTGTGCCAAGTTGCCATTTTTCATTGTACACCTCAGATTGATTTTTAAGAGGTTTAGAATAATTGCCACGCTCATGTGATCAGTTAACAAATTAACCGACTCCGTGGGGCTTCAAACCCCATAGCGGAGCCGCTGGAAGAACATTAGTGTAATTTTTGTTCCCAACTCCATCAACTGCTATTTTGCAGAGTGTGGGGGAGGCAGGAGGGGAGCCGGGGTAGCTGGGGGTGCAGAGGCTCCTGCGCGGGGTGTTTGTGTGACAGGCTGTGTCTTCTGCCCGCTTCCCCTTGCTGCATACTGGTTTCTGTAGTTACCACCACTGGAATGGTGCTGTTTCAGTGCTGGAATGTTGGACGTTTGATAAGAAAATGGATCAAGTTTAATGGCGCATGCTCTTTGTGCCACCAGCAGGCTCTTGCTGAGAGCATGCTCCAAAAGCGGGAACTGTGTGGCACTGCACTGAGCGTGTATATGCTTTGTGTTTCTGTACCACAGAGGAGAGAAATGAACTGTGGCATTCGCCTCAGCCTTCGCAACGATCCTGCTCAGATTTTCTAAAACCGTGTAGTGTCCTTCCTGTGCAATGGTACTTTCCTTGATGTTAGCTATTTCCTCGGGTATTTAAATGTTAGGAATAAAACATCTTGATAGCATCTTTTTTTTTTTTTTTTTTTTTTCCTCTTTAAAGAGGATGTAGTCTGTGCAGCATGGTGGGGTGAAGCGAGGGGAGGCATACGAAACAAAATCTTCACATGCTTCTTTCAAAGGGTGAAATGTGGGGAAAATTGCATTCCCCATGTACTTTTGTCTATTGCGTGGCAGCGATAGCAATTGCATATGAAATGTTAGTGCAGAAATTTGCATGAATATTGTGTAAATTTTAAAGTAAATTTTTAGTGTTTATTCTGTTCATTGTGGATTTCGCTCTTAGATTTTGAGAGATATGTCGTGATACTGCCTTTGCTGTGAGAATATAACTAACTTTGAGTTTTCCTCTTCTCTCTTTTTTTTTTTTTCTTCTCTCCCCTCCATTTCTTTCCACAGGATGAATTTCACCCGTTCATTGAGGCACTTCTCCCACATGTCCGTGCAATTGCTTATACGTGGTTCAACCTCCAGGCTCGAAAACGCAAGTACTTCAAAAAGCACGAGAAGCGGATGTCGAAGGACGAGGAGAGAGCCGTCAAGGACGAGCTGCTCAGCGAGAAGCCCGAAATCAAGCAGAAGTGGGCATCCCGGCTCCTCGCCAAGCTGCGCAAAGATATCCGCCAAGAGTTCCGGGAGGATTTTGTGCTCACGGTGACTGGGAAGAAGCACCCGTGCTGTGTGTTGTCCAATCCTGACCAGAAGGGTAAGATTAGGAGAATCGACTGCCTGCGGCAGGCTGACAAGGTCTGGCGTCTGGATCTAGTCATGGTGATCCTCTTCAAAGGCATCCCCTTGGAAAGTACGGATGGAGAGCGACTCATGAAATCCCCACATTGCACAAATCCAGCACTTTGCGTCCAGCCGCATCACATAACAGTATCAGTCAAGGAGCTTGATTTGTTTTTGGCATACTACGTGCAGGAGCAAGGTAGGAAGCCGACTGTCATGTTTTCTGTGTTAGTGTGTCAGGCGTTGATCCCAAGCTGCCCTGTTCCCCTAAGGGTTGACTTCCACTGAAATGTTACTCTGTGGTCGAGAGACGTAATGTGGGTACATATACATATGTAAATCAGCGTATATGTGTATATGCAGACACACACGCTCTTACAGACCTGTGCAGATGACATGTATATTTGACATACGCGCTAGGTTCTCTTTCAAGAGAGGGTAGGACATACCAGGGAAGCACCTTAGTTCCTATGGACTTGCCACTTTTTTCCAATAGTGGCAGTATGTTGTGTATTTTTTCCAATTATGACTTCATAAAACGTTCTTTTTTTAGTTTTTCCTTCCCCAGTACTGTTAGCAAAAGATTCAGGATATGTGCAACTACACAAAGGCATAAATGATTAAAATGCTTACTCCCAGCTTTTTAGTTACTAATAATCATCAATTTGTCCTTACACTTTTGAATTGTCCTAAGTTACTTTGAAAAGCAATTTCAGATTATCTCACTATTAGAAAATAGAACTTGACATAACTTTATTGAAGGCATACTGCTTTGTAAATGCCATATGAATTCAGAGTTACAGCACACAATATTTATATTTTATTCATGTTTTGCCTCACTAGCTCATGTTACTTCTCTGAACTTTACGGCAAAGACCCACATTGCAGTATTTCCAGAGAAATTTCCATGAAAATTTTGTTTTCATAGTCACAGTGGTGTACAGGTTTTATTTGTCAGATAACTGAAGTTTGGGAAGTTGCAGACAAATTAAGGAAGGGCTGCTTCAAATTAGTTTTACAAATTAAAAGAAAATCAGCTGATAATATTTATTTTTCATGGAAAAAATGCTACCTGTATTGGATATTCAGCTGACGGTATTCACATGCTCATCCTCTAAGTCATAAGAGGATGTCAGCAGATAAAAGTTTTCTCATATTCTGAGATTTGCGAAAGGCCTTTACTCTGTGAAGGTCATTTTGGTTCATTTGGGTGACTGTATCATCCTGCATGAACCTTGGTATTGCTGACTGATGAGCAGTATAAAAATGATTCTGATTTTTAGCCTCAAATCTGGGCGAGGGAAACTCTGGAGGGCCGCAGATGGCGGGCCGCTTCATAGCCTGGCCTGGTGGTGGGCAGGAGCGGAGCGGCCTGCCGAAGGGCAGATGGCAGGCTGTTACCTGATGCTCCATGTATAACCGTGGGATTTAAATCAAAACTAAACCGAATGGGTTTTATTAATAACAAAAAAGTAAAACCGCACATGCCTTTGTTTGGTTGTAGATTTTTTTGCTCTCATCCGTGTGTATGAGTTCTTCATGAGAAAAGATACACAACACAAACGTTTTTTACTTTTAATCAATTTGTTTTTTAGAATTTAATTATCCAAGTGGTTCTTTATGTTTACATGAACGTATAAATTTAGTCCAACTTCTCAGATTATTCGTTGTGAAAAAATATGGTTCATTGTCTTTCTTCCTTGCTTGTATTTATTACATTTCTTTTTTTTCCACAGCAGTAGACAATGTAGACAACACTTAAATGTTTTTCAGTGGCTTTAAGTGACTGCAAAGTGATAAATCTGACGCAGAAAGTAACACAGAAAGAAAGCATGCTGTGACAGCATCAAATAAAATATCTTAGCTGTATGTGATATGTACCTTGCAGCCGCTTTTTTGTGGGCAAAGTCAAATGGTATTTTGAATACATACATTTTGAGAGATGGCTTGCTGATTAATTCTGGTGCATTTACCTCTCTATGATAGTCAAAACTACAAAGGGAGGCAAAATAGCTCAACTAGCTCCCAAGCCAAAGGCACTGGGTCCAGCGCACCCGTGTGCAGTGTGGATTCTAAGCTACCCACGTAGGGAATAGGGGAAGATTTGCAGAGCAGTTGCCGATTTTATTAATTCAAATGGACTGCGGATAGGAGTGTGTTCAAAACATTTATCTTAATAGGAACGGGTGAGATAAGCGCGCCGTAATGTTGTGACTTCCCAAGTTACGGGGAGCTATAAGGAGAGAAATGCTGGCAGATGAAGCTGGCTGATTCCTTTGTATCAAGGCACTCTTAGTAGACCCTTTTGTTTATTGTAAACTGCGTGTATTTTGTGTCTCTCTCGCTGCTCTGCAGTAAATCTTCTGCTAACATCTGGTGGCTTTCTCCTTGAGGAAGTCATATTAAGTTATCTTCATTTTTTTTCCCTTTTGCCAAACTTTGATTCTCTGCCCTCATTGAAAGCAGGCTAATTGTGGTGCTTCATAGTGTGCTTGATAAAGAATACCAGGCTTTGTAAAAGGTAAGCGTGAAGTCAGTCCGAACGCTGCACCTTACTCATTCTGCTTTGCTTTTTATATCCCTCTTATAATATAAAAAAACTAGTAGTGGTGTCAAATTAAACTAAGTAGAGAAATACAAACAATTTAGTCCCTGAAATAAAAATGAAGGAATTAGCAAGTAGGATTAATAAAGGGGCAAAGTACTGTGTTTTTTGTTGCTAAAAAAAAGAGGAGAAAAAGAGGAGGAAGGATAGTCTGAGTGCCAGTGATGGTTGCCAGTGGCACCAGGATTGGCATCAGACCCTCTTTGTTTAGCCTAGGATGCCTGTGATTTGTTGGTTGGCATCCGCATTGCAGTGCAGAGTAATGTTACAATATATTGACAATTTCCAGATCCAGAAGTGTCAATAATCCTTTCAGTTCCTCATTAAAAGAGCTTGTACTTCCCTGTCCCTACTGAAGGAAGAAATAAGGACCAATGTATCAGGCTTTGGCCAGCTATATAGGGTTCTCCTTTATACTCTTCTCCCTCAGCCTCTTTTCCCCTCTTCTCTCACCTTCCTGCGTTTCAGCATCTTTAAAAAAAAAAAAAAAAAAAAAGAGGGGGAAAAAAGAAAGAAAATAAATAAAAAAGACGCTTAGGTATAGGCTGCAATGCTGGCTCTTTGGCTGAAATGGAGAAAGAAAGTGGGGACTGCGCACTGCAATCGGTGTTTCGCATCAACATTAAACTTACTGAAAATGCATTCCTTTGGGGCCCTGTTTTTTCCGTTCATCGGGGTCTCCCGCCACACCCGTAAATAAAACATATGCCTACGTACATACATATATATGTATATAGATATATACACTTTTTTCTCCCAATAAATCCAAACCTGGCTAACGACAAGCTCGCCGCCTCTGTTGGTAGACGGGCTGTTCTTCGCCCGTCGCCGGAGCGCGCCCGGCCCGCGGGCCCCGTGGGATCCCCGGTGGCACCTGCGCCCGCCCGCGCGGGGCTCTGCGGCCGCCGCCGCCCCGGGAAGCGCCATTTTGTTCGTCAAGTGCCAGGAGAGCAGAGAAAGAGCCCGGCAGACAATGCGCGCGGTGCCAACAACGGTTGCCAGTGGCACCGAGGTTGGCATCAGACCCTCTTTGTCTCGTTGCTGAATGCCTTTGATTCGTTGGTTGGCATCCGCATTGCAGTGGGCACGTTGGAAAGTTTTCTGACAATCGCTGAATGAAAAGCCGCAGTACTTGTTTGCTGCAACAGAGCCCGGATAATACAAATCCCCTCTCCTTTTGGGTGCTTTGCTTAGCCTTGCAATGGGAAAAATATAAAATAAAATAATAATAATAGAGAGTAAATCGCACGGCTGCTTCTCTCCAGCGTGTCTGCAGCAACGTGTCTGCCCCCTCTGCAGAAACCCTAGCACACCCTGTGTCTCTGCAGCTTGATTTTCCCAGCACAAAGTGCAAACTTGCTGCTAGGCGTCTCGGCATGCGCTGAATGGAGCCCAGGAGGCCCCGAGAGGCGTTCGGGGGCCTGCGGGGCTGGGGCGGCGGTGCCGGAGCCGGTGCCGCGCGTCGCGGGTGTTTCAACGCGCCTTCCCCGATCCACCGTGTCGCCGCTCACCGTCCCCTTTGTCCTCGTCCAGGAGGGATATGACCGGGGGGAGCCTGCGCGCTGATGGCATGTGCAGCCCAAAGGACCATCTCCTAAGCTATCCAAGAGAGAACGCAAAAATAGACACGAATCTCCTCAGTCTGATGCAGTTCAGATAATTTTTTTTTTTCTGAAGTTCCTGAAACACCAAGATTCTGTTACAGTCCCAGCTGCAGCATTTCTCCTGCCAGGAAATCAGGAGAAGGCTAAGGCATTTCTGCTGGAAGTTTGCTAGATAGTTAGCATTAATATTGCTTTCCGGTTAACCACTATTATCTCGTTAATTAATAAGAAGGATTAGCAGCTCTACCCGAAGGGTTGCGCAGAAGGAAGTCTGGCCTACGTGAGTCCCTGGATCGCCAGACTTTGTCCTAGCTATCTGGGGGGAGAGAGGAAAAAAATGAAAAAAAAACCAAAAACAAACCACATAAAAGAATATAAAAAAAAAACCACAGGGAAAAAGAGAAGAGAAATAAGGGAAGGGAACAAGCGAGGGGGCGAGTGGGGAGGGCAGGCGGGGTGCAGTGAGGCCAGGCGCTGGCGTGGGCGCGGGTGTGCCTGGGGCATCCTGCAGATCCCGGCAATCCTGCGGCCCCGGGGTATCCTGCAGCCGTGGGGGGATCCGGTGGAACCTGGGCGCGCTCGGCAGGCCCAGTTGGGCCCTGCAGAGCACCCCGTGCCCGGGAGCCGCGAGAAGGGCCCATCCTGCACTGCGGGGCACCGCTGCGCTCCCTGCGGGGAGGTGCCCGGCGGAGCGTGCGGGCAAGGCAGCCAGAACCCCGTCTGCCGCCAGCACCCAAGTGTAATTACCAATGTGAAATGCCTGAACTGCAAGAGGTATATCGGGGTGTCCGTGACTTGCTGTTCCTATGCGGCTTCTCTGTCCTTGGGAGAGTGTTTTTGCGGATGTGTTTTTGCCGGGAGCTCACGTTTCGAGATAGGTTTGTGTGGTCGCTCTTAAATGGTGCTTTAGGTTACGTTTGGTAAACATCTTGGGAAACTGGTGTTACGGGAATATCAAAATAATACTTTTTGTTTTAAAATTATATATGGAACTCTTATGCTTGGTTCGCTGGCAGTGCAAGAAATTCCATGTAAAATCACACCCCGAATAGTTCCTGAATAGCCTCCTTTCTGTACAGTTCATATAATATTCATTTGTTAAAAGTGTCAGGCCAGCACTTCTGGATTTTGGACAAGGTCTTGCATTTCTTGTGTGCACCGATGCTTCCAACGTGCAATTAATAAAAGCACTAGGTCTGGACAGATCAATCAATCTGCCGAGCTGCTAATTGTTCCTAGTCCCATTAGCTTTAACGATCTGCCTCCTTCTGAATGCTTTATATGGGAACACACCACCGAGCGCTTTACCTGTTTCACAACGGGGTCTGTCGAGGCACAAGGTGGTTTACGCAGCGTGTCGGTAGTTACGTGAGGAGCAGCAGGAGCCTGTTCCTCCCTGCACCTTTAGGCGCCGGGACGCGCTACGAGCCTTGCACTCACACCCCGCAGTGACGCGTGGATCCCTTGTGCTAAAACAAATCTCCGTTCTGAATCGGAGCCAGTGCAGGAGCAGATGCATGAGTTCAATGCCTTATCTGCCCTCATGTGAGAAGAGCTGTTTGTAGTATAGTGACTTGTCAGAGAATAATAAACTTTTATAAAGATTTGGGTACTTTGAGCCACTCAGTTCAGTCAGGGGCGCAGGAAACACAAAGGAAACACAATTTAGAAAACTTTTTTTTTTTTTTTTTTAAATCTACCAGAAAAAACACCTCAACGGTTTCTTTTCGAGATCTCTGATGTAAAATATAGCATGATTGGTTTTTTTTGAATGCATCAAATGGGCTGAAAATCTCAGGAAGGAAATGCATTTGCCATTAAGAGACAGAGGTTAATTTGATTTATACATGGGCAAAATATATATTTTTTTTCTGAGTGATTGTTGCAGAGATATTGCATGTGTATATGCAGGAAATCTAACATTTAGAAAGATTTTCATTTCTCAGAATGTGCATGTGTGAGCTGAGATTCAAATAGTAGAACTGGAAAATTCAAAAAGGACATTTTTCTTTTAGTTCCTGTCAGTGCAGGGCTATGGGTGTTATGACAGGTGAGAAAGAAAAAAAGAAGTTTGTATATTTAATTTTAACATTCCAGGCGTGAATGAAATACATATATTTTAAGAACAAGGTTTTTTGCTCAATCTGTTCTGGTTTCTTCTACCACTAGGGTGGACATTTCACAGGACTGAGTTAACATTAATTATGTTTAACATAAAGAGAACTTACAGCTAAGTAGGTTCAGTGCAAGCAGTCGAAAATTAAAAAAAATCAGTGTTAATTTATAAGTCACAGATCAATTGCAAAAAAGTTATGAAATAACAAAGAATAGAAAACAAAAAGGAACATTCTTGCTTTACAGGAATTGCAAACAGAAGAACACTATTGGGGACAAAAAGGTATCTTGAAACCTATAAGCAAGGCTACTAATTCCTAAAACAAAGACTTCAAATAACAGGTTAAGCTTAACATGTTAAATTTCTTAATTTTCATGCACATAGAATCTGCTAGAACTTTGAACACTCCGTCGCAGTAGTCAAACACCGATACCAGAGCAGGCTGGATTTTAAAGCATATAGCCCCAGCTTGCTGCAGAGTCCGCACCTTTTCCGGGCTTTGTTCCTCCTCCTTCTCTGCCCACCTTCCTCCTCCTCCTGCCCCGTGTCTCCAGCAGACGGCTCCTCAGTGATGGACGGTCCCCGCGCCCGGTGGGGCCGCGCGCCGCAGACCCGAGCACCACCGCCGCGCGCGGGGCTTCCCCTAGACGCGTGTCCCAAGCTCAGCAGCAAGGCGGTGTCTCGCCCTGCTGCAGCCACCGCGACTGGGTGATCCCAAGACCAGCTTAAATGGTTAACTTGACTGCATAGGCTTGTTACACCGTTCTGGGACAGAGAAGGAATCTCTTATCTGGAGACGATTTTCAGATGCTAAGTGGATGTGAACAGGGAAGAAGGCCCAAATGATTAGCCTGTGGGTTTTTTGACATCAAGAAGGTGTCACTCTTTAAAGGGAGGATTCATGGTTTTACTCTCTTATCCCTCTTTTGTCTCTTTTTATTTTACTATTTTTTTTTTACATTCAGAACTTCTAAAAATAGTTGCTAAAAATGTGCCATAGTCCTTAGCTATTCAGAGAGAGAGGTTTAAGAGACTCAGAAACTAATAACGGAGAAGTAAAACCTAGATTATTAGCTTTGTCCAGGAGAAAAGAGAATTGATTTGAGTGCAGTGATATGGTGCAGCAGAGGGATACTGAGTAAACGATCTTCTAAGTATGGCTGTTGATCTTTCTCTTCTTTTTTTTCCCTGCCCATATATTTTGTATTATAAAACACTGGGTTTTTGCTTGAAATCTTTCTTCTATTTGCATTTCTTTAGCAATTTCTTACTAACATCACTGCTGATGTATGCCTTTTGTTTTAGCTTTTTCATGGTCAATGGGAGATAATGCATTTCAAATTTCACTTTTGCGGGTGAGGGCTGATAGTCTAAAATGTGTTTGCCAGCGATAGTATTTGGGGGCATTTTTAGCCTGTCAGCCTGAATACTCTCAACTGTGTGCTTCCTTCCTCCAATGCTTTACATCCCTCTTACCATCCTATCCGAAACAGTGAGTTAAAATTGAGGAGACAACTGAACTCTTTCAATGTTTGGTCTTCCCTACTTTTTAAACAATTTTTTTCTCCTTTTTTTTTTTTTTTTTTTTTAAAGTAAAGGACAGGTTATTGTGGTACAGTGCTGGACAATGAATGGTGCAAAAGCTTAGCTGAAACCCGCTCAGCGTTTAGGGCTCCTTCTCCCAAGGAGAGTCCTTGTACCTCTTAACAGCAAGTACGTGTCTCCAAAGCAGAGGAAACTTAAATTTCTTGGTGACCTTTCCAGTTTTAGAAGTAGCCATAGTAAAGGCATCTTTATGACTTTAAGGGTGCCCTTTAGTTATTTCCTCCCCCAAAAACACATATGGAAATTGAACAAAAGGATTCCTTCTGTCTTCCTTAGAGAATGAACAGAAAAATCAAATATAAAACTGAAGGATTAGTCAGCTCTGTTTGAGAAACTTGGTCTGTCTATTAGGAAGTTAATGAAAATAAGTTTTCTAATTTATGTTTGACATGAATGTTTTGTTCAAATAATTCCATATTGTTTGCAGTTATTTGTCAGTGATTAATTTTAAATATTTTGTTCTTAGACATATTGGTTATGTATTTGCTCCCTCTGTTTTCAATTCTTTATTATTAGCCTAAATTTCTGCAAATTTTTGTAAGGCATGAACTTAAGTGAAAGATAAATATAAACTATTTTTCTTAAATATAACAATTTATTTATTTTTATTCTTGAATTGGAAATCTCAGTTGCAGAAAACACTGAGTTAATACTCATGGAATTAGCTATTGGTACATATTTCTTTAAAATAAAGAAATACACATGTATTTGTATCTAGTAATTATAGACTCTTTGGCCGTAGAAATTAAACACAATTAAAATATTTGCAGGCTATCTCTGTGTGTGGATTACATTGGACTGAAACATCAATCCATTTCCAGCCTGGGTTTTGATGAAACAAGCAACAAAAAAATGCTGCAATTGCCCAGAAGATTTCTGGGGAAGTGCCTCGCATCTGATGGATAGCAGGCGTATTTACTGTAGCAGCAGCAGCAGTTTTCTTTTGCGTGATTAATGCCATTGAAAGTCCTGCTACCTGAGCTGAATGGAAGGCTATACCCATGTGTCTCTGATTTAGAAGTGTGAAAGCATCTCCTAGTCAGGACAGCTTGTATGTTGTTATCCAGGCATCTGCAGTTTCTGGATGGATTACCTTGGATTTGTTATGCCGTGTTAAAAGACGTGTTTTACGGGGCTGGCCCCGGCCCCCAGCGCCCGTGTCACGAGCCCCGCGTCGCGGTGCGGCGTGTCCTGTGAGGTGTCGTTGACCAGGGCTGATTTGCTAAGACATTCCCTCGCGGCGTGCCTGACGCCCGGGCCGAGGTCGCTACCTGCCTCCCTTGGCCTTGGCTCGCCCGGGTCAGGGGGCAGCCGGGAGCTGCCTGGCCCCACCATGGAGCTGCTGCCCGTGCTCACACCACGTGCCCAGGGCGAGGGTGGCCCCAGCCCCACGCCGTCCCGCGGGGTTCACGGCCTTGCACCACCGCCACTGCCGTTGTCATCGCTTTGTACGGGCCGGCCGTGACGTGGCCACCCTTGTCTGCATCCGAAAGCCACCTCAGTGGGGAAGCAGCGATGCCACCAGGGGGATGGCAGCAGGGCAATGCCCTTCTCTTCACAGGGCAGTCCTGCTCTTGCAGGGTGCCACGATTTGTAAGTTTTCCTCTTCCTCCTTTTCTTCTTCATCTTCAACTTCTCATCTTCCTCTTATTCCTTCAACTCTTCATCAGTTGAACACTCCTGTTCTGCTCTGTGAGTGTTATTTGAGTGGGACACGTTAGAAAGAAGGTTTGATTTTGAGAATATTGCCTGATAAAATGACATTGGTATACATGTTACCGCAGTTTTTAGAAAAAAAAAGAAGTGTAAGTAATTGTGAGGAGAGAAAGAGCAATCTTTGTCTTTAGTATTTTTTCTGAAGCTTTTTTTCTCATGGAAGTTACTTGTACTTAGAAACTACTCTTGGTGTGACAGGGAGCCAGCCCCATGTGCTAACCAAGTTTACAATGCGTGACCCTGATTCTAGTGCCCAATCCTTGATTTCCTTGATACAGGTTTGGTGCATTTCATGATAATAACCTGTAATTTGACTGGCAGGATTTTTTATTTTTTTCAGTTAGCTTTTGCATCTATTCAGCTGGTGCACTGTGAAGGAGTTTTAGGAAATTTGCCTTGTTCCTAAATCCAGTGAGGCTTTGAGGGTTTTTTTTTAAGCTGCTGCTGATGACCATGACATGGCCATGCTGGTTTAAGAAAGCCCGCGTGTTAGTACTGGCTTTCTCATGAAGTCACAGTAAATTTGTAATCCAGTAGTCTTTAGATAATTGGTATGTTCTTAAGCCTAAAAGCTGGGCTCGTGTGAGTAGGTTGGTTCTAATTACCTTCACTTAAAATATATTTTGTTTTGCAGCACTGTGCCTCACTTTTGCATCATGTGATCATGCTAATTTCCCCAGTCCTATATATTCCTTGTTTGATTGATTAACTTTTTTGGGGAAAGAAAACAACCAAAATCCTTCATGTGTGTACTATGCCTGTGTTACATGCGCTCATAGGTGACTGAACTTTTTCTTTTAGTGTGCCACTCTGCAGTCTAGACCTGATTTTTAATTGCTGTTCTGTGGCTCCTTGGAAGGAAGAGGGTGGGAATGCTGACACAGGAGCCTGAGTGGTATCACTGCAGCGACAATGTGACGGGTGACTCAGTGTTCAGATGCTAGGCCAGAGACTTCAGAAGCCTTGGCTTGGTCTCCATCCCGCTGTGGGTCCCCGGCTGACCTCCGCAGGTTGATCAATGTGCACCCACCACGTGTTGTGGCGGTGCTGCGGTGGGGAGGTTGCAACATCCTCAGGTAGTACCTGCCAAAAAGCTGCAACCCTGCTTGCATTCCACCACCAGCACAACCCGTGCCCGTGCCTAGCCCCAAACGGGCTCTGTGTTGCAAAGAAATGTCTTGCCCAGGTTTCCTCACGCCCAGGCAGAAAGGACTTGCCCAAGCACGGCCGGTCGGCACAAAGCATTCCTCCACGCGAGCCCCGCGGTGCTGCCGCGCGGCGCCTCTTTGGGGTGGTGGGGGCCATCCCAGTGGCATGGGCTCTCACACTCAGACTGGGACCAGGGAGTACACTTTGGTGTGCTCAGGCAGACATGTAGCCCGGTGGTACCATTAGGAACCCGCGTGTGTGGTCCTGGATGCTCAGGGATAGTGGGAAGAGCAATGCTTTGGACCCAAAGGTGGAGGAACCGATCACCTTGTGCAGTCACAGACGCACACTCGTAGCTGCAGGGTCTGCTGCGCCTGCTGGGGTGGCTTTTGGGCTCACTTGGGTGCAGTTCCCACCCCTCTGCCCCAATGCCCACCTTTTTTTTTGTCTGGTGAGACCAGAGCACATTTGCGTGGAAACAGGATGGATGTTCAGGAATCTGATCTGTTCTGAAGAGCGAGGTGTAGCCAAGCTAATAAAGCAGTGTCTAGGAGATGGTGGTCATACTGTGTCATCTCACTGATAACCTAGGCAGGTCAGGATTGTGAGGAAATTGAAAGGCAACCTGTTGAGAATGTTTTTTAATAACTCTTTTTTTTTTTTTTTTTTTTCTTTTTTTCTTTTTTTCCAAGATAGTTTATTCCAGCGCCTTGCTTTGGAGGACTGAGTTTGCCTGAGGGCCACATTGATCCTAGTGAAATGACCAAAGTCCTTAATTAGAACTTGTGACTTTTGGGATTCATTGTTACCATCTATTTTCCCTCCTTCCTTCACTGCCTTCCTCTTTCCTTCCCTTGTGATGGTATTTTAGTGGTAGGGTGTTGTCACTTAAAGAGTTACTGTGTCTGCTTCTAACAGTGGGAAGTGACATTCCTTTATGGGAGAAGTCTGCACAGCATTCCTCAGGTGATACTGAACCAGTGCAGTTTGCAGCTAACACAGGGTTAACATTAAAAGTTATTCTATTGTTTGTCTTCTAGTTAAAGAATAACTAGCCTGAGCAGAAAGGAGAATTGGAAAATTGATTGAGCTGTCTAGATTCAGACACATAATTTAAAGTAATCCGTATCGTGTTTTGGTTTTACCATATGTGCATTCATAGGTGAGTTCACTGTCTGCAGTTCAGCCATCTATAAAGGCTTATGTTAGCTTATGTTATAGAAGTCACAGAGTACTTTGTTTTAATTAAACTTGAGGGTTTATTTTTTCTTAAAAAGCTAAGTGTAATTAGTTAACTTGCTTAATTGTTGATGGTATTTCTTTTTTTTTTTAAAGAAATGGATATTGTGTTGTTAAATGGAGGACAAAGCATTTTTTTCTGTACTTCAGCTAAAGCAAGAAGTGCCATTATATTTAAAAACTTATACCTAATCTTGCAATGTCATGTTGCAATTGGGTATATGGAGCAGTCTCTGGTTTCTTGCATTCTTTTCACTATATTACTGCTACAACCTGAACATTCTGGGATGTGATTTGTAGCTGTCATGCAATGATTTCTGTTCTATTTACAGACTCCAAATAAAGGAAAAGCTGCTTATAGTAAAATGAGGATCACTGGTCTTTCAGTAATTAAATAGACTTGTTATACTTGATTAATCCTTTTTGGAACATTTGGAATGACTTCTTAGCACTCACAAACACAGCATTAGGGCCAGCGATTAATCTGTTGTTTGTCCTTCAACAAGCATGTGCACTGAAAACTCTATTTCAGATCTAGGACCAGGATTGTTGCAGGGTCAGATAATGATATTGAATTGTTCAATACTGGGAACCAAAACATAGAACAGAGTGAAAACAATTGTTAGAAAGACTCACAAAACCACTAATTGCATCCACTGGAAGGAGTAATGGTGTAATGTTGTTTAAGTGTGTCCAGTTTTGAATACATATACAGTATATATACAGTTGTATATTTCTGTATATATCAGAAAAAAGAAAAAAAGCATGAATGTGAATTGGTTGGGAACAGTCAGAAGCTTTAGTCCTCTGATCAGCCTACCCATGAACCTTGTAGGTTGGGAAAGAAATAAAGGCCTTACATTTCATTCAGAAATATTATGTTCAGAAAAAAAACCCCAAAACAACAAAAAAACCCCAAGGAAATAAAAAAAAAAAATTCTAATAATGAGTGTAGAATATACTGGCGGAGGAGAATATTATCAGTGGAGGGCTTCAAGAACAGGTTTAGCATACATTTGCCAAAATGACATGGTTAGACTTGATTAAAACATCTGGCAGAGAGGTGGTTCAGGTGACCTCTTGATGTCCTTTGTAACCTCATGGTCCTGTGATTTCAGAGTGGTAGTCACATTTTCTCCCTTTTGGAGATTTGACTTAACAAGTAATGAACAAATAAAATCACTCAAACTTCCGCTCAGAGCTTTGCAGTTTTGTAATTGCTTTCCTGGATATTGCTCTTCCTAGTCTTCTTTGATCAAAGGGGCATGCTAATTCTCCTGGTACTGTGTCTGAATTCCTGTGCTGTTCTCTTGCATTGTTCAGCAGTAATTAACTAGAAGCATAGTGTAGTGCTTTTGAGCCTAGGTTGCAACCGTGGAAGAGTTTTATGTTCCTGCAGCCTATAGTCTTAGAACACATTATCCTATTGCAGTGAGATAAAAGTATTTTTCAATATACTCCAGCAAGGTTTGACCTTGTCAAAATTTAAGTCATGTTAATGGTATCCTGAACTTGCTGAAGTGTATCACAGTAGGATGAACATTAACAAGAACTCTCTTCCATCTGGTGAAGAACCTACAGAGACTGCTATACATAGACTTTTTGTTAAATTCCATATTAGGATGTTCTATCTTTCACATGCTCATGACTTTTGCCATTGATAAGGCATCCTGTAACTCGGGCCAACTGATGCAGTTGAGAAGAAACACTATTACATGGTGGAGATGAGACCACTGAATAGAAATAGTTATGGACTGCATTTTGGAAAGCTGTGATTACTGACAGTTTTATTATAGCAAATATATGTATGAGTCCCCAAATTTCATTGCAATGCACTGAAAACAGATGTCAAAACAGAAAACACAGGACAGAATTTAGTGGTTAATCTACATATTGCAAAAAAGGCTATAGAATTTTGTAATTTGTTCCTACTCAAGGGAACCTACATATACTTGCATACTACAGTAGACTGATACCTGGTGGTGTGAGGCTGGAGCAAGACCACATAGGTCCTAGCACCTGCAGAGCTGCACTGATTTAGTATCTTCACTTTGTTTAATATAACCTGCTCTTGTGGGTCCCTTTTAGAGTGATACAGACCTAATCTAGAAGAATATGTGCTCTGAAATAATGTCATCAGGCTCATTTCAACTTTGACAATATATGTATAGTAACCTGATTATGTTTGTTGATTTTTGGTCCGTAGTTCCCATAGGTTTGGGCAGAATGAGTTTGGCGCATGCCCTTGTCATTACATATTTTAGAGACATATAATCATAGAATCACAGAATGCTTACGTTTGGAAGGGAGCTCAAGAGGTCATCTAGTCCAACCCCCCTGCACATGCAAGGGCGCCTAGAGCATGAATGTCTATCTTTGGTTCCCGAGTGTGGTGCCTGTGTATCATGAATTGCACTTGACTTATTCCAAATTTACACCAGCATGATTCCTGCCAGCACTCATGTGACCTGCAGAGTAACTAGTCCTCGTGTTTCCCAGAATAAAGGTTTCTGCAGAGGCAGTTACCACTCAGCAGCCTTTTTGGTGTCTATCACATGTTGGCTGATTGGTGGTCATGAACTGTGGGTGCTTTCCTGCTGGTATTAAGCATGGAAAGATAGAAAGCATGGCTGCCATCTCCGTTTCTAGTAACACTCTCCCTTACCTGGAAAATACAGAGTCTAGAGTATATGGTTATACTTTAGACATTTCCAGGCATTTCTAGACTTTTTCTAGACATTTTCAGTGTAGTTGTAGTCATCCAAAGCATGTCCCATCCAAAGTAATAGGAAGTGCTTCCGGCTCCCGATTTTGAAGTTGGGAAAGAATTATATGCATATTCATTGTTGTGTTCCATCTTGGGAAAGAAAAAAAAAAAACAGAATCTTAAAAACATCTTATTTCTTTCCCCCAGTTTCCCACCAGTGGACAGTAGAGCAGATATTTTCTACACTGCATACATACTTGTGTATCTGGTCCAATCTCTATGAGTCCTATTAGATGGGATTATTTTACAGAAGTGAAAAGATCTCATTCTGAGCTCACACTGGAGGGACCATGTCCAGATAAATACGAAATTTGTTAAAAGCGGTCTGGTTGGTTCTGGAGCTAATCTGGTGCATTGAGTTCCTAAGCAGCAAAACTAGAAGACATATGACTGAAGTACTGCAGAGTCTGTAGACTGTAGATCTAATCCTTGCAAATCCCTGTTTATACAAATCTCACTGGTTTCAAAACGTCTTCCCATGAGAAAGCAGGCTTTTCAGGATCAGGCCATACTTCCAGGAGACGAGCATCTGTTCCACTGACCGTGATAATCTTGCCACTAGAATAATCTAGCCTAGAAGAAAATAGTAAAAATAGCAAAAAAGTAACACTATTATTCTTTGTTACATAGTGTGTTATTACCCAGAACAACTCCCTGTCAGTACTGCTTCTCTCCTGTGTCCTCCTGCTGTGCACTTTGATTGCGTTTCTGTACTGTCACCATTGTGCTTCTGCCTGAATTGTATGCAGTGTGGGTGCCAGATTTTGGCCTTCGAATGCAGAAAGAAGCCTCAGACATCCAGGTTAATGACTGTCAGTGCTGTTTCTGGAGATGTTTTGGAAACAAAGAGATGTCTGCAAGAAAATATCAGGATCTTTTTAGGTCCACCCTATCAAGCTTATGTTAAGTTATGCAAGCATGGCTGAGTTACCTGGGGTGATACATTTGAAGGAACTCACTCAGCATGCCCTTTGTCTCTGTGTATGGTGCAATAGTGAGACTGTGAGAGGGAAAGAAGTTGGAGTAAAAGTGGATGGTAATAGCATCATGGTGAGTTGAGCCAACTTCTGTAGAAGCAGAGGACATCCAGATGCTGTAGAGCTATGTTCTGCTGCTAGCGCTGAATATCTTAGATAACTTCTGCTCACAAAGTTGACATGGAAAGGACAGCAGGACATTATCTTATCTCTACTGACTCCGAAGTCCTATGAGCCTGGTTTTGTAACACACAGGAGTGAGTGGAGTCACACATAGTGGTGGGATCAGCTAGCAGCCTGGAGCAGCCTGGACATGCCAGGTTCATCCAGGTTTGTAGGACTTGGCTTGCTCGCCTGATGTTAGAAAAACTGTTTTTCACTCTCTTGAAGCAGAGATGATACAATCAAAATGGTTGTAGTAAGCATAGAAGTTGTATAACAGTTGTAAAAGTGTAGAAGAAAGAGGTTGGGAGCTCAGCTGGGACTCTCTGAAGTCCAAAATCAGAGTAAATTTACATCTGTGACACAATGGCAGAGTGGGTGGACAGAGGCCCTCCTTTAGATCATAGCATGGTCTTGAAGGTTTTCTTGGTCTTTTAAAATATTTCTGGTGGTTATTCTTTTATCTTACTGAGACTACCTTTCTTTAAAGCCTAACAGGCAGGGTGTTCAGCCTCTGTATTTTCACCAATATGCAAGAACTACAGTGAGAATGCTGTCTTCTAGACTATGTGCTGTAGGCGCTATATATATGACTACACATATAGGTGTATATATATGAATTTGTATATTTGAACGTATCCATTCATATGAATATATATATATTACAAAACCTTTTTTTGCATTCAATATAAGGATGTGGAGATGTTCAAGGATACTGTTTTATTTACAGGCAATAACTTCACAGATTCTTCTCATTATCTTTTCCAGTTACTATAAGTCAAGTTATCTTAACTGTGCTGGATGCATAATTAAGCAAAGTTTTCAGTAGAGGAGCAGGTAGGTGCTTTCTTGTAGATTTCTCTTCTATGCCATCCACAGTTCCACAATGTAAGATTCCCGTGATTCCTTCCTTTTATCAAAAGTTTTTGCTTTTGGTTTTAAAGTGTGAAGTCTTTGGGAGTTATGCTCCTATTGATATTTAATGCTGTTTTAAACATTCTCCTTTAATTGTAAGCAATTGTTTTGAAACGGAAAATACTTTTCAGTGTATATTTTCCAGATTTTGTACTGAGCTCTGTGGAATTTTTTGCCTATGCTGAACGATTGCGCAACTTACACGTACTATACAAAAACAGCTTAAAAATTAAAGTAGAATGGAGAGGATTAAGCAACTAAAATTGCAAAATGTAAACCAGCAGGGAACAGGTCTCTGGACCAAAGACAAAATTAGTTGCATACTTGTTTTTGTAGACATTAATATTAAAGATTTCGGGAAAATGGAGATGAAAACTCTCAGTAGAGGGCATTTTTTACTGCTAGAACTCAGATGACCTGTGCCACAAAATTTTAGAAGGAGTTCTAGATATGCTGATTGTTAATTATTCCCTACATCTTTAAATAAAAGTAATAATTTAAGGAATCACAATATATTTCTGATTTTTTTTTTTTTTTCTGTCATTTAGTGAAAAATGCTTTGTGGTTAGGAAAGGCAGGAAAGGCTATATGTCTCAGTGGAATACCCATTGGTATTCTGTCCTGCCATTAACTCAGAAGAGTGTTTGCTGCAGAAAAGGCAACGACATTTTGAAACGCTTATTTTTTTGTAGTTGTAGTTGAACACTGAACACTTCACTGGGTTAGGTGCTGTCCTTGGTCTAGAGAAAATGTGATCTAAAAGTGGTAGAAAAAAAAAAAAAAAAAAAAAAAAAAAAAAAAAAAAAAAAAAAAAAAAATAAAAAAAAAAAAAAAATCCATGTGCTGCTTTTGTTTTTTGAAATTTTGTCATCTTCTTCCTCTAAGAGCAATGAATTAATTCAATTAGCAGAAATATTTACAGAATTAATATTTTCAAATTGATGAGTGAATAAGTCCAGTGTGCTTAAACACAACTGCAAAGATATGTTTTTCTTTTTCCCCCAAGGAATACTGTCAATGCTTGAGGTCTGAATTTCAATCTTTGTGTTAGATTAAATCTTAATATTGTGATGAACATTTCAATTCCTTCTTTTTTTTTTTCTTACTTTTTTTTTTTGAAAGACAGAGAGAGAGAGAGAGAGATATCAAGAGAGAGTCTCCCTCAGGACTTGCCAGCATAATGCTACAGGCTGTAACAGCATGGGAGGAAAGTGAAACCGTAGTGAGCAGCAATGAAACTAGTTAGTTTGAAAGCATACCTTTTCGTTTGTTTCTAATGCCCACTCATAATAACTGATTAAGTCAGAGTTTCTTTGTACTTCTCTCATGCAACCTGCATGCTGCCCCATGCTATCCCACGCTATCTGCCATGCTAACCTCTATGTTGTCTCAAAAGCTCCCACCTCAGGGGAAGTAACTCTCTTTCATCAGCACGGATGATGTGCCTCATTATGTCGTTAAGATAACAGGATGTCCTGCCATCCTGTTGGGTCAAGAGGTTGCTGCTGCATATGAAGATATCTGGAAGACAAAAAAAAGTCTTTTTTTAAAAGGGAAAAAAAAGTGGGTTTTTTTTCTTTCTTTTGTGTGTGTGTGCAAACATGTAGCTTTATCTTGACTATTTCTTGAAATTCTTCGACACAGATTTGAAACCTCAGTTCTTAGAGGGTGAGGAATGGCCAGCATTTGAGCTAACTGTTCTCTTGCACATTAGGACAGGACACAGCACAGGACAAAACACTGGGACCTCCATCCTAATTGTGGCTGTGGAGTGTGATGGTATTTCCAATGCCTAATGTGGAGTCTGCGCACTAAAGCTATGCTTGATTCACTACAGCTATATTTGGCCCTGCATCTGTGATCCTCAGCACTACTGTATTGATATGTAAAACAAACCATTAAAGTTATTCAGTTATGGTAATGTGTTCTGAACATATTTTAGAATACTTTTACTGTGAATAAGAAAATAAATTTTCATAAGCATAAAGTGATAGATATAGATTATCTCACAGTCTTACAGACTATTACATTTATGTAGCATACCTCTGGCATTAAAAAATAAAGTCACTGTTTTATTGTTATCCTCTTTGTAAATGCTTAGTTCTTAACTTTTTTGTTTGTTTATTTGTTTTGTTTTTTCCCCCGTGATAGATGACAAAGTATCTGTCAATAGGGGAAGCTAGGAAAGTAGTTAAGGTTTTATTTTAGAAAAATGGATTTTATAAAATTAGAGTGAACACTTACCTTGAATTTTTTCAGCTTGGTTGTTGGCTACCCAAGTTTAATACACCAACCTCAAAATGCAGGAGTTATCCTAGATAAAATAGTCATACTTTCAAGTTTAGTAAGAGAAATTAAATAGCTTTTGATTACATTTTATAAAAAATAAAGCAAAATGTATGTATAAACTTCATGTATGTATAAACAGAAGAAGTAAGTTCAAGAAGAGAACTTCTTGAGAAGAGTTTTTTTTTTTTTTGCTGGGAATGTTTGGCACTCTGGAGATTATAATAGATCATGCATGTTCTCATAATCTTATCATTATTTTTCATGCAAATAAGACAATTTGTAAAAGCTGCCAATCTTAACGAATTCTAGGACTCCAGCACTTGTTGCTGTGAATTCTCTTTAGACCTATCCTTCAGTTTAATTTTATTAATAAATGCATAGGATTTTTAAAACAACATTTTCTATTTCTCCATATTTGCATTTCAAAACTCTTGAGACATTGCTGAGGTTTTTTTTGACTGTTGAATTGTATAAATGCATAAATTTAAGCAAAATTATCTAGAATGCTTATTTTTTCCCAAACTATAGTCTACAAATGTCTCATTTAAATTGTATAGAACTGTACTGAATCATATTTATCTTTAACAGAATTTTGAAATAAATCTTTAATGGAAAAAGTGTGTGGCAATTGTGAGACTTGCTGAAGGTTAATACATGCTGTTCATTGATAAAAATATTTGGGGAAGCATGAGCAGTTCTTTTGCAAGCCACTCAATTTCTCCATAGAACTAGTGAAAAAAATTGTATTGCTCCACATCTTATTTCCTCCAGCATACTTAAGAAATTCATCTTGGAAAGCAAATAAGCATGACACTTTAATCCACATAATAGTATTAAAATGAAGATATCGTATAGACTCAATGATGGATTTTTTTTTGTCTGAGCAAAGTAAATATTTCAACAAACATAGTGGATACTTTTGTCTCTGTTGGAAGATGAGAAATTGGAGGAATCTAAGAAATTCCAAATTTTTAATAACTTATATTTTTGGTTGCTACTTTTTAATCTCAATTTTGCCAACTATCCATTATTTTCTGTGTTAAAATCATTTACCAAATCTTCATCTGAAAATGAATATGAAATATGAATGCATTTGATCATGTGAATGAAATTAACTTCTGCTATGCGGCAAATTAGTGTAGGCCATAAGTGACCTTGGCATGATATTTATAATTGCTGTGGTTGGCTTTCCTTCAGGTGTTTTTATATTTTTCCTGTGTTTTACATACATTGTCAAAACACAGCTATCTCTCTGGAGTGGGTACATTCATGAATAGCAGTTTATCTCTACATGGTTTATAGAGAGAGTTTAAAGCCAACAACTATAATTATATCCATATTCTTAACTTAGCAGCAAGCTAGGAGATTGCAGTTAAAGTATGCCATTGATGAAGTCCATCCAGTAAGAATTACAGGGTAAAATCATTGCTGTGCATTCTTTTGGTTTTATAATAATTGTTACTTAAATTTGGTTTTGGGGGTTTTACCACTGTCTGTTGTGTTTATGTGACCACATAAAGAGTTGCTAAGTTCAGTGTTTTGTGACTTTTCGTCTTGTTGTATTTATTTCCCACTTCTTCCTTCTGACTCAGCAAAACTGTAAATTACAGATAATAACTTTCTATAGCAAACCTGGCATTTGTGCTGTGGAGAAGCCTGCCATTTTTACCTCTGGTGTTGTAAGTACGTAAGCAGAGTTGCAGCAAGCACAACGAGGTTCAGCTGTGAAATGACGTGAACTTTCATAACCACTGTCGTGTATCTGGCTTACTTGCTAGCATTTGTTAAACAAATTTAAATAAGACAGCCGCCTGTAAGGCTGAAACGAGTTTAATCGGGATTGATACATGACAGATTTTCCATGACGATGAATGGCTTAACATTTAGGGATTAAATTCTGATGCACAGATGCATGTGCAGGTATAGGGGTTTTTTTGTTGTTGTTATTTGGCAGTTAAATTAGAATGCTCTTTGACCGGGTAGAACATAGTTATTTGTTGTGGTTTATGTTTTGCTCTTTCTCCTTGCCAAAACTGTGGGCTTGTTTAAATAGAGTTTTCTTACTGAGCCATACTTGAATTTGGCACCTGAAGTATCTAATTCTGTGACAAGTACAAAAGCTTTACAACATGTGAGTAGGTGAAAATTGTCCATTATTTCTATTATCATAGAATCATAAAGTCATTATTGTTGGAAAAGTCCTTCAAGATCATTGAGTCCAGCCCCTCACCACCCTGTCTGCTAAACCATGTGCCTAAGCGCCACATCTACACATTTCTTGAGCACTGCCAGCGATGGCAACTCCACCTCTTCCATGGGCAGACTGCTCCAATGCTTGACTACTCTTTCTGTGTAGAAATTTTCTCTAATATCTAACCTAAAAAAAGTTCAGTCAAATGTGTAAGAGAAACACAGAGAACATCTCTTGCCCAGAAGCTGACATCGAAGTGTGTATGAAAAACAAGAGCTGAAATTCCCTCAAATTCTTATTTGAGTGACTATCCTTATGCTAAACAGAAAACCATTGGCTCAGCTGAAAAGGAGGCTCTTTCATCCATCTAGGCCTTGCTGCGATGGGCGTTTTTGTGCCACAGCTGAGTCCTTGCGCTGGGAAGTCCCAGCTCACCTTCCAGCAGGAGCAGGGCACTCAAACGCTTGTGTCAAATTAGGAAACTGGAAGGGACGTCAGGACGTACAAACAAGGCACCTTGCCGCGCTGCAGGAGCTGGGAGGCCCTCAGCTGCGGCCAGCTGGCGCGCGACGCGGTGGAGGCTCATGTACAACCACCTCCCACATACCACGCGGGCGCGCGCACAGCTGCCATAGCGCAGCGGGACGGGGAGCGGCCCCCGCCATAGCCCTCTGCGGCTCGGGTGACCGGGTGAGGCAGGCCATGCGTCGGCCACGGGCAAGGGTGGTGCTCTCTGGAGGCTCCCGTGTCTCCTAGAGGCTCCTCTGAAGGCCCAGTTGCTGCATGATCATGCAGGCCACCCTCCAGGCATGACCTGGTGCTGATGGGGGCTCTGCTTCACCATTGGTGTCCCACATTGTGGGTGCTGCCTGCATGCTCTAGATCCTCATCTCCCAACTGCCGTGGTGCCCTCTTGGCATGGTTGGCAGTCCTGCTGATCATGTTGGGTGTCTTAAGAGGGTAGAAGATATCTGAGTTCCTGCGATTTTCTAAGGAAAACACCATGTTTCTAAGGAGCTATGTATGCTTGTGATGTAGACCTTCTTGGTTTCAGCTGGCAGTGATGGCTCAAAACAGCCCTGAAAAACTGAAGTTTGGAGGTACAAAGGGGAATTTGCCAGGACTCAACCCTTTATTTCTTTCTGTTCTGTCTCTGTACTCTCCAAATACTCCATTAACCTTTGAGGGAAATTTCCTTCCAAAAAAATGCTTACTGTCATGGTAAAGTAAGAAGAATAATCTGAGGTAGCTGAATTCCTCAGGAAGTAACACTGATTTTTCTCAATTAATATTTGCTGTAGAATTTAGTATGGTCATTCTTTTTTAGGGACTGAAAGGAGAGGCTCAGATTTAACATGTGTACCTTGTTAGCAATGTTATGACAAATAGCAGCAGCTGTATAAACTAATCTTTCTGTAGCTTTCACACATGGGACTCAATTAACAATGGGCCACTGTCAGTGTCTAATCCTTTCTACCTTTTTTTTTTTTTTTAAAGTTTCCTGGTTTCTGTACATTTTTTCCATGCGGAACTCAACTGTTATTGTTACCTATAAAATGATAAAAGTGACAGACTGTAAATAGCTTGACCTGGCATGACATTTTGTAGATGTTTCATAGCGGATGATGGCATTTACATTTGTGTTCTTGGGACATTCAGACTAAAGGGAGGATTGAAGCCTCGCATTTGTGGGCTGTTGTCATGATTGCAGAGTCTAGAATAAAGCCTTCTTTGAAATGCCTATATTTCAATCTCTAAAGCGCAGAGAATTAAGAAGTATTGCCTCAGGCATGTCACTGAGGCTTATGGTAGTAAGAAGAGACAGAGCTCTGTGGGTGTTGGTTATGGTAAGCTCGTGGGTCCATGGTATGCGCTGTGCAAAAGTCTCTATTTACCCATGGCACAGCTGAGGCACAGGACTTTGATACTCCAAATAATTTGCTTTCTTTAGCTAATTTCCAAATGGGTCTGTGGCCAGAAATTGAAATATTAGAGATTTCCACAGCGGGACTTTTTGGAATTTTTGAGGTGTCTTAGAATAACAATGAATATAAATTCAAGTTTCATTGTAAAAGTACTTGACATTTGACCATTTTATTTGAAATTCCTGTGTTAGAGAGACCTGCAGAAAGGGTCCATTCTGGAATTGCAGGAATGTATTGTGTTCAACAGATGAACAGGAAGATGACAAAAGGATAGAAAGAAAGAGTCAAACAAGATGTCATTTTTTTTTTCTTTCACCTAGTAAAACTAAAACTAAAAAAAAAAAAAAAAGCATAGGCTTAAATTACTAACTTCAGAGTAGGCTATTGTCACTACTTGCCAAATAGTACATGTTTGTGCATCTGTCTAATCCATATTTGAAAGCCACAAACAGAAGCACATAATTTGGCACCACACCAGATACATGCCTCGGCACACTTCTGGAGGTTCTTCCAAGTGACTTACTGATTCAAAAATTCTATATTGTTTGCCTGTGTATGTGTGTGTGTATGTGTGCTGAGTGTCTGGAGGAGCTTAGGGTGGTGGGTTCTGCCAGAAAGCCATGTGCATTGCATTTGAACCAGGGATGTGATGATTTTGTATCACTGCTCATCTAGCGGGAATTCTAGATGTATTGTGGAGTCTTTCTGTGCAATGAGTGGTTTCTACTAACAGAAAATTCAGAGAGACAACATAAATGAAATGGTGATGAAGAGTGCCCCTTAGTCAGAATTGCTTTGTTCAATTCTTCCTTCCTTCCTTCCTTCCTTCCTTCCTTCCTTCCTTCCTTCCTTCCTTCCTTCCTTCCTTCCTTCCTTCCTTCCTTCCTTCCTTCCTTCCTT
>PTEX01000026.1:2665117-2701821 GCA_003342815.1 Eudromia elegans
CCCTCTCTCTCTTTCTTTTTCTCTCCTTCTCTCTTACTCTCCCTCTCTCTCTTTCTTTTTCTCTCCTTCTCTCTTACTCTCCCTCTCTCTCTTTCCCTTTCTCTTTCTCTTTCTTGCTCTCTCTTTCTCTCGCTCTCTCTCTCTTTCTATCTGTCTGTTTCTGTCTGTCTCTCTGTTTTTTCTTGTGTTTTCTTGCCTTTCTATTTTCTTTACTTTATTCCTGGTGAATTGGTAAAATATAGTATTGACTGGTGGTTGGAAACCTCAGACAAGAGTACAGACTCCTCCATAAAATGGATTCCACTGTCAAGAAGTGAGTTCTTTCCTTCCATAGTAACCATTGTTCCTATGCTAATCCTCTTAGGCTCTGGCACACCTTGTTTTATCTCACAGTGAAGCTTTTCAAATATTTAGATAAATTTAAGGCTGTCATTCATCAAAACAGCTGAGATGACCTCATGGCTAGCCGCGTTGAGAAGGACCTTCCTCCCATCGGTCCACTCTACCCGGCTTTGCCCAGCAGTCTTCTGCTGCTCTGGTGCTGGTTGTTGCTTGATCTCTATTTCTGATCCCTATTTCATGCTGGCAGGAAGTGTTTGGATGGCCACAGGATGAACCGAGTCTGGGAACTGATCTGGTTAAAAGATTTAATTTAAAAAGCAGATGTAATCTTCTAATAACTTGAAATATAATGCAATGAAACATAACACAAAAATGATTATCCATTATGTTTTTCAAAGGAACCGGAGTTTGTCCTTTGGTCCAAAGAGAGTAATTTTCTTTCTTTCTCTCCTGCCTTATTGCCACTCTGGAAATGCATACACACTCAGTAATTTATTCAGTAACAGTTATTCCACAATAAGCTTGTGTTGTAAGCACAGGTGTTTTAGAAGTGAAAAGAAGACTCTTTAGAGTTTTATTACAGAACAAGCTTTCTGAAGAATTATTTCCAGACTATCTGTTTTGGTAAATTTTGTAGGGTGGCAAATCTTCCAAAGGACCAATATGTTTTTGTGATTGCAAACTCCATGTACACTAAAATCAGGCCTATGTAATCTATTTGTACTTTTATGCTTTATGTCTGTACTTCAATAGAGCAATGATAGACATCATGTAACATCATATAAACATGATATTTGTTATATTTCAGAACCTCAGATGTGGAAGCCTTGTCACATGAAATCTTTGTATTTTTTTCACTGACGAGTAAACATTGTTCAAATGGTGATGAAAGATAAAAGTGAGGAAACTTCATGCCATTAGCTGAGCTTCTGGCTTTTGGCCTGGGCAGTGGCTTGTAGAGCATATTCTCTCACAAGGAGTAAAAGTCTAAGCCACTTTTGGCATTTCTTGGCTCGACAGCATGTTCTTTCCTGTTGGAAGAAGACTTAACTGCATATGCCATAGTGCTTTAAACCTTCCTTTAAAAGCATACGAAGAAGGAAATGAGACACTTTTATTCTTCCTTCTTGACTTTATTCAAATGTATTTACATCAAATCGAACATATATCAGATATGCAAAGCATTTCAGAATTTATTCTGCAAGGATTTTCAAAGACTAGGTGTAGAAGGAAAAGATTTAACAATTGTGCTCACTGCTTTGAATATGATTTTTAGACATAGCTGTATGTGTAAGGAGGCTAAGACATGTCAGCAGCTTCTTCAACTGAGGTTCTAGGTGAGCCTAAATAATGTATATGTGAGAGAAATTCTTGTTAGTATGAGTAAACGGATATTTGGCATCTGAGCGGGAAACTGTGGTTTAATACTGCAGGACTGATTTCTTCATTCCAAAACTTTTGATGTAAAACTGCATTTGCCATTTTCATGTTATGTCTAGAAACTCCAAAAGTAAATAAAACCACAGACCAACAATTTTTTATTATTACTATATTTTGAAAAATAATAGAGAATCTCCATCTTTAAGACAAGTGTATGATACTATCCTTTACATGGGCTTAGGATTCTCTCCATAGGAGTAACAGTTTAAAACTAAATAAAGAAACCTTCACATTTCTTCTGCTCCCCACTAAAAACTTTGTATGTGCTGTTGGTGTGAAGATTTTAAACTTGTGGCTGAGTGCCTTTCTGCAATGAAATTTATTGCGTTGGCAGGGTGTAGTAATATGATGGCATTGCTAACTCTGGACAATGCTCCAGTGATTGCTTGGTGTAGACAGGCCATTGAATGTAGTGCCTCTTGGAAGCAACACATGGTCCCCAAAAATAGCAAAGCTGCCATATTTTTCTGGGGAAAGGATATGGATGGGCTGCTGAGGAGAGAATTTTGCTGTTTGTGTGTTGCCTGTATTTGGCAATCTTCAAAAGAAGGAGAAAAATATGACTTACTTGATCTAAAATTCCATTGAATATGCCAGGAATAAAATTTAAGACTTTTTTTTACCTTGAATCTTAAAATCTGAACAATATAGAAAACCTCTCCAATTGCAACTTTTGTGAGGCTATTGATAATCATCAGCAGAGCTGGAAGTAAAAATTAGTACAAGTCTGCAGAGTGACAGGAAAACAAATGACAAAATTAATGCTATTTTTATGGTACAATGCCACAAAAAATGTCTCCTATAAAATGGTCATTTTTTTTCCTATATATTTGTAAGTTAAAAACAAAGACACTGTGAGGGTGACGGAGCCCTGGCGCAGGCTGCCCAGAGAGGCTGTGGAGTCTCCTTCTCTGGAGATCTTCCAAACCCGCCTGGATGCCACCCTGTGCCCCGTGCTATAGGGGTCCCTGCTGGAGCAGGAGGTTGGACTGGATGATCTCTAGAGGTCTAGAGATTCCGTGATTCTGTGACTCTGTGATCAGGAGGTGCCTCAGCTGCTCAGCTTTCTGACTAAAACTCTTAATACATTTGCTCTTTTCCCAGCCATGCTAAGGCTTAATCATATTTGTAAGACACTTCGAAGCACTTGGATAAAAAGCACTGCAGTGGTTATCAGCATAAAATCTGAAGTTCTCTGTGGTTATTGCTTTGTGCTGTCTGGAATACTTTAGTGTTACCTTGTTTCTAAAATAAGAAATTACTGTGGTGTTTCAGAGGCTGCGGTTTTGGAACTGTCAATAAATGCTGATAATGAGGTATATATGAGTCCAGATGCCATGAACCAGGTTTAAAAATGTTTTATTCTTATAGGCATTGTTTTGACTTGCTATTTGGACTCAACTTTTTGCTTTTTTATTCTTAGAGTATTAATTTTAAGCCAATGGAAAGGAAAAGGATACTTTAAGTCTGAATTTAAAATAAAAAAATGAACATGCTGGTAGACCACCAAAAGAGTTGACATCATGTTCTCATTTAAAATAATAAATCTTTTTATTTTTTTAGGGGCTTCATTTTCAAAATGTGGCTTTACTTTTGTAAATGTAGTTTTGTTTTTGAACTTTAGTGCAACATTTTAGAATGGTTTGTTAGTTAAAGATTGTTTGTGTGTAGGGGAAAATTTTTTGTGTGTGGGGGGGGCTATGAAACTCGATGAAGGGGGAAACTCTATGAAGCCCCAAGATGCACTTGCATTTCAGAGTAAAGCTCTGATGTGTTACCCCAGGAGAACCCCCAGGAGCCTCCTGGTTGCAAGGAGAGGATCCTCAGCCCACAACGGGTGCTGTAGTCTAACAGTAGTGAACTGTTGGCAGTGGTGCCACGTCTGGCACTGACTGAGTTTTGGTTTGGCTTAATGACAGTGAGCTACACTGCTTTTTAAAATAATTTTGGCACCCGGCACCAGAAACGTACACCCCTGTTGGTATAATCTGTAGCTGAGGCTGAATCACAGCACTGACTGAAGCCAAGCAGGACAGCACACTTGGCAAACTCCTTCTGTAGCAGTGGTGCTGTGGCTGTCACGGTTTCTCCTCATTTTCGGCACCTAGGGCAATTGTATTGCAAAGGCAGAATGTATGAAAAAACAACATTAGGGGAAAAAACATCCTTGGAAAACCTTCATCTTTGTTGCACAGGGATGAAGCTTAGATGGTGCAGGATGCGTCCTGCTCTTCTGCCATGCAGCTCAGCGGTGGACGTTGCAGGGCTGGCATTTGTAATGTTCCTTCCAGCCACTGTTGTGGTTGGAGCACGTACTAATTAATAATACTGAACTCTGCCAAGTATCAGTCCAAAAGGAGTATAAAGTACCCAGAAAGGACCGGGAATCACTGCTGTGATTTATCAACTTAAATCTGGATTAAAATTTTGGTCAGAAATGCCCACTGAAGGCTGCAGTCTGTCTGGTGTAAAAGAGAATACTGAAGATCTTAGTCTGGTTTCTGGTGGGCTGGTGTCTATTTTACCCAAAAAAAGAAAAAAAAAAAAAAAAAAAAGGCACTATTGAAATGGTTGATAATCTCAGCAGAGAAGCCCAGGAATGAATAGGCATGGTTAACTGAACAATTGTTTCCCGCTTTGATGTGGTTCCTTTAGAAAATCATTAGGGCACATTGATAGATCAGCCAGAGGAAACCATACTGCCACTGTCCGTGCGTGACTTGCTCTGTAGCTGGGGCATTTGAGCCATTAGCAGGCATGTTTTATGTGTTACTTCCCCTTGTGTTTTACACCCGCTCCGCCACACGATCAGAGTGAGTGGAATGCATAATGCAAGCAAGCCTTTTCTGTAGAGCTGAAACCGCTACAGGAGCTCGAGGAGCTGAGGCTGCTCACTCCAATGTATTCCTGAATGGATGTGGAGGACAGTGTCTGTGGCGCTGTCTCTTATTTTTCACTTTTAAGATGATTTATAGCTCAAGTGGCAGTAGTTGGATGGACAGATAAAGGAAAGGAAGGAAAGTAGCTCAGCACTGCTCACAAAGTAACACCCAAACTGGCACTTTTACAAATAATAAATCCAAATAAAAGAGAAAGAGAGCCTTTACGGACTTAAGAGGAATACTGAAGGACACTAGGTGACTCTATCTGTACTCTGCCATATCTTCCTTCAAATTCCATCAATAATTATTTAAAGAGGAAGAAGCTACCACAGGATTGTGTTCTTCACACTTGTTTTTTTTGGCTAGATGTTAATGTTACGCCTCTTAAGAGCATTTGCAGATATGGCTGGCTTTGAGCATTGTTTCATATTGATGAAAGTGTTATGATTTTTTTTGTTTGTTTCCTGATTTGCAGCACAAAATATCACTCCCTGTCCATATAAGCACTTGCTTGTCCAGAGACCTTTGTGCCAGTAGATACGATCTGGAATTTGTTGTCTAATCTGTTAAATGTCATTGGAGGCAAAAAAAAAGGCAGTTTCCCTATTACTAATTATGGTGAAGTGCCACATTATGCTCTACCATAGTTAACAACTTCAGGGATGCCAAGAGCCTTTAGCTTTGTCTCTTGGGAATGGGACTTTTTCCTCTTTAACTCAGCTCCAGGAAACCTGAACAGTTGTGTTTTTAAGACCACATACCATTGGGAAGGAAGTAGGGGTGGAGATGTGTGCTGAGATTAAGCGGGTATCAGAAGCGGTGCGCTACGTAAAGATCCAGGACCTGCATAGTTTTGCATCATTTTTCTTTTCTTTTTCTGGCATGTGCTTGGGTATTTTTAAAGAGTTCCATGACAATATTGCTAAATCTAGCAACCTGCCATAAAACTCCATACTGAACTGCCTCTTACGTATGTTTGTCATAGACCACACTTCCCTGCAAACCATGCCTGTCTTGCACTTTGGCATACATACCATGTATGTGGATGTATGTGTGTGCACATTTGTGTATGTGTGCTCAACTTTCATATACCCTAGTGATCTTTCTCCAGAATAGATAGTTGTATTCAGCATGGTAAAGGCATTCCATAATTGTGAGAAAGAGTTATTAAAAAACAACTTTAAAATATTTTGACCTGTTTAGCATTAACCCTTACCACTCTGCTATTGCATCTCCAAGTGATAATCTGGTAAATTTAAAGTGGAGACTTCTGTCCCTTTTCCGCTTCTGGTGAGGTAATATTATGAGAATAAGGCACAGAGGACTCAAAACACAGATTTCATGAGGAATTTGGCAACTGGGTGGTAAGAGTCAACCTCTTTCTGTCCTGCGCAGTATTGCCAATTCAGTTGTCAATGTCAAAGAAAACAGTTTTTCTTTTCCTATTGGAACCACCAAAATATGCTAGCTCCAGGCCAGACTATTAGCATGATTCCCAGCTCTGCTTAAATGCTTGTGCAGGGCAGTATGTCTTACAGCATTCTTTCGAGTAAAGTCCTGCAAATTGCTTAAATTAGTTTATGTCACTTATGATGTGGAGGTGCAGCACGTACCTGCAGACCACACAGGGCAGGAGCAAGTTGCAGCGATGGCAGTGCCTGTGGCAGGGCGGTGTGTGCTTGCTTCTCTGCCCAAGATCGGATCCCAGTATGGAGTTTATCCACAGCCTTCTGCGCTGGCCCGTCAAGTCCCCGCTGAAGGGGATTCCTCGGTGCGGAGACTTTGCGAGGACTGGGCATGAGACCCATCCTTTCAGGCATATAAAGATGTGCTGAACGGCCTGCCGATGTGAAGAATATATTCCCCATTTCTGTTTTATTCTGTTTCTGTAGCACTGGCACATTCAATGACTGTTCTTCATTTTCGGGGATAAGTAACAGCCTCCTGATTTGGCAAGAGCAAAGCTGGGGCTACCTTTTTAATACTTACTTTCTTTTCATCTATCTCAGCTTTGGGCTAAGTAATAAAATTGAGTAAATCAGTCGTAGTCTTCTATTGAATAGGAAAAGTACATAACTGAAGTAAAAACAAATAAAAGTGGGTATGTAAAATGAGGTTCCACCATGGTTTTCTCAATAATTAGCATACATATTACTTAAAAATATGAAGAGGCTAACAGACCAGTATAGTCTTGTCTGGAAGTTAACTCTACAGCATTTTTTTTCACCAGAAGTAGTGCTGGAGGTCTTTATTTGCAAAGGGTGGTGGTTCCTGCTAACAAAGTGAAAAATATGTACTAATGGGTGAAATGGTGTATGCGAGGCTGACCTGTAGCCAGCAGTGTCACATCTGCTTTTCAGGCTGTGTTCTGCAGTTTACTTGGAAAAAAGGCATCTGCCCCTCTAAATGACTAGGAAAACGCTTATAGCAGAGATATTTCTTAAAGGTGGTCTCTTTAAAACAGAGAAGTTACTCAGCTCCTCAGGTATTGTGTGCTCTTCTGGGGTAAGTATCACTGACAGAATGTGAGTGGGGACTAATGCAACACAAAATTCTTTCCCAGAGTTTATCTGTACAGTGTCTGACATTTTCCAACTCACTAAACTTAAGCACAGTACGTTAATGTACAGATGCACCCAGAATACATTAATATCACTGGTCTTTTTAGCTGTCACTTTGTTTTGCTAACAAACAATAAAGACTGCAAAGCTGCTACACTTTGCATTTACGTACTTAAGTTTCAGGAGTGAAGTGCGTGGCTGTATCTTTTATAGTGGAAAATGATAATCCTTTCCAGAAAAGAGCTGTAAAATATAGTGAATACATACAATGTCTACAAATGCCAGAGACCTTTAGAAGTTTAACAAGCAAATGCATGATTTAACCTTTTCGGCTGAATACATATTTGTGATTGAAAGAAAGAAACTGTCATTGACATGAACTGTGGCATAATGATACAATAGCTTCAATAATCAGATTAATAGGCAACATCTGAATATTAACTGTGGCGGGGCTTTACTCTTTACAGTTTGAGCTTTGTGGAATCTGACTTGCAGATATTTTATATTTTGAATTTTTTGCTTCTTTTGCTGTTTGCCAGAGACTTAAAGAAAGTTTGCCTTGGAGCTTTTTTTTTTTCCACGGTATTTATTTTCCCTACATTAGACCTTGTTCTGTGTGCTCTGCACATTCTGTCTTGACTGAAGGTATGCAAGCTTCATTTGGAGTAATGGCATTCTGGGGATGGAAGGATGATACACATGCCTTTCGCACCAGCTTGTTATGGAGTCTTATGGAAAGAGGGTTTCACATGAAAGAATACAAGGATTTACAGCTATGATGTGAAGACCATTTTGTTGGTCTCCTGTTTCCCTGTCCCTCTTCTCCTTCACCAAGTCCACATGGAGGTACAGAGATGTGTTCTGCAGGAAAATTTTACCCATTCCCAGCCTCTCTCCTGTGAATTTTTCCCCTGGAAAGTTAATAATACTAGTTTTTGAATACAGAAAGGTGGAGGGTTCGATGTGTTTCTCCTGGAACTTTTTGCCTCTCTGTTTCCAACCCCTCCAAAGCGGAGCGGGTTTATTTCTACATGTGACAAGCCTGCAGTCGTGTGTGCTTTCTGCGCTATAATGACTCAGATGTCATAATTAATTTGATGAGCAGGTGGGGGTTATTAGCCTTGTGCTTCACTTGCTAATAGCCGCGCAGCTTTTCTAAAGTACTCTTTCAACTAAGGAGGCATTTCTCCACACAGAATAAACAGTGCAGCACAAAAGCCTCAGTTAGATAACTATCCTTGGGTTTGAACGGCTGCCAAGCAGATGTTGTTATTGGAGCGGGCCCAGGCGAGATTGGGCAAGGCAGATGCGAGCTGGGGGAGGAGGCGCCCGGGACGCGGCTCCCCGAAGCCGAGCGCGGAGCCGCGGCCCGCGCGGGACCCCGGGCGCCGCGGGGAGGAAGCCCCCGTCCCGTCCCGTTCCGTCCCGTCCCGCCCCGCCGGCCTCGTGTCCGTGCGGGAACGAAGCCCGGCGTGCATCCAGCAGGCAGCAACTTCTGGTTTGCATTAAATCGGCCGTGCGCAATTTCTGGAGGGCCTGCAGAGACTTTCCTTCATACCTATCAACATATGTAATGAACATGACTGCGCTGACATTTACCAGAACTCCTAGGTCCTGCTTTATTGCTATAAATTAGGCCGTGCAAATTTAAGACAAAATACTGTTTGGTTTCCTGTCACCTCCCAGTTTAATTTGTTTTTTGGTTTTTTTGGGTTTTTTTTCCTGAAGGCGTTCTTTTCGATATTAAAAAAAATTCTAGTTAAATAGCTATAACCCTGATATTTTATTATTTTTCATAACAAAAAGTTAGACAATCCAATAGATTTGTGTGCAAGAGAGGAGTAGATTTGGATTGAAAACTAAGCTGATCTTTTACCTTCTCCAGATTTTTTTTTTTTTTTTTTTTTGCTTTATGATCTCAGGATTTTTAAGACACATCTCCCTCTCTCTTTCTCTCTTGCTCTTGATTAAATTCTGTAATCCCATTTTTCTTTTACTTGATCTCAAGCCAGTGGTCTGGGGTTTTTACTGCCAAGGGATAATTTTTGATAATGGGCTATTAAAACACTTGGAGCTTCCATCCCGTCTCCTACATCTGTATATGCACAGATTGTGTTTCTGTGGAGGGGGAAAACCTCTCGCTTGGCAGAAATCAATGGATTGTATAGCATAAATTACTTAAAGAAATAGATGTTGCTTCAACTAAATAAAGCACAAAACAATTGTTTACAAGGCCCAGGTAACTACTTAATGAAAGACGATGTGATGGGTCTCTTATATGTTTTGTTACAGAAGTAACAAATAAAAAATTATTTATTTAAGTATATTTATTAAGGAGTATATGTTAAAGAAGTATTTTGTTTTTTTTTGCTGACAGATGCACTATGCATAGATAAAGGGTTGTTTTATAGTTTCTTTAGCAGTGGAAATTCACTAGTACAAGGCAAGACATAAAAGTCTCGAGACCTCTCATGGCCATTTAAAGTATAGTTAACTCCATTAAACAAAACAAAACAAAGCAACAGAGATCCTAAAGCGTATCATATAAAATATACAAACTTAAATATTTAGTATTTTGACTTGTGAATTTTGACAGTCCTGGTTTCTGATAGGGTTTGTTTACCAGGATCATCTTTTTGCTCACTTATGTTTGCTTTTTCAGTTAGAATGCAATATGTTATATGCAATATTTTACAAGAGAGTAAAGAGATACTCAGTTCCCAGTTTAATACATTTGTATTTAATTTGAGGATTTTTTACAGATGTGTGAGGCAATTCATATTTTACTGCTGAGAAATGACATATAAAAATAATTAATGTAATCCAAATATTGGTAGTAACTGGTGGTTACTCATTTTTGTACTTTGAATTTCTTGTTTTGATATTTAGGGATGTGTTGTCAATTGTTCTCATAAAGTATGTGCATACAAAAGTGTGAACGGTGTTATAATAAAAAAAAGAATTCAGGGTAGAATAACACATTTATTATGTATGCACACATAATACTGAAGTCATGGCTGGCTTAATGTAGCTGTCTGTTTAGAATAGTTTTATGGTGAAAACATCGAATTCTTGTTTGGGAAGAAGAGTTGAAAAGTGAAGGTTTTGTCCTCCAATATGGTTGCAACGCTGCAATGTTCTCCAAAGTAAGGCCCAAGGCTCTACAAGGCGGGTAGATCTGTGGTGGGCCTGAGGCTCCCAATTCTGCCAGGGAAAGCAACTTACTGCGATGATCTAAGACTTTATTTCCTTAAACTTAACCTTTTTTTTTCCCTTCTTTGATCTCCTTCAGACAATGTATGGCAGCTTGAATGCCTGCAGGAAACATTATCCCGTCAGGATTTATATAACCAGCGCATGATACCATACATATCAAAAAAAGAACAGAAGGTAGCATTGTTTGTCAGTAACCTTTAACCAATATTTTGGCAGAGAATGGGAAAACGTGGCCTGTATATGTCTCCATGTGGCACACAGCCTGATCCAGGAAACATCCAATCTGACATTTTTCTTGTTGGTCCAGGAAGCTGAAGCTCCTGCACCTTGGTTCTGGTTCTGACTTTGGGTACTAAGTCCTTTTTCTCCACCTGTTCTACCCCGTTATTTGGCAAGCCCTAAATGTGAACATCCAGATATCGACCCTCCACTGAATTGCAAAGTGGTATCACTTTCAGGTCTTAATTCCTCCTCCTCCTTCGGTTGCCCAGATGGGATCAAAAGCAAACTTCCACTCAGGCCTCATTTGAAAAAAAAAAAAAATATGATGAGTAAGCAAGCAAACCACGTTTCTTGCTTTGAAAATAGATTCCCACAAGGACAAAAAAAAGGGCAACCTGCAAATGCTATGTACTAAGCTGCTTTACTGGTAAGGCCCTTGCACAATTTCATTTTGATCTTTTTTTCCATCTTATCTGTATTGAAGTCAGTGAGATTATTGTCTCAAATTATCTGAAAAACAAACAAACAAAAAAACCAAACCAAAACGAAAAACCCTTGTGATTGGGCGAGGGTATATTAGAGAATGATTAGCCCCTGAATGATTAGCTGAATATTTGCAGCATGGTTCCTTGTTTTCCTAACGCTCTTTCAATTTCTAAGTTGCACAATATGTCATAATCATGGGGAAAAAATTAAGTCAAAAGAGGCTCAAATTAAATTAAAATACTTTTAATAGTCCCTAGGGCATCAGCGTGATGACTCAATGCTAATCTAAGAAAAAAACAAGAGAAGTTAAACTGAATGTAGAATAAGAAATTCCTTCACTGGTAAAAGTGCAATTCCTTTCCATTGTGTTTCACTTTATTTGTTAAAGGTGTTTGTTCCATCTCTGTAACTGATCTGAATAATGCAAATAATGGCTTGTGGAGCTGGTGATCAGTGGAGACACTTTTTCTTTGATATTATTGTCCTCGTCTCTTGTAAGAGTTTTGGATCTTTCATAAGAGACTTAAAACTTTCACTGAAATAGTCTGCAAGTGGTAGAACGGAGGAGATGAAATGTAGTAGAAAAGAGGCACTGACAACAAGCAGTCTGGACTGCTTTATATGTTGCCTCCTTTATTTCTTTGTATGTGTCCAAATATAAAGCTGCAAGGGTAGGAATAAAGAACAATGTTCACACTTACAATCATGAAAAACACTGACTCTGAAAATAAATTGATATTCACCGTAAAGAATAAGTTGAACTTGGCACCAAGTGCTGGTGGCTTATACATAAATAGGAAAATCCTGAACAAGACCATGGTCGGCATCTTGGCTCTGTTTCATTCTGGAGCAGTCACTGGCTTAGTTCTGAAATCCATAGGTTAAGAATTGTTTTTAAATAACTTGTGATGAGCATGGCTTGAGGTAGTAAGTCTATCGGCTTGATGCAGACCTGAGCCAACCTTGAACCAAAAGCGTTTTAAATGAAGCAAAACAGTTAACTGGGCTTTCACTAGCATTTTTTCTTGGCATTCTTCTCTACTTAGTGTTTTCATCTGGGACCAGAAATACTGAAATACCACAAGTCAGTCAGTTTTTACACTATTTCTGCTCCAGTTGGAGAGAGAAAGTACTGGCTTCATTTTGCAAGATTCCTAGTCCAATATTTCCTGAAATATCTTACGAGGCAAAGGCCAGATCTACAACAAAAGCTTTTGCCAATAGAATAACCCTGGTAAAAAAAAGACTGTGACTATTTTTGCAGCAAAGCCGTAGCCTGCACTCAGTTCTGCTGCAGAATTGTGTTTGTGTTGTTGGTGTAGGAGGATAGATAGCTTAGATTCAGGTAACAGTTTGGTCAGAAAAGCACTATTTTTCCTCTGTTCTGTGTAAGTTTAGTTTTTATTACTGAAGAAAAAGCAATGCAATCCACTGAATCCAAAGAATCCAAAAGAAATCGAAAACAAAATGAATATGATGATACACATATGTGATACACAGTGATACACACATACAGCAAAAATTCTTAAGAACTTGTGCATCAATCTTGTCTCAAGAGAGCGAGCACGTTATCTCCGTGCCGTGTTCCTCTGCAGGGAGAGCCATACAGTTTTGAAATTCATGTTCTTTAGCCCCGGTTAGATTTCAATGGCTAAATTCCTCTTCGAAGTACAGGTTGTACCAGTACCTGTACCTTTGTACAGGCTGTGAGATCCCAAGCTGATTGATTTTTTTTTTCCAAAGCTGTGAGTTGGCAGCTACCCGACAGCAGGGTATTTCAGAGAGCCCGTGCGCTTTGGGAAGCGTTAACCTTAGTCCTTTCCCATGCTGGTTTTCCAGTGGCCACCCTGCACCGCACCGGGGAGCGCGGGGCCGGCTCCGGGGCTGGAGGGCACCGCGCGGGGCGGCGCGCGGAGAGCTCCCTGTTAACTCGTGCCAGGGCTGGCCGCCTGCACAGCCCTCCGCTTCCCCGTGCACGAGCACTGAGTGCCGCTGGAATACTTGTGGTCTCGCGTCCGCCCAGAGAGCGGGGGCCTCCGAGACGGCCGGGGGCGGCTCTCCTAGGCTGAATGAAACCCCCAGCGGACGCAGGGCTCGAGTAGATGAATTTGAGCCTTCCTGTTGATAATAGAGGACCTTGCTGTGTAAATTGTTTGTTTTATATTTTCTAGAGAAGCTGCTGGTTTAGAGAGAGTTATTGGGTGTGTGATTTAGCTAGGTTTTTACTGTACATTGTTCCCTTCGTACATATTTTATGTTATGTTACCAGCATGTATAGCTGGCCTCTTGCCAGGGCTCTCAAAAGCTCATTTGCAATGGCAAATCACATTATGGCAAGTCAGCTGTGCTGCCTGCTTCAGAAAGCTGGATGGAGTTTGAGAACAAGGCTCTGCATGGCCCTTTTGGTTGCTGTGAATTTCAGCAGAGTGTTTTGCTTTTTCCTTAGAAGCACCTGGGGAAGTCACAAGAAAAATCCCCATTCTGAGACCTTTTCTTGTAGGTCTTCTTAGTGTACGTCAGAGGTAAGCAGCAACATTTCCATTAGCCCGTGGAGATCTTGCCTGCCTGGCCCTTTTCTTTTTCTCACTGCAGTGCTAAAGGTAGGAGGAAAAAAAAAAAAAAAAACCACAAAAGCAGTAAGGGAAGATGAACTGATCCCCATTTCCAGCCCCATACACTCCTGAAAAATGAGGCAGTGCAAGGAGCCTCTTGGCATAGGAAAAGTGGCTTTAACTTCTGCTTTAGGCAGCTGGAGGAAGGAATAAAAAACTGTTGGACTTCTTTTAGATGCAGAAGTTTGTCAGCCAGAATCATTTCAAAGACAAATCCCTTAAGAGGCTAAGCGCTGTCACTGTACCCTGTGAAGACCCATATTGGATATCAGGCTTGGCCACTACTCATTGTCTGTTTGGCAGGGATTGGGGAAGATATTTTCAGCTCTTGTCCCAAATAAAGCCATTTGCTGTATTCATGTTACTACAATTGTAAAACATCTGAATTAAAGATACAGCTAGTTTCCTCCTTTTTTCCTCAAAAGTTCATTAATTTCTTTTTTTCTAAATGGAGCTGCTCATATTGTTCAGAGTTGAGGTAGCCAGGATCTTTCTATTATAAATATGCTTCCAGTTACTTAAAATTCTGTCAACCATTCAGTTTTAAGTTTTCCATGCACAGTGTCACCTGACGCTGAATTTTATTTTAAAGCTTGAGCAAAATTGGGCTAGACATTTCCAAGAATGAGATTAAACGAAAACATGTTGGCTTATAATAGCTACTTTTTATGGCTGTCCTGTTGAGAAGCTATGGCACGTCCATGTTTTGGAGCAAAGTCTTGAAATTTGGCATAGAAGTCATTTTGGTGTAAGGCAATGACTTGTGCCTGTAAAAAAGATGCCTGAATGTATCTGAGCCGTGCCAAGGAACCTTTGCAAAAGCTTCTTTTATGCTTGCTTCTTGTAGCCACATCAGACTTCAACACACATTTTTGGAAGGTGCTTTCTGTTTTGAGCTGGTCCTTGTCAATTTGTAGGACCTGCATGGGCATTTCTGCAGCATTTGCTCCCAGCTCTTGTGGTCCTCTCTGAATCTGAAAAAGGAAATTGTCGCAATATCTTGGTGCATGCTTGTAAGGTGGATCCAGTAGGGATAAACCCCGCTGGATTTGAATGTAGTGGGGACAGGGAGTGGCTTAAGAGGAGTGGAATGTGGTAATAAACCAGCATGCAGAAGTATGAGTTCCCTGTAAACATTATGCTGCTAAAGAAACCCAGCCTTAGCATACTGAAAGTGTGGCAGTTAATGGAGAAAATTAGCAAACCTCAACTAGGCTTCCTGAGTGCAGGTTTAAAGGCTTCAGATGAACTATGCCATTTCACTTTTTAGGCTGATTAAAACCTCTCTTAGATGTTATTTTTTTTTTTTTTTTTTAAAATGAAGGTGGTCATGAAGCCACAAATCCTTGAAGGCTTAGGTTTTTTTGGGAACAGCTGGTGGATGTTAGCTTTCAAACAACCAAAGTTGTGACAAGTGTATTTTTACAATGAAAATAAGAAGAAAGACGTGCTTCCAAGTTGCAAAAAGTATAACCTTAATGTGTTTCATGGCATTTTGACACCTTCATAAAACTTGAATTAGCTTAGATCAGCTTCAGAAACACTGCCATGAATGGCACTATTAATCAGTGTACAGAGGTTGGTACAGCAGCGGTTAAAATGTGCTGTTACCCCCAAAATTAGTCAGTCTGAGAAAGAAAAGTTCTCTGTTTATGCCACAGTAACACAGTGCTAAATATGTTTGTCTGGTTTCTACCCTATCAACTTGCAAACTTAGCCTGAGCTGTTATTGTTGAGTGGAGGTTGTTCCTTCTCACATATTACCAGTAACAAATATTCTACAGGCCAAATTACGTCCTCAGCTGCACTTTTGCCTTGAGTCAATTTGCACAGGTGCGCAACTTTAATAAACAAATGTAGCTGTAATAGGACTAGAATCTATTTCTCATGCTCTCTTAACTATGCAAACTCTTCAAAGCTAATCCGAGTAAAAGTCTCTTCAGTTTCCAAAATAGCTAGCCCTGGATAAGTACACATTGCTGGTGTTTTAATAATGAAGTTGGCACTTTTTTTTTTTCTCCCCTCCCAAATTTTTGAGCTGTATTTTCCCTTCTAACTTTTTTATAATTAGTTGTTCATTTGGTCCTTTCTGTAGCTGAAGTGCCCCAAACAATGTTTGTTTATCTTCATTATATTTAATGTAACTTTTCTTTGCAGAATGAGAGAGAAAATGTTAAATCATCAAAATGTACAAATTCATTAAAAATCTAGTCAAATCTTTGCAGTTCCTTGTGTTTCTTTGGAGTACTACTTGGATTTTTCTGTTTGGATTATATGAGAGAACTGTTCTGATCTGGTACTTAAAAAAGAAATTGCATTCATAAACACTTTGCATGTATAAGGATCATAGTTTTGGGCCTGTGACGAAATGGAAAATCTTGCTTTAGATAATCATTATCTAAGAAGTCTATACAGTAGTTTATCCTTATCGATTCAGTGTGTCCCCATAGATTTATCACATATAGCTCATCATTCCTAATTACTGGTTAGAACGGTGGTCTAGTTCTATACCCAGCCATTGTTAGTTTAGTCACTAAACGCTTTTGTTAGGAGATCTGCAGCCTCCTGTTGCTTGTACATTTCCAGTACTGTTATGGTGCACAACCCCTGTGTGAAAATTGTGATTACTCACAGGAAGCAGGACATGTAGGATTTTTTTCCTTTCTGAAATGGGCCTTAGAATTAGAACTCTGTGCATTGCTTTATGTAGTAATTTTTTTTTTTTTTTTAATAAGAAAGCAAAATATGTCAAGTAATTTTTAAGGACAGAATTGCCTTGTTTAGCTGGCTGGGTAGTGAGTTGGTTCTTTGGTTGTGAGCACGCTGCTGGTACCATCTAGATGGGTGTCTCAGTGAGACTTTATCCATGATTGTCATGACTTGCACAAGAACAGCTAGGAAAAATCAACATCTGCTGTGGAGCCTGAATGTTTGAATACTTTGGAAGTCTCTATACATTGGGGATATAAAGAAGGACATACTTAGCAAAATAAGAAAGATTTTTTCCAAGTTTTCTGCTTCTAACACAGACAAAAAAAATATTTTTGGAAGGAACTTACAGATGTTTAAATAATAAGGTAGAATCATTACATTGCACACTGCAGTCCTGAAGGTCCTTGAGAAAAAAAAAAGAATCTTGCCTGGACCCCTACTGTTCAACAGTTTGAGACCCTTTACGTAAACAGTTTTAGGGGGTGTTTAGTTCAAGGGCTCTGTCTAGCCATAGCGGTGCTTTGGAAATACAGTTCTAGAAGGTAGAGGACAGTCATTTCAAAAGAGTGTAGTTCTTCCAGCAGTGACCAGTGGAGGGTCTTCAGGAGGACTTCAGCTATGCTTTTTATTAATCTTTGATATATTTTCTGCTGCCTGTGGCACGTGGCGGGTGCGTGGCTTGTCTTTTAGATAAGTCTGATTGGAACAGGGCGAGTTGTGGGCAAGTATCTAGACTTAGACCGCAGCATGATCCTGGCCTTGGAGGCTGCCCCACGGAGTGAGCGGAGGGCGAGTGTTCGCACTGACCTGCCATTTACCCTTTGAGCGCTTGAGGTTGTTTTTCACTGTGCTATTCTGAGCCCCTCTCTCTCCCCCACCCTGTCCTGCCCATCCTCCACTTGCTTCTCACCATCTTTGATCCTGGCAGCAAGAGTTCATTCCATAACTCAGGTCAGACAGAAATGATGCATTGCATCACAGCTGCTTTTATGAAAGTGTTTATTTCATATCTGAAATGTTTTTATATACATTTGCTCTGCTATGACTTGCAGGAGGAGAAAGAAAGCAGTTTTACTGGAGGCAAAACAGCCACCTGTGAAAACTAATTGCGTAGGTTGCGTTCTGCTGGTATCTCTGGGAATGATCCATAAGGAAGAAAGTAAATATCCTTAATCTGCAAGGAGATCACCTGTATGCCAAAATGATATCCTTTATCAAAGCGGTGATTGAAATATCCCCTCAGATTTGTGGTGGTATGTGTACGGGGGGAAGGAAAGGAGGAAGCACAACTCCTGTAGAGGCAGGTGCCTCATCCCACTAAAGCATGTACACAAATGAAGAATGACAAACTGAAGAGGCTCTAACTAGATTGTTTCATTAAGTATCATAATTTAACATGCTCGGTATCCAGTTACTTTCAAAGCAGGATTTCAGAGACCAGGCTGCTTTTCAGTCTTTTTTTTTTTTTTTTTTTTTTTTTTTTCCCCTTCAATAAGATATGGTTTGCAGTGCTAAGCTATGCCTTTTCCTTCCTCCTCCTAAATGCTGCTCTCCCTCAGCTTGCAGAATGCCTTGCTCTAGACTTAAAAAGAAAAACCGGTTAAAAAATACAGGGCTCTAAGGCAGTTCAGCTGCCTGCCACCTCTGGGTGTGTTGTTCAGGCAGCTCTGTGAGAGCCTGCCGTGCTAATTGCTAAAAAAGCCAGGGCTTTTCTTCAAGGCATAGACAGGAATAACCGCTTTGTTTCTGCTACGTGCTCTGCTCTTCAAGAGCTGCTGAGGACTTGCCCGCGGTCCTCCAGACCGTAGCTCGCGCCGCTGCCAGGGCTCAGGCCGTAACTGAGCCCAGTGTTTGTGGTGTCTCGGGACATGGTGGCCAGGGGATTGCGCTTGGGTCTTGCAGGGCGTGCAGACACCCTCTTTGGGTTGCTCAAAACTGGGGTGTTTCGTGGGCGAGGTTACTTCAGCCCCGTTGACTTGTCGTCTTCTTCCCCCCCTTTTTTTTTTCTGTTATGAGATGACTTTTTCTCCTCTTTTTTGATCTTCATTTTCAGTTTGTCTAGAAGACTGAACGGGTCAGTCCAATAGATCACTGTTTTCCTGCGCGCAAATTAAAGCTTATTACTGATTCCGTTATTGGAATTTTTGACAACTCTTCCTGTTCCTGTAGAATTTTCAGACAGCCCTTCAACCTCAACTTTTCCATCCCTGTGCATTAAATATTTTAGGAAGAATGGAAAGAGATGTAAGAAAGTCTGCTCCATGAAGTAAATGATAAACAACTGCTTGTCTGATCAACTTGTATGAAAAGTCTGTTTGACTGACTTTTTATTACTGCTCAGTCCTTACCATATGGACTAAGGGAAAGTAAAATACCCTAGAGCAGATTGTGAAAGAAAAAGAATTTTGCCACTCTGAGTTTTAAGTAAAACTTAAAAATAATGCTGTCCCTCATCTCCTTAAGCTTAACCTTGACTTAACCAAACTGAAGTTGCATTTTGCATGAATGTATCAGATGGTAGAGGAACAAGGGAATCAAAGGGCTAGACTTGTCCTGCGACATGCAGCATCAGGCTGTGTTTTTTAGTATTCAAGAACTGAGAAGATAAGAGCATGTAGTACTAGCAGGCGACTCCTGTATAAACTGCCCACAATGAACACCATTCTGCAAGGAACAAATAATCAGAGGAGCCAACACCAGAGTGACCTTGAAATCTGAAATTGACCCTTTGTATTATAACCCTAATTAAATTAATCTTATCTTCAGAATTGACAGCAATAAACATGCAGCAAGAGGGAGTTGATGAACTGGCAGACCGTGTACAATATTGAGAGATTTCATAACATAGAGACCTGATGAAGTCATGGAATGTGTTGTTAGTGTCATGAGCGTCCCATTTCATGAAAAAAAGTATTTTTTTCCAAGATGAATGTCATTGTCTTCTCTAATTATAATTTTTATAGGGAGTAAATTGAGGCACAAGAGGATTAGATAACTTTGAATTTTAGAATGCCAAGTTAGTGAAATCCTGAACGTTAGCTCCATGTCTAAGGGCTGGGCATTCACATTTCCAAAAGACTAGCCCAAAGTGTTTGTATTTAATTTGTCAGTCATGAATGATGGTTTTGCTTAGCTAGTATACTATAATATTTTATTGTGCTTTTCTCAAGAATAGGTGACATTACGCTGAAAAGAATTCATCATCAATTATCTCTTATACTGTGTGATATATTAAACTGACTACAAGCCTAGTTGTCCCCATGGGAAGGAGTGTTGAACCTGGATGAAAAACGAGATGTAGAATTCCTTCCTTCCCTCCTCAATTAAACAAACTTTATATTGCTTTCATTTTGTGACCTTAAAATTGAATAACAATCTTCTACCTCCAGTGGTTATTACAGAGCTGTTGCCTTTTTTTTTTTTTTTTTTTTTTTTCCCCCTCACATTCTGGAACAGGACAGATTATTTTCCTTTTACAGCAGTAACTGCTTTTTCAAGTTTATACAAATGCTTGTTGTAGGTGCAACCTTATCCCGTCTCCTCTTACGCTGGAGACAGAAGGGCCACTTGTCAAAAGTCTCAAATGCTGGAGGGGAAGAGGATGTTGCTGATGCCAAAGAAATCTGAGAAACACACACCTGTTGTTATTCCAGCGTGCTGTGCCTCTACTGATTATTGGCTGAGGTTTAAAGCTATGTATGATTTAGCTCCAGTTCATAATTCGACAAGCAGGGACGCACTCGGTTGAACAAGCAGGGATCAAAAGCTGGGAAGTTACAGACTTGCAGGCTTTGGCAACTGACTGTGGCCTTCTGAGTGAAAAGGGAGTCCCTGCGTTTCTGCAGGCTCATCCTGGCACACATCCCTGGGGACGGCAGGAAAGCCGGGGGCTGGTGGGCGCTGCTCCTGCCTTCCTCCTGCCCTCAGTCTGCGGGAGCTCGGTCCCGCGTGCCGCTGATGTTCGCTTAGGGTCTTGTTGGCCAGTTCCCCTTTGCTGCACTTGGCCACACCTCTTTGTGTCCCAGTCCATCCTGACACGCTTCCTCTGACGGCCAGAGGTTTGGTGTTTTTTTTTCTCTCTCTCTCCCTTTTATTTTTTGCAGTTCTATGTTGTGAGAATTCCTGGCTCCCAAAGCCATTCTGGGCAGCTGTGTTGGGCCTGAGGCTCTGGCTCAGTGTTTTAAAACCATTTTTGCTACTGTATTCATGCTGGCTTGTATCTTGCATCACTACTTCTTTTGCATAAGACAGGGAGCTATTGCTTAGCAGTGATCAAAGGCAACAGATTTTTGCTTCATGGAAATTACTGTGGTTCATGAAGAGCCTTAGGTTGACCATTTCTCTGTGTATTGTCCTATGGCAAAAATATGGCTTGCCTATTTATGTCAAACAACCAACATGCCCAACTGAATGTGAAGAATGGAGCTGCAAGTTTACCACTGTTTCTGCTGTTACAAAGGCACTTGGACACTCCTCTGCTTCCCGTCATTCAGTGTTAAGTTCAAGGAAGTATCCTTTGAACGCATGCCTATATTCTGGAGGAAAGGTGTTACTTGGTTTAGTTCCGCTATGTTTCAGCTGAGGACTGAATTCAGGACCTTAACTTTCCCAGCTCAGTGTCCCTGCCAGGGTGCTGTTGTTAAATAACATGTAGAGTGAAAAACACATCTAATTCCATTTCTTAATCATCACTGCATTTCTCTTTGCAAATGCTTTATATATCTCAAATATAGCATATGCTTTTTTAACATATGATATGAAAGTGGACAAGTCCATCTGTATACCTGGGTTCCACATGCAGAGGGAGAGATCTTCTATGGACAACCTGACCTTCAGGCATCAGCTTGAGTATTTCTTTTCAATTTTTAATTTTCTTGAGGGAGCATGCCTTCCCTTCTATCACATTTCAGGAGTTTCATTTCTGTTCTGTATATGTAGCTGTGAATATATGCTTGGTTTCTGTTCAATCTTAGCAGACCCAGTGTTACCTTATTTAAAAAATACCTAGAAAATGCACTTTCCCAGGCCGGATGTGGTGAATGCAATTGCCACATGAGTTTTTGCGTAGTTTTGGCAGGAGGCCTGGGGACACCCCCTCCCCATGCCTCAAAGCACACAGTGAGAGGTGGGTTGTGCCTCTCCACATGCTCATCCCCTTGGAGCCCATGCAGGCACGGGTCTTGCGGAGCTGATGCCATTTGTTTGCATACCATTTGGAGCAACCTGAATGACTGGTTATTCTGGTCAGGAGAAAACAGCACTGACATCATGTGATTCTGGCAAAGAGAGCCACCGTTGGATCGTGGCCTTTGAATACCCAAGGGGCTGGCAGCAATCTCAGGGGTTGGCCGGGAGCCCCATTGAGTTCACTAGCAATCAGTTGACTGCTGGGCTGGACAAGCTGCCCTACTTTCTCTGACAAGCTCTGTCTAAAAGAATGATGGGCAGCCTGCCACTGGTGTTCTTCACTGGAGCTGCTGCACGTTAACCGTTTAGCGGCTCAGGACTCGCTAAAGGGGCTGCATCTTGGGGAGGACGCTGCTCGGGGCTGGTGCCACCTCTCCGCCTCACTTGTTGCTCACCTTGGCCATAAGATGCAAGGTTTACTTTCTGAAATGCCCGTCTCCCTTGGCCAAATGGCAGAGGCGTGCCATGAGATTTGCAGTTTCTGAGGGTTTGCTTTATTTTCTAACAAAATTTGACAATGTAATGTGATTTATTCAAACTGTTAAGTTCCTGTGCTGCAAAAGTCCCTGGAGGAAGAGGAAACAAAAGAAAAACCAACTCTCTGAAAGACCCAGAATATTTAGTAACTATATGTTATAGCTGATGTATTCAAAGCTACTTCTTCCAATAAGACTTGGAGATAAGATATCTCCTCTATGAAGGAAGAAAGGGGATTTTCAAGGTAGACCCATTTTCATGGATTTGTGAGTAGTTTTGAAATGCTGATTGTCATAGACATGAGACTGACTGTTGGCTATCTGAATATTGATGAATAAGTCATAATTCTAAAGAAGAAAGACTATATTAATGAAAAACAGGTTTAATGGGTGATGCTGTGAGTTAGTACAAATGCGGTTATTGTGTCCCAAAGTCCTAAAATAAAACCCGTAGGATACAGATTTTTGCAGCAGGTCATTTGAATATTTTTTGCATGAGGTCGTTTCCAAAATACATTTTTCTTTCAGTCATAAAAGATTTAAAATGTGCCAATGGCTTTTATGGGGGGGAGGAGGGACTATAAAGAGGAGTTAACTGAGCAAATGTCATATTTAGAGGAACTAATCCAACTTCTTTGGAAGTCTTTATGGACTTTTCCCTCTATGAAAACTATGTGAAACATAAAAGCTGATTGTCCTGGAATGTCTGTGTTTCCTGTTGCCTGCATAAACACAATGCCAAATCTGTATCTCGTATAAATTGGCATATCTCTGCATTAGTTAAAACTCAAGGTAGCTTACTCTTCTGGTTTGCTGCTGCTGAAAAATATTTTCCTAGCTATAAGGACTGGCAGAGAAATACCATGATTAAATGTCATTCTGAGAATACCCGTGACTGTCAATAGCTTCTTTTGATGCCTGTATTTAAATATTTAAAGAATTTTTTATATGTTTTTACCATTCTACTTTCTGCTATGAACACCGGACTTGGACTTCTCTGTGCAAATCAGCCTTATGGGGCTATCCTAAGTAGAGCTCAGTTGGTGAGCTGACCACATATAATTCAATTATTTTGTGTTGTTTTTAGATGTCTTTCTCCTTACTTTTTCTAACACTTGAGAGTAACCTTACGCTTAAGCTTCCTTATTTTAGGTCACAGATTCAATCGGTTGTCTGACAGACAGTGGTTGATCACCTGACTGACCAGTGATTGCAAATAATTTGCACTGACTATCTTCTCAGAGAGGTTTCCTTCTGAAGGACTGTGGTAACCTGGACCCAGTGCTCTTTGGAAGTGCCTTAGGTCTTTCACTCGGAAATACATCTTTTTATTCCCCCAGCATACCAATGACGCATAATTTTCTTATTCTGCGGCAACAATGCAGCAAGTACACAAATAGCATGCTCCTCTCGAGACACACATACTGCTTCGTGGCCTTTTTATGTGTAACTTTTATTAGCCTTTCTAACTTGGGGCACTTTTTCATTTTGAGGAGTCAACACAGGAGAACAAACTGATAGTTACAGGGTTTAAAAATCCAAAGAAAGAACGTAAAACTGTTTAAATCATATAAATATTGAGGTTGCTCTTTTTGAGGGAGAGAATGAATGGAAAAACATGACTCAGAGAGAAGTAAGATAAATGTATTTATGCACTCTTTTAAAGTATTTTAGTTTGCTCCAATCTTAATCATAACGCTGATTGCCAAGACATTTCTAATAATACATATTAATAGCCAAATTTTGCAATGAAGATTTGTTCTCTGCTAAAATAGACTCTTTACTGTGTGGTGTAATTTTCTGGTCATATATATAGGAAAGAGAGCAGCATAATAACTCTTGAAGATCTATTGTTCTCTAATTAGTATGTTCCTATAGTGCATTCATGTATAATTCAGGAAAGAGAAATTGATTGCATATTTTGGACTAATATTGGAGTATAAGTGCTGATTTATGATTCCTACTTCAGTTGTACATTTCTAATTCTCAAGAGATAACTTTACTCCATTAAAAAAAGGAAACTCTACAAGTTAATTCCTTTGTCAATTTAATATTAAAGAACTGTCATTTGAATTCTCTCGGAACCAGTCTTTTGTGATTACGATACACATGCCTGTATATCAGGGCAGAAACATGTCTCTTACAGCTGAATTTCTCAGCTTCTGTTATTTGATAAATTAGAGTAGAACTTCAGAAGACAGTAATACATGGTTGCTTCAGCCATTTAAGTGTTTGTATTGTTTGCCTCCTTTTCTTTTGGATCATTTAGCCCCAAGAATGTAATGTTTCAGTAGGCTATTGCTAATTGTTGGGATTCATAGGGAGAAAAAAGAATAGGCATTGCAACTTTGAAGTTACACTTTTTTCCTTTTAGGCAAACTCTTTGAAGTCAAGTAGGTACATTTATACCTGTGATAATGTTCAAAACTGCTAAAAAGACCACCTGGAGAGGGTGGGAGCGCAGAAAATCTAGATTTTGCAGGGATGGTCAGAATTATTAGACTAGTTTGTTAAGGATTCATACGACTAGCTAATTTTATTAAAACTTGCCTGTATTAAAGGCATTCCCTGGACATACGCAAAGCTTAACTGTGTCTCCGAACATGACAATATATATAGCTTTTTGTTATTCTGTTTCAGTACTTCAATGGGAAAGAGTATTTCAGATATAATTTGAGCATTTTCTTGAAATTTTAATTTCTCTATATTATTGAATTGTGGGTATGAACTATGTAAAATAAATTCCCATGGAGTAAAAGTATGTTGTAAGGTCTTTGACTGATACAGAATAATTGCTTTGTTGATTGTATATCCATGCATGATAAGATATGCATAAGAAGAAATCTGGTACAGAAGTATAAATAATACTTATCTTTAAGCCAGCATCTGTCATCTGCTTCAGCAGACAGTGTTTTCTTTCATTCCTGCACAAAAAGAGCTGAGAGATTTATGGAGCAGCTTTGTTTGTGCTCTGTGATGCTTAATCAATTTTTATTAAATTCTAAATTAAAACTTGGCTTTCATCATAATCTTTTTTTTTTCCTCCCAATAGATATCACTTATGTATACAACAGGAGAAAGACTTATAACAGCCATAAAGTTTATGCAGAGGTGGAGAGAGCTTCAGTTTTGACCTTTTTCTTTTTTTTTTCTCCTGTGGAACTACTCTCAGTCGTTTTCCAAAAGCTAGACAGATACTTCTGTGATAAATTGTGACATTTATGAATTCAACCAAAAAAGGGAACAACCTTAAAGTCTTTGGGTTCTCTTTTCAATATATTAATTAGTCATCACTGCAACAAATCTCTTAAAGAATTTTATTCTTAAGAACTTGTAGAATGTGTGGTTCTTTTAATAAAACTATGTATTTAAAGATTGCTTTTCAACTGCATGCCACTTCAAAACATTAGCTAATCCTCATTACATGCTAAGATATGTAAATAAGTAGCATTATCTCCATTTCACAGATGGAGAAATTAAGCGAGAAATGTTAAGTTACTTAGTCAGGGTCTCAACTCTTTAAAGGGTCAGAATACAGACTACAGGAGTGCTCCAGTGCTTTCCTTGAGTCAAGTTTCCTTCTACTGACAGTAACAAATAACAAACAGTTAGGACCTACCCATGTTTTATTTTCAGAATTTATATACATGAAATAAACTTGTGGTTTGAAACCACAGAAACAAATCTTAAAAAATTACTCTTCTGAAAGAAGAAAATTAGGGTACTGGAGGGTATCTGAATCAGAGTGTCTAAGTAGGGTGTCAAAGACGATTTTTTGCTTTGAGTGAGGCCACTGTTCATTCTCATTTAATGTGAAAAGAATGCTGAGATTCAAACCCAACTAAAAAGCAAGGATAGGATTTATTTCTAGATACTCTAGACTAGTGCATTTCCTCCTCTTCCTTTCCCTCTTCTGTGCTACTCTAGATAAGTGCATTTATTTCTTCTAAAGAATAAATTCCCTAGACTGCTTTACAAAAAGAAAATAAACACATGGAGTCTAAGGACAGAAGGGACATTTGATCTTGTACCTCGACCTTATTGTAACCCAGTAACAGTTCTCTTTAGCCTAGCAACTTGTATTTGGTTAAGCCTGTTTCCCGAAAGCTATCCAGCCTTGATTAGAGAGTGGTATGCATTGCTCCCCTTGACAGTTTGCTCCAGTGGTTTGTCACTCTCTCTCCTGGTAAAGTGGGAATTGTTTAGCTTCACCTTATGGTTCTTGCTGTACCATCTGTGATTAAATTGAAGAGCTCTCTCAGGCCTGTTATTTTCTCTCTGTGAGGGTACTTATATGGCACTTTTTCTATCTTTTTGAAGAAATTTCCTCTTGTAAGGCTCATTCTCCTCTGAGTGATGTTTATGTTTCAGTCCTTCACTAAAATATGAACAAAGAAGTGTGTCTCTGCTGTCTTCCTCTTCTTCTAGGGCTAAGTATAGTTTTGCCCTGGTTTGTGGCTGGCAGCATATATTGGGTTATTTGTTTTTTACATCTTTCAAAGTCACATCTTGGGAGAATATAGTTGCCTATTCAGTTAGTTCTGTCTAAGCAGTTCATGGGCAAAAACTGAAGAGGAACCATCTTTCTTTTTATTTTTAAGATATTCAGAAGGCTCTTCAGAGACAATAAAAGAAATTTGAACGTGGGTGTCTTCAAGGAAATTTTAAAATATAGCAATATAAGAGGAAATGTTTTTGTTAGCATAGCACGTCTGTTCTTAGATAACTTGACTTGCATCTTGTACACACAGTCTCTGGTACACAGCAGGCCAACTTTGTTTATTATCCTCACCCTACCAAGCAGTTAAACACTGTCTATGAGTTTGGCTGAAAAGCGAGTCTCACAGTCCTTCCAGCTTGTGCGCTGTCCTTTTAAGAAGGACAGCAGGCAGTAAATTAAAATGAGTGTGCATGAATTCATGAATTTCCTTTGGTGGGATGTTGTAGAGGATCCAGGAAAATAATGTTGATGATAACTCGGAGGGAAGTGGCATACGGCCTGCAGACTTTTCACAGGTCAGTCACTAATCAGTGAGATGTCACTTGCTTTTCTTTGTATCCTTTTGCCTCCTTTATCCATTCAAAATGCTGCTTGTTATCTGTCCAGAACATACTACTCCTGTGTCCACTGCAGCAGCAGCATGGAAAAAGGCGGAGGGAGAGCAGGGAAACTGGAGGAACTGAGAAAGGAAGACAAATAAAGAAAAGTGTCACTGAAATTTTGAAATGAAAACAGGATGCGGACACCACACACAAGTGTTCTTTCATGATACAGCGCAGGCCGCTTTGAGGTCGCCCCGCTACACGCCGCGCTGCTCTTGGCCCACGTTGCTTGCCTTTGCAGCACGGATCACAATGCAGATCCAGCGAGTTGGTGCCTACTTCACGTGGAGTAAATTTAGAGTAGATGAACTGAGTCTTTGGAGCCATTGCCAAATGAGGTGGTGATGATGGCTGGAGAGGCTTGGAGCTGGGGAGTGCTCCTGGCAGGAACACAACCCGCACTGTATCATGCTTTTGACCGTGGTGCTTTGGACGCGCTGCCAAGTGTTTGTAACAAGATAGTGCTGTTACTGTACTTTGCTTTTAACTTTTGCATAGAGTACATTTCCTTTTTTGTTTTATAAACTGTGCTCTGCATGATTTTTTGTACCTCTGTAAACAGTTCTGGCTATGCAGATTTTGGCTAAGTATGAGGTAGTTTCATACATAGGTTCCTGCTTGTTTTGCACCACGTATTCTGTTCTGATAGCATGCTCTCTATGACGACCTAAAATATGATGAAGCCTTTGATGGCAATTAGCACTTTACTGGTAGATATTAGGGGGAAAAAAAGTATTGCACATCTCTTGTAAATGACCAAAAGTCTATTATGACTAGTCAGACCACGTTTTTTTTCCAAGGAAAGTAAGAGTTAAATTTCATAATGTTTTTCTTTTATATAATAGTTAGCATGTATTTAGTTTTCATAAAATAAAAAAAAGATTTTTTTATCTATTACCAAAAAGTGAAAAAGAATAACAAATTTTAAACAATAATTATTCTTACAGATACAGACTAAAATTCTGCACTCACTAAAGAGAACATGACAATATTTTTGTAACTGGCAATGGTCTTATAAAACTGAATTTTAACATACCATTGGGAATGTGCCATAAAATAAGTTCACAGGTTATAAAAACTGTAGGAACATCTTATAGCAATGTTTAATTTAGTATAATACCTTTCAACTCTTTTTTTTCATTGTTATTATGATTCCTTTTATTTTATATCTAATCCTGTTTGTTAATTGATCTTGTCTTGTTTGGACTAAGGTGGGTCTTGCACTCTTGGGGTAGCTTTCCTCTGTCAGACAATGGGTCCTGCATAGAGTAATAAGATGATTAAGGGGCTGGAGCACCTACTGTATGAGGAAAGACTAAGCGAGCTGGGCCTGTTTAGCCTGGAGAAGACTGAGAGGGAATCTGATTAATATGTATAAGTACCTGAGGGGTGAAGGTGGAGAGGAGGGGGCCAGACTCTCTTGGTGGTGGCCAGTGACAGGACAAGGCGTGATGGGCACAAGTTGAAACCCAGGCAGTTCCATGTCCATGTGAGGAAGAACTTCTTTCCTGTGAGGGTGACAGAGCCCTGGAACAGGCTGCCCAGAGAGGCTGTGGAGTCTCCTTCTCTGGAGATCTTCCAGACCCCCCTGGATGCCACCCTGTGCCCCGTGCTCTGGGTGTTGGACTAGACGATCTCTAGAGGTTCCTTCCAACTTCAACCATTTAGTGATTCTGTGATATTGCAATAGTGCAGGGAGTTAGATTCCTTTGTTTAAACTGTGATATCTTACAATCACCACAGATACTTCTGAGAAAATATATTAACTAGGAATGTTCATAAGCATTGAGTTTAGTCAGATTCCAGCCCAGGACAATTTTGGGATATTTCTGCTGGATATTGTATTCCTCATTTCTATGTAAGAATTGCGGGTTCTTCTACCTTGGAGGGTACTGCATGTCTGTGGTAGATAAAGTAATTTCTAATTGTATGAAACCATAACAAATCAGACTTATTTTGTTCCGTCTTGCTTTTCTCCTTTCTAGCAGCAAAGCTATAGCACGGTTCTTGTAATCCACATGATAAACAGTAGGGTATACTGGTCATAAAAGCAGTGCCAAGGCTGTGCCATGGTTTCGTTGTTTCTAAGTATCTGTGCTTTTTCTGCAAAGGCAGAAGTCTGTTTACCCTGGGAAACCTTTCACTAGTAAGTGAAAAGGGAATTTCTGTGGCTTGGGCACCCTAGTTACTACTGTGAGTTACTCTCCTCCCATGCTTGTATTTGCAAGAGTGGTTTTCCACTCAAAAGGTTTACAGTCATCCTACAAAATTGCATACCTTCCCTTTTTTTTCCACCCCTGCAGCAACCATGGCCTTGAAATGACAATTCCATGCTGCATCTTCATAGCTCTAGAAAAACTAGTCACCACAAGTGATTTCCTGATGGTAGGTAAATGTTATTACAGAGTTGGAGCTTAGGAAGTGAATAGAAAAGTTAAGGACCAAGACATCTCTCTTGAGCAAAGCATTTATCTGAACAGTGTGTAGTGTTTATCTGCCTTTATTTTTTTTTTTTTTCTGGTAAAAGAGTGAAGAATAGCTACATGCGTTCCAAAGCACTGACTCATGTGGCTACAATGAAGTATTAGGATACAGCCATTTCCTACCTTTGTTTAGAAATCAACTGGCTGGGCCTGGCGGATGCAGGCCCTCAGCTGCAGGGCTTTGTGGAAGGAAATGCTTTTCGTCTTTATTGAGTACTGAACGCTATTTAGCAATTTGTACCTTGCATGTGGCAGGCATTGTGCAAAATGCTTTCGTGTACATTGCTATACACTGCAGCCACCCGAGGCCTTAATGTGATTGAATTGCACTTCAGGAAAAGTACTTGCAAGGTAGATAGAAAGGTGTGATGTGGTAGGTAATGGATTTTAAGAGGACCCTCTACTTGCCCCTTGCCTTTTTTTTCTTTTTTTTTTTTTTTTTTTTGTGACAACCTCAAGCTGTTTACATAAAAAATAAAATGTCAGCTCTTTTTGAAACAGGGAAATATTGCTATGGCCCAATGAAGTTAAGCACAGAAAAGCGTATTTATCTTGCCCAAAGTGATATTGCATATTTAGCAGTAGAACTGAAGAAGGATTGTAGAAGTTCTGGCTCCTGTTTTTCTGCGCTTGCCATTAAATGCCATTTAAATCTGTCTGTCACAATTGCAGGAAAGGCAGCATATTTGCACATAGTGAGAGTGAATGCATTAAAAAAAATAAAGGTAAATAAAGAAATGAAGCTGTAAGACAGAAACAATGGGAGTACTAAACGGGAGTACTAAAGTACTAAAAGAAAAACAATGACAATTAAAAACTTATGTGGTTGTTGTATTTTTATCTGTAGCCTTGAAATTTACTGGGATTCTTTCCAGTATTTTGGGGGGTTCTTCTACAAATAACTTTTCCAACTTTTCATTTATCAACACTAAAAAAATTGTGCTTTTTAATATTTTTGTTATTACTTTCAATCTGTATGATTTAGAGATTTAGTTTACCTCTCAGAGCTAAGTGGTTTACTGGTGACTTACCACTCTTTTCTTAAACAGTGCCTTGTTGGCATTTTTAGTCACTGTTAGCGAACACATAAAAGAAAGAAAAAAAGTATAATCCTGGAAGCTCTCCAAAGAGGGGTTAAGAAACAACGTACGGACAAATGCTCCTGCTTGGAACAAAATACAAAATAGTCCCCGGTTACTCTTGTGTGTGTGTTTATGTGTGTGCCTGTGTGTTTTTAGTTTTAGCCAAAATTAAACACAGTAGAGTTTACTGTTTGATAATCACCATGTGTTTACTTTTCCTTCCAAATCTGAAGTTGCCAACCAATACATTTTCTACCCAGTGCTATGAATCTGTCCAAATAAACATGGAAAGTAGTAAAACAATGACACTATATGAAAATACACCCTCATTCATTAAACAGGGTCCAAAAAATTCTGTGAAATTCAGCACTAATAGAGAAATGTGCATCTTGTGGGCTTTCTAGCATATGAAAAAGTGGTAACAGAACGTGAATGATTTTCTGAACTGAATCTCCTGAAAACGTGTATCCTGTCAATGTACAGGGATGAACACCGACAGATTGTATTATGCTCCATTTGTAATGCCAGTGGATTCATGCATTTTGGGTAGCTCATGACTATATATCAATTAGAAAGGTAAGTAACTTGTAGTGAACAAATAATTGAATTCTATAGCTATCTCAGTCATTAAAGCTTGAAATGAATTTGGTCCATTTACAGAATTTTTCATCAGTGGCAGAACTTGTGCTGATACCTATGTATGGTTCACAAACAAAGCAAAAGTAGTGTTAAATCAGCATATTGGCTATTTCTAAGTTAGAAGATGGGAGCTATCTTTTTTTTTAACACAGCACACTGCATTACAGGTTTGGTGAAGAAGAGGGAGTAATGGAGATTTGCAGAATAGCTGGAAACAAATTGAGACGTTAACAATCCTAGTTCCTCAGGCATGTACAGTTTTAGATCTCTTAGGTTTCACCTGAAGGAGAAGATTTCCAGCACCTGGTCAAGAATCCTTGTGAGTTAGAGGATGTTAGTGAATTATCTACCCTGTTCCTTGTCTGGGAAACTTCAGCAGACAGTGATGCTCTTTGGAAGGCATATAATACGTGTGAAATTTCCTGCTTTTGAGGTACTTTATTCTCGATTCCTGATTCTCTATTGTTGCCCCTAAATGGAAGATGCTGCCTCAGAGGTCTTCCTTAGCTGTGCTCCACAACAAGTGAAACCACCTCCTCTTTCTTCTAGCAGAGCATCCTCTTGTCCTGGGTGTATGTGGCGTTTCAGACTCTGCCCCCAACATGGTAATTTAGTCCACTTGAGGCCTCACACATCCCAAGACCTGCCGTGCCAGCTGAGGTCCAGGCACTGCTGATGGTGCTTTGTAACACTACGCTACCATCTACAAAACCGCCACCTCCAAACGTTTTTTAAGGACCTGTGGCAGCTGCAATTACTCACTCAGAGCATACTGGCTTTGCTTTCTCAGAGTTTTATTTGTACTTTTTGTAAAGATATTTTTTATTTGCTAGTGTTAGCAAGGTCTGAGTGCAATGAAGAAAATGGTCCTTTTGTAGCCATGAAGAAATCCTTCAAATTGGGCAAAATGGTGCCCAACTCTCAGGTTAGTCTGCAGCCTTGCAGGCTGAAACAAAAGCAGCAAGAGGTGTGAGCTTCCTGCAGCCCTCCCGATCCGATCCGGAGGCTCCACCGGCTTTGAAGCCGAGCAATTACCTCTGGGATTCCAAGGAATTAACCGTTTCGCTGCCCATCGCGTAGGACAGGCCGGGCAGGAGGGCTTGCCGGAGCCGTGCGTGGGGCCGGCCGAGCCCGGGGCAGCTGGCACATTCCTGAGAGAGAATTCCAGCGGGCGGAGGTTTCGAGTTTGAATAAACAGATTGGTACACAAAGTACAATCTGCTGAATATTACTTTTGATTGTTTGAATAATTTAAAAAGTGAGGTAAACCTAATGCTGACAGCTGGAAAGCTCGGGGCTTTGTGGAGTCCTCCAGGATCTTTCCTCTCCTTCAAGATAATAAATCGTAAGGTTTAATCAAAAGACAAAGAAGTTTTCCCCGCTCATCAGGGAGTGCTTAAATCATCTGATCAATTAGGAAGGTGAATTTCCATTTCTTTTTGAATGCATTGTGAGAATAAGAAATGCCTATACTTGTGAGGGGGAAGAAAGAGCAACAGGATAATTTGTCTGTGATTTCCCTCTAAAAAGTTTTTTTTTTTAAAGAAAACTTATATAAGTCAGCTTCTACTACATACTATAAAAGCCTGAGGTCAAAAGAAAAAGTGCTTAAAATCTTTGAAGAAATTGACGATCAGACCACAGTTCCCCAGTGCCTGGCCTTAGCTGGCCTGTTTCTTTTGTGTTTGAAAAGTTCATAGAAAAGGGATTTGGGCTCAGGGTTTCATCGCACTGGGCACTGAGAAAAGGCACCGCAAACATAGTATCTGCCCTAAGGAGCTTACAGTCTGTTGCAAGGCTTGATGCCAGAAGAGGGTGTAGCAAGCAGCGCGAACAAGGAAAAGGTAGTTCTAGGAACTTCTGACTATCCCGCCTCGCTAGATAAACAGTCTGCTCAGCCGAGAATCATGCGGGGAGGCCGAGATGTAAAGAACACCGCCGCTGAAGTTGGTAATCCTGGCGAGTCACCTGTCTTGTGGCAGACGTGATGGGTTTGTGAGACGAGGCTGCTGACAACTTCCTCTCTCAGGTGTAATTGCGCGGCCGTACTAGTGCCTGTATTCTACAGGCCTGAGGCTGGGCTCCTTTAGCCTCTCCTCCTCGGTCACGGAGCCCTGACAAACACTTCTGAGAAGCAGCACGAGCATCACACATCTTCCAGAAGAAGGTTGTTTCCTTTAAATTTAGTATTTCAGAGATTTTTTCTTATTGCCTTGGAAAAGGCATTTCTGATGAACTGAGAAATATCTTCCCATTGTGAACATTTCAATTGCAGGGCAGTCATATAGCGTATGAGTATGTGAACCAGATGACTTGCTTAGGTAGGAACAGGATGCGGTGTTTTTTGGCTGCCTTCACTAACACCTCTTTGCGTTAACTCATTGCTATGGTGAAGGAGGCGGACTCAGGACAGACAGTCACCACTTTGGGAAGGCTTTCCCTGTTCGGGGCATCTCCAACAATGTGCTGGTAGCGCAGGGTGACTCCATCTAAAACCTGCCCAGCTGTCCTGAACAGGGATGAATCACTTATAACTAGAGAAGCACTTAAATAGCGGCCACAGGTCTGAGCGGAAGTTTATAAAATATTTAAATAAATCTACTTTGTGTCCACGAGAAGTGCGGTATCAGATTGGGCCGGCAGACCAGGTTCTTGTATTCAGTGTGCGGTGCAGAACGTGGGTTTGACTGCAGCCGGTGGAATGTGCAAGAGACCCATTAATTGACAGTTGCAGAATAACCTGCCCATGGGGGAAGGAGCTTTCTAAGCTGAGGCAATTAGTGGTTTTCTTTTGCCTTTTAGCAGGAGTTTGTATACTTTGTCTTTAGCGGGGGAGCAGTTTAGTTTGCTGAATAACAGTTTTCACTTGGCTGCAGGAAACTCTGTAATTGTGTTGTGCTGCTGTTCCCAGAGCTTACGCTTTGTCTGTTTGTCCGCCACTTGGAGGTATGATTTAAGTGAAAAAGGGTAAAACCAGGAAGCTCAAAGCAAGAAGTATTTTAGTGAGACAGCAACAGTAAGACCTGTATAATTTACCGTTTTGGGGCTGCTTTCAAGTCTGTGGGCAAAAAAAATGTGCTGCTACTGACTATGCAGTGCTATGCTTGTGTACTGGAGAATCTTGTCTTCTAATCAAATGTCTCTCTAAAAGGCCCATCACAAAGGCTCTGTTTCTGCACACGAACTCTGGTTTGCAGAAGGAGGTGCAGCACCACTTCCTTTGGGAAAAGGCACAGCAGTAGGTCTCATAGAACCCCACATTTTCATGAAATTTAAGCTAAATATTCCATTTCTGTGTATATTTTTAGAATCTCAGGTTGTTTGCATTATATTATGTAGTTTGTCTCTTTTTTCCTGTTGTTTGGACACTTTTTATATGTATTGACAGTCATCAAATAGCCTTTCAATCCCACAGATGTAGTCTAGTTCATGGGTCCAAAACTTTAAGGCTGGTTGTAATTTACAATTTACAGTCACAGCATTCCGATTGTTAAATATTTGTCACAACCAAGACAGAAAACAAATTTTTGATCAGCTCTGTAATTAAAAACTGGCAGTTCTCGTGTATTGCTGGGGACAATGGTGAGCACAGAGTTAAGCGAGTGGCCAGTTTATGTTGAACTGAACATTCACAGTGTTGCTGGATCCCTAATCCCCAAGCAGATGCTTTACCACAGCCTCATTATAGTCCAGAAGTGCCTCTTGTATGAGAAAACGCAGTCATGCAGAAATAGTACAAACACTATTGACTTGCCTACCACTTCTCATTGCTGCTCCTTTTTCCTTTCTTCTTTTTTTCCCCGTTTTTAAACACGATGCATTGTTAGTTTAACTTTTATAACCATAATGCCTTTACTCTTTACCTAGGATTTCTGCCTTTTTTTTTTCTCTCTTTTGAATTAATGTAATGAAAATGATAGATTTCAGAGGCCTTCATTATGAACTGCTTATGAACTTGATTTCAAATAGGACTGTTTTGTTATTATCAGAGGAGAATTCTTTCGCTTCACACAGCTTTTCACATCATAGCATTTCAAATTCCTTAAGTCCTGTAATACTATATTTTGTGAACAAGAGAGAGAGAGAGGAAAATAGAGATTTTAGTTCTTGCTTTTGTTAACCCATTTTTGTTTGGGTCAGAAGAAGAAAGGGTTTTTGTTACCCGAGTTGAAGATCTGCCAGCTTGTAAAGCATTCCTTTTTATATGAGGGAGATTAAGTTGGCATTTTATGCACTTCTCTTGTATGCACCTTCATGTTTTGTCATAAGGCATATAATTACTGCATTTCACCATCAGCAATCATTCTTAAGTTAAGACCTGCTATCAACCTCTCATTAATAAAAACAAGACAATGGAGGTAGGAAGTACACCTTCAGAGTGAGAACCAGCTCTCAAGGGAGTTAATCTTTCCATTGCACAACAGAGAAAAATTAAAAAAAAAAAAATTCATTCATTTGGGGCCTTTCTTTTACCTGGAACCAAGCCTGTTTGTGACAGCAGATCTGTAGCACGGGGGGCTTGCTCAGGTGGGTTGCCCGTCATCACAGGATGAATGTGGATGGGTGGACCTCCTGCAACAGCACGAGGGCTGCACAGGGACCCCTGTTCCCTGGGGATGGAAGCCGTCCCCAGGAGCTCTGCTCCACCTGCACGCAGCCCAGCCAGGGCAAAGGCTGGATTCTGGGGAAGGGGAGGAGAACGTGGCGGGATCAGGCCATTCCCTAAAACCTCCGTCCTGAGGAAGAGCCGGAGGGCACACAGCTGGCGCTGGCCCCGGGGCCCTGCGGCTGCTGGCGAGCTCGAGATCCTTGTGCGCCAGGCAGAGATCTGGTGCGGCTCCCAGCCTCACCTCCAGCATGAGAACGTGTTCTGCATACCCGGCTCCAACAAGCCAAAGATGAAGATCTAACAGCAGATTCGTCGCTTTTCTTTTTCTTCTTTTTCTTTAAGGTTCCCCGAGTTAGCAGTCAGTAATTAAAAGACCTGAAAATTATTGTGTGCTGTCGTTTGAGAAAGCTTCATTGATGATATTGACCTGATACTGACCTTCAAAAGTGGAGGTTTCCTGTGGAGGGGCTGCTCTGTTTGGTGCTGGCTGTGCTGGGCTGCCATACTCAGCTGCGGAACTTGCAGTTATGAAAGAAGAAGAAAAGAAGGTGAAAATGGGAAGGAAGGAAGGAAGGAAGGAAAGGAAGGAAGGAAGGAAGGAAGGAAGGAAGGAAGGAAGGAAGGAAGGAAGGAAGGAAGGAAGGAAGGAAGG
>PTEX01000026.1:2702461-2770125 GCA_003342815.1 Eudromia elegans
GGAAGGAAGGAAGGAAGGAAGGAGGGAAGGAAGGAAGGAGGGAAGGAAGGAAGGAAAGGAAGGAAAGGAAGGAAGGGAAGGAAGGGAAGGAAGGGAAGGAAGGACAAAAGGGTTCCAACTCCCATACTCTAAAAGAGAGACTCAGTCTAACTTTCAGTAAACTGTGTCATCTAAATTCTGCATAGGGGTCAGTGCATGGGATTTATCCCTCAGAAGAGATTTGTGTCTTGCTGCTAGGATTCATTCCAGAACTGTGCTGTGTCTAACATGGAGTAAGATCAGCTAAGCTCTCACCTGTGTATGGGTATGGCAGTGTCAAGAGGATGAAAAAAGATGCGTAGAGTAGAAACAGGTTCAGGTGAAATTTTCAAAAGTGGTTATTGATCTGAGTAGTAAAACAGGGAACTCAGCTCAGCAGAGAGAGCTTTTCAGAGCCTTGCTCTAGTGCCAGGAGATGTGCAGGCTCAATATGCTTGAATATTCAGGAAATAGGTTTTCTGGATAAGAAGAAGAGCACGTTTTGGGCAGCTGCTTTGCAGGTATGCATGCACGGCTGACAGTAGAAACCTGACAAACAGGCTATCTTCATACAATTTTGTGAGACCACGTAGTGCCACAGACTGCTTGTTACATATAAGAAAAATGGATTAAAAAAAAAGTACTGAATACAATACTAGAAGTTATGCATAATGAACTCCTCCCTTCCTCCTCCCCCAAAAAGACAAAGTTAAACTATTAAACTAATTTATTCTCAGAAGCTGTTACAAATAGGATTGAACCATGCTGGAACTCATTTCTAAGAAACCTGCAACTGCATAATATCAGTTATAATCATGATGAAACATTCTAAATAAATTAGTTCTTTCAGAAGCTATCCACTCAAAGTCAAAATCAGAGCCAAACCACAAGCTCTTTTTTGCGTCTTTGAAAGATTTAGATGTCAAATGGAATGCTTCCAAAAACAAGGATGCGCTTAAGGAGGAGGAGAAGGAAAGCAATCTTGTTAACCAAAAATAAGTAGAATTCAAAGTTAATTTTGGTCTTTTCCCTTCGCTATTGAAAAAAAGAAGAAGAAAAAAAGCAATAGGTGAGGAAATATATTTAAAGTTAAGTTGGATTTACATGTAGGATACACCTGAATGGCTGGATCCACTTCAAGTGCGAGGTATTTTATTATTCTAGGGTAGCAAGGTCTGCTATCTCTACTAGGACTGCTACTGAAAAAGAGTGTGCATAAAGTTAGTTTCTTAATGGTGTTTATGATACATACTCCAGAGTTGCTGAGCATTTTACGTTGGGAAATACCACATGGACAAAACAGCATTCCTCAACTGTTTTTTTTCCAAGCTCCTCAAGCTTAATTACTGTAACCAATACCAAATGTAACTACCACTTCTGCAAAATGGCCAGTGTTGTTCTTAGGTCCAGCTAGGAGCAAAAATTACGTAGTCAAATAGTAAGGTCACCAGTTAAGTGGCTCACTGAATTTCCAGTAGGTTTTAAATCTTTTGCATAAACTGGCCTGAGCTTGCCAGCTGAATGTGGGCAGTTATATTTGGGATTCATATGAAATCTGGGAGGCAGTTATTTCTTGCACCATATTTATGAATAATGACAAGACGTTGCCAGCTGGTATGTGTAAAGTCGTCTAGACCAATCTAAGAACAGTATGTTTGTGCATCTTTTCTTAAAGCAGCTTTGAGGCCCAACGAGGCAGATTGGATAATTTTCCAGTGACTGCTAAGTGACCTGAAGCTCTAGCAGAAGAAGTGCCTGTAAACTCTGCAGCTTTGCCTGTTGTGACAGAATTATTATTATTAAGAAAAAAAAAAAAAAAAGGGAAGGCTATCAGGCCTTATGCTTTAGGACAAATGCTGTCTGGGAGAGGAAGGAAGTTTATCACCTAGGCCTGATACTTCACAATATTACAAAATGCAAGTTTTGCAATTATCATCAGAAATGCATAGTGCCAATCAGCCTTTGAAATAAGACGGAGCAGTATCATTATGAGGCGTGATGCAGAGCGGTGGCGGGATGCTCTCTTTGTGTGCCCTCGTGGGCATCTGTGTCAGCACTGCTTCCTGCAGCATTCCCAGGTCAAGCACCGTGTGCAGCTACTCACCCAGCTGCCTTTTACTGTTACAACCACGTTCATTGGCATCACTTGGCATGCATTTCTCTTGCATCTTGTGTTCTTACTGTGTGCGAGAGAGATGGCCGTACGGATATGTGACATAGCATTCAGTTTATTTTCTAGCCCTTTTGTGTCAGGATATCTGTCTCATAATAAATGTCTAATGCCAAAACTGTTCTCTTTAAGTGCAGAAATATTAAGCAAATATATGACATTTTGGAGGAAAACCGGAATGTGTGGGAATTTGGAGGGGAGAAAACAGGCAAAAGAAAAGGAATATGAATGCTGTAGTAAAGTGAAAAGTCAAAACAAGAGAAAGGAAGAAGAGAAAGGCAAGGAAAGTTAGCTATACCAAGTCAGACCCAGTTTATTCTATTAGGAGTATTTGTTTTCACTTGGCATAGACAACAGCACCTTCTCTAGAACTGATCTTCACATGGTGAAATGATTGAGAAACAAAAAAAAGCTGAAATTTACACAGGAATCACCCAAGATTACTTTTGATTTTTAATTCCTGCCTATAGCAGAAATATTTGATAATAAGAATGTATGTAACTCATAAATTCGTAAATATAAAACCACATTTTTTTCTAACTGATGCTGAGAATAATCCTAAATTCTTGTGTTTATGAAACATACACCTAGGTAATCTCCAGACTCTTTAAAAGGCATTGACCTCTTTCTTTTTACTTTATTGCACCCTGCTCATTTTCTAAAACCCAATATTTTCTTAAAATGAGTACTGTAGAAAAATTGAGTACAGACATATGTAATACAAAGACTTAACTATTGATCTGTTAAGGCCTCTCTCCAAAGAGAAGTAATCTTAAAAATGCTGTTGGATATAGTTTTCACCTGTTGTTCCATTGTGCCAATGGAGATCAGTGCGTGATATAATCTACCATTACCTGGATACAGTGAGAAGTTCTGGGGAAGGCTGTGACTCTCTCAAGGCACCCAGACAGACTGTGACTCATTAGACATTCCTGAAGCATGGTGAAATGGAAAAGTCAGTGGAGCACTGCAATATCTGGCTATAAGTTATGCAAGGAGAGGTAAGAGTGTAGTGTTGAGGGATTACCATTGTATTGCCAGAGATTCAGTCTAATTCACTATCAGATGCCATTCTGATGTCCTGCCATAGTGATATCTGGACAGAAATGAATCTAAAATCAGCAAGTGGCTTTTGAGCTATTAACCCTTATCAAGGTCTGTTTGGTTGGGAGGACAGGCTTCATTTCTTCTTGAAGATGCATGACCTGATGATAGTTGGAACTGACGAAGTAGCCCCTTACCAGTTTTTGTTACCAGGGCATACCACCCAAGTCCTTGCGAGGTAAGATCATCCATGTGTTGGGGGAGTCATTCACCTCCAGGCAGGACTCTGCAACTATCACTGAGCCATGAGTAGGTGCTAGGGTGATGCTGCATAGACGGAGGAAGCTGATTCCTGTAGTGCTGGCTGCTTTCTGCTCTCCTAGCCTAGCTCTCCACTTGGTCAGGCCAGCGTACCCTGCAGCTTTCCATGGTAGTCACTGCTTTGTGCCCTATCTCCTTCCACCTTTCTTGGTGGGTGGATCTGGCTACAGCTTCTCTTGCCAGTCAGCAAAGCGTCATTTGCACCTTTCACTCATTCCCTTCCCCAGGATTTTGGAGAGAGAATTCCCTCCAAAATGAGTGGGGAGTCGGAGGGAGGTGGCTTCCAGCTGCCTCTGCTCTGCTCTTCTCTCCACCAGTGAGAGGCACAGAAGAATGTGAGCTGGGAAGGGATTGCTTTGGGTAACTGTCTGGCATGCAGTGCTCTCTTGTATAGACTAAGAAAGCTAGTAAATAAAAAAGTGACCAAACAGATAAACTTTGAGCAAAATATTCATGTGTGGTTTGTGCCTAGGCCACACCTCATGAGGTCTCATCTGCAAAAGAGATTATACTGAGCTAGTGCAGACTATTCTCCCATCATCTGGGAATTTCTCATCACAGACCTAATCCTAAAAGCAGTAAAACAAGAGAAGGAGTCATTCCGTCTATAATATAAAAAGCATTAAACAAGACTTAAATGCATTTTTCCTTTATTAGGGAAAAAAAGAGTCTCTACTATTTAATATAAGATCTTTCCCTACCTTTATTTTGAGTAGTCTAGTTATTGTTAGCCACGGTACAACAAGAATACTTGACCCTTTCATCCCTCTCTCTGGGACTATTTTAGCATTCCAAACTTCTGAGAATGACCATTACATATATATATATATATATATATATATATATATATATATTTAAAAAAAAGGATGATTTTCGCTGTAGATGAGGAGTCTCCTTTTTTTTTTTGTCTTAGACCAAAAAGAAACCTAGATAAAACAAATCCCCCAACACTTTAGCAAAAAGCTAAAACCAAAGGACTTATGTTTATTCTGATGTGAATGAGCAGTTGGAATTGTCTCATGTTCAATGCTCATATGTTGCCATCATGTTGTTAGAAAGGAGAGAATGTTGAGGACACACTTCTTATTTTGGAAATCAAAATGAGAATGCAGAGTTTACAAAACATGTTCAGAGTCATTTGTTCAGATATCTGTCCTCTCTTAAGGATTTCTCTGCCTCTGATTCATGGAGCCTGACTATACTGATGCAATATGGAATTTTGGGAAGATCAAGGTGCCCTGTTTTATCAAATAATCTTGTGCATAAGTTAACTGGAGGGGTTTTCAAAACATCTCTCACAGGCCATCATACAGTTCTCTTCAATCTTGCAGAAAAAACTCACATATCATATAAGGGTCAAAAGAAATTTGACAGTTTTGTCCTAACACCCCCAAGAACTTGAAACCAATCATCTTAGATATGGCTATCGTGTTCAGCTTAAGATCTCCATGCAGTTTCAGTCATAAAAGCATTTTTTTTTCAATAGCAAGACTTGCAGATCTGTTTTTAGGATATGAAAATTATTTTCTGTAAGTCAGATGAATTTTAGAAAAGTTGAAGTGGAATCTCTTACTTGCTTCTCTAGTCATCCCACTGGGCTTGAATATGACGACTCACAAGTAAGATACATATTCAACAGTATGGATTTATTAGGTTAGGCTTATAAACTCTGGCGTCTGTGAGTCGTATGCAGCTAAAAAAGCATATCTCAGAGATGGCTGAAATTCAGTTGTGTATGAAAGCAGTTATTGGGCCAAACTTTGCAATTGGCCACATAAATCTAGATTAACTCTGATGAAGTCAGTAGAAATATTTTTAGTTTACTTAAAATAAATTTTTCCTCTCACTGAGAGGAGTCGCTGAGAGGAGAATGTTGTGCACTACATGAATTTAAGTGCACGTTTTGGGGGCCAAGTAATCTACTAGCTGTGTTTAACATGGCTCCATCCTGGGGTGCATTGAGCAGAGCGTCTCCAGCAGGTCGAGGGAGGTGATTCTGCCCCTCTACTCAGCCCTGGTGAGGCCGCACCTCGAGTACTGTGTGCAGTTCTGGGCTCCCCAGTGCAGGAGGGATGTGGAGCTGCTAGAGAGAGTCCAGCGCAGGGCCACAAAGATGATTAGGGGCCTGGAACATCTGCCCTATGAGGAAAGGCTGAGAGAGCTGGGCCTCTTCAGCCTGGAGAAGAGAAGGCTGAGAGGGGACCTGATTAATGTATATAAATATCTCAAGAAAGGGAGTGAGGAGGAGGGGGCCGGCCTCTTCTCAGTGGTGGCCAGTGATAGAACTAGAGGAAACGGCCACAAATTGAGGCACCAAAAGTTCCACAGGAACTTGAGGAAGAATTTCTTAACAGTGAGGGTGACAGAGCCCTGGAACAGGCTGCCCAGAGAGGTGGTGGAGTCTCCTTCTCTGGAGATCTTCCAAACCCGCCTGGACACCACCCTGTGCCACATGCTCTAGGGGACCCTGCGTGTGCAGGGGCGTTGGACTAGATGACCTCTAGGGGACCTTTCCAACCCTAGCCATTCTATGATTCTATGATCTTAGCCAGTGGAAAATCTTAAGATAACCAGATTGCATGCTTTATTTTGGATTAGAAAGGCGTGATCCTAGGTAAATGTGTTTCAGACAATGTAATGTACTCCTGCATTTCCAGGGGTAAAGCCGAGTTTTTGAGAATTGCCCTATCTAGTGACAACGGAGACTGTCAGGCAGTCTGGTAGGAAAGTGTCAGTGCTGTTTATGGATGAAATGCTCAGTGCCCAGTGGCAGAGTAGGGATTCGACACAGTTGTGTCATCCAATTGTAAGCTGCTTTTGTAGTGAGCACTGCTGCCTTTCACCCTTGGCCTCAACAACCCGTCTGTTTCACTGCTTGGCATCCTCTGAAGACACTGCTAATTTTAACACATTTTGTGGTTTTGTAATGTGGCAAATTCCCACTAGGTGCTAGACAAACAACTTCTGCATTTGTGATTTAAGCCACACTTGAGCTTGGGTTGTCAGAGGTAAAAGATGAATATATCATTCTAGCTGATTAGTCGGTTGTCCCTCCCAAACCCTTCGGGGATGTTTGCACACTGGAAATTTTACGTAACTTTCAGTTTTGCATTTGAAATTGTTGTCAGAATACATGAAACTATTATTGCGGCATCAGTGAACAGTCTGTGACATTTTAATTGTTTTGTTAAGGAGTGCGCTGATTTTTTTTGTTCCTCAAGTTGTTCTCAGCTTACTGTGCCTTCAAAAAATGTCTTCAGTGTACTGTTGCTTCAGAATTTGTTTTCAGTCTTCAAGTGTGTGTTGACCCTTATTGATATGGCACGAGGAAAGGCTGGCCATGCCTTAAGGAAAGTGTGCTAATGCTACACCCCATTTGCTCCCTTGCTTGGAAAATGCTGGATAGCTCTCAGAACACTCAACACTGTTCAAGTTTGCCTTTTCCTCTAAAAACAGTGTAAAATATCTAAATCCCTTCTCCAAAGGGGAATGTTTGTAATGTCATGAAAAGGGAGAACAGATGGTCTTACAAAGCTTAAGGGGAAAGTATAGCACTTTAATCCAAATTGTTAGACAGAGTTAAAGATGGCCACTTAGTTACCAATTGCTGAAGTTGTTTACACTCCTTTGTGTACGAGATACTAGCAAGTTGGAACATTTTGTACATTTTAGAAAGAAAAGGGCAAGATAAAGCAAAATGATACTGTATATGCTTATCTGCATGTGTTAATACAGATATCCCAAAATGTGATTGATTCTATTAAGCAATCTTACAAAATAGGTAGAATTTTGGTTTCACAGTGGGCAGGTTTATCCAGATGCAGTGTGACAGCCTATTAGGAAAATAAACAGATCTTCATAAAGTGGAGCCTTTAACCATTTTCCCTCCACTTCTAACTAAATTAGCTTTGCAGTGCATCAGGGTTTAGATTGCGATTCAGTGCATTAACTTATCCCATACTGCTTTGATTGAGCAGCAAAGCATCCATTACCAATGCCATATCCAAAGTGACATTTCCATACAGACTGCCTGCTGTTTCATTCATAACCACAAAGCAGCCTGAAATGACTTTACTTCTTCTTACAACTTGCAAGGAGTTAATGGACTGTGCTGGCCCCCTGCCAAAAGCTTTAAGAAACTTTATTAATCTGTTATGAGGCTAGGACACCATAGTGCAGGATTTTATTGGTTATTCATTTTAATGAATAAAAATATGTAGGCACAATTAAAGCCATATTTTCAAGCAGTTGCCTACTAGTAAATGTTAAATCTTAGACAATGATATTCTTAATGTTTACTAATAATCTTTTTGTCTTTTTCTTTTTGCAACCTGAAATTTAGTAGTGCAACAATTTAAACTGGTATTGTTAATGTTCCCTTCACCAGAGACCTCACTTTTAGGTCAGAGTACTCAGAAAGGACCACTGAAAACTTTTGGTTGGACTCGACCGTATCAAATGAGTCAGCAGATGGTGAGAAATGCTTTGAAGAGATATATATTGCTTTGGAGCTGTAGGCAGCCTGTATATACTGTACAGATCATCAGAATATGTGATATAATCTAACTATCTACAAAATTAATGCCAAAACCCATTTTCTGATTGGGCAGTTGTTTTGTTTGATGAGATTCAGTGTTATTTTGCAAACAGTTCTTCTTGGTGAGCCTCTGATTTTTTTTCTGTAAACGCCTTTTAAATCTTAGAATTCACTAGGGAAATGAAATATATTAGACTAGCTAAAAATCATGAGAATTTTTAATGCTTTTAGACAAAACAGTGATGTTTTATTACATAAAACACATGAATTGTTTCTAAAAACAAGGTCGTTTCCTTATTTTTCATTCCATTATTCAAATGCAGAAAATGATCTCACAAGGAAAGAAAGGTCACTTTCACAGAGAAACATCAAAATTTTCTGTTCCTGGATTTATTTTTCTATGACCAATAAATAATATTAATGACAAAAAATTCATGGCTTTAGTTAAAACATCAATAGAAAGTCACCTCAAAAATATTGGAAATGAAACTCAATCTATAGATACAGAATGAAGAATTTGTAGCAAACAATGCAGAAAGCTTAAATAAAAAATGCATGTGTCAGTTAAAATAATTTACTGTATAAGCAGATGTTGATCACTGTTAGGTTTGCATAAAATTTTCCATTTTATTTTCTATTACACTTTTTTATATTCTCTTCTGTATATTTGGTCTTGAAATTTTCAAAGCTTGCCCTCTTAAAAACCAGCTTGATCGTAATTTGAGCAAAAAAAAATACGACAGCCATTTGTCTATTTCTTTTTCCTTATATATATATAAAAAAAAAAGGAGAAAGAAAAACTAGTAGTTGCTAGGGAAATAACCCTTACTGCAGGAGATTATGGTAAATATTTTAGATTTGTTCAGAATGTGCACAGTACCCTTTCGGTGGATCCAGGGAAGAACCAAACGACTGCCAGGTGTGAGCTAAAGACAGCAAGGAGAGTTTAGCTATGGTAGTGAGGGGACAAAGCTGCCTTCCCATAGAAGTATTTAATTCAGATCATCTTCCATGGAAAACTTGGACTTGGGAAAAGGTTTTCCAAGTAAAATGGAGGTTTTCATTTGTCTTTCCTTGTATTAATGGCAATTCTGTTTGCAAAATAACGACAACTTTACACATGCAGAACTCTACAGATGCTGTGAAGATATCAGTATCAATTCAGTTCTTTAATTCATACCTCTGGAGATGCGGGTCTTCAAAGACACTAGCTTCACTTGATGCAGAGTATGAACAAAGGGCCACAGGCAGGAAAGTTGTACTGCCTATAGTCCAGAGAACTAGAGAAAATCCTACCCTTGATAGTGGTATTTTGTAGTTTGTCCTTTATGCATAGCTTTAGTATACTTAAAAGTAAGATATGTCAGAGATCTCTAGACATAGAGGATGAGTAAGTTGATAACAGAAGCAGAATTAGCTTGAGATAACATTTTCCTCCTTTTTGAGGAAATCAAGTACATATTTCAATGTTCTTTCCAAAATTTTTTGTGAAGCTGAGATCTAGCACATAGCTAAAGTAAGAGGAGGTCGCAACATTTCCATGAAGTTGAAACATCTGTATTCCTAATAAAGGGAAGAAATCCTTTTGATTTTTCTGTCTTGATCACTCTCAGGAAAAGGAAGAGAACACAGACAAGTGATGATTGCCATTACAATTTCACTCCTCATTCCTTTGAATCCTTTAAAAATCCAAGTAGTGCACAAGTACTTGCCAGTGGAACTATGAATCAAATGGTAGGCACCTTCCTAAACATACCAGTAGAATTGCTAAGATCCAAACATATTTCCTGAAGTATTAAAATTAGAGAAGTATAATTAAAATACTGTAAATAACATCATATTTTTAAAATACTATATATAGGATTTCACCGTTATTTGAATTCTTGGAGAGTTAAAAATTGTTCATTTTGCTTTTTGCCAAAAAACTCCTCCTTGAAGGAGTATACAGAAACTGGGGATAGGAGATTGCATCTCATTTGACAAATGATAAGGCTATTACACTAATAAGTACTAATCTTTACCCTTGGTTGCTGGTCTGACATCAAACTGGTCAGATAAAGGGAAGTACTGGAAATTGAGCTTGAAAGACTGCTTTTATAGATCTGGTTTTTGTCATTAAAAAAAGAACTTAAAAAAATGTATCCTTTAGCACTTCTGAAACTTTTCCCAATCCATTTACATAAAGAATGGATGTTTTGGCATTCCTGAATCAAGTCCTTGCCCTTCCATAGGGTGACATAGGCTGTATTTGTTAATGATATAACTGAACGTGCCTTGTTAACCCAGCGAGGATGGGAAACGGAGAACAGGTAGAGATTTATTTTTAAAACATGCACGTGAATTTGGAAGGGAAAGTGCATAGCATTTACAGAAAAAAGCCTCATGTAGAGGCAGATAAGGTAGAGAAAATGACATAACTTTTGTAGAGGGATTGCTTTACATGGGGAGATTAACAAGGGCAGATTCTTTGGTAAGAAGAAGATGCCCCCAGGCATACCTGACTGCCTGACTGATAAAATATTTTGAATCTAATCCCTTGCTATTTTTTTTTTTTTTTTTTGTAGGGAGCAGTTGAAAGGTGCACTTATTAAATATTAATAGAGGACAGACCAATTGAAATTTCATGCTGATGCAGTCTCCATGCTCTTTGGAACCTTAACCTGGGTTCACCGGTACTTTACAAGGACATCAACATTACATAGCCATGTGACTTTGACCCTGATTACTAATTAAACACAGGGTGAAAGTCCTCCAATTCAGAAGCCTTTTGAGTGGACAGAATCATCATAGTGAATGTCTCTTTGTATTTACAGGGACAAAGATTTGCTTGATAGCTTAGGAAGGATTAGAAATAAAATAAACATTAAATAAATAATTGATTGGACTTGATTTGAAGTCTTCTGGTGCAGCAGAACGGCCATAGACAATGAACAGTTCACGGATCAGCTGACAAGTGTTCTCATAAAAAGCTCCTGTTCAGAGGTTGTTATATAACGATATTTGATAGGGTGGCTCAAGGCAGCAAGCAGAAGGGGACAGCACCCACAAGAGAAGCTTTCTGTTCACTTAGTGAAGTTTGAGATTCTTCCACTGAAGAAGTAGCAGTTTGCAGGGACACTTCCTATTTGCTTTGCAGTTGTGAGTGATGATAAATTCCCCGTCATATTTTATGAATTTTGAAAGGAAATTTAGGAGAGGTATCATGATATGGTCAGTTATCACCTATGGATACCCGAACTGCTGGGTTATCCTGATGTTCTTGAGAAAGTGCTATGTGAAACGAGTAGTCTCAGCCAAAGCTGAAAATTACTGTCCTCCAGCCATGCTCAGTTATGATCACAGGGCAGTAAAGTGGGCACAAGGAGTCTCCCAACTTTTATTTGATTTGCTGACAGAGGAATAGTGTCTCTATATGGAGGCACAGGATAGAACCACCATGGTTTCTAGCTATGTTTGCACATAGGACAGATAGGGAAGCCTCCAGGAGATGAAGTGCACAGGCATGGGAACAGCAAAGCCTTGCAGCGTGGAGCAGCACTTTGTACATTTTGCTGCTTTTTCTTGGTAAAGCATGTGCGTGTTTCTTTTTTCTTTTTTTTCCCCCTCCCTTTCCAAAGTAGGCACATGCTTTCAGTGTAAACCGTGTATCAGATGTCACCGGTGTCTTGTGACAGCACGCAGAGCCACCGTCCTTTGCGAAGGTCTGCACGCACAGGGTAGTAGCGTTAAAAATCTGTGCATAATTTAAAACAATAAAATTAAGCTTCCTTTAAGGAAACCCACCCTCGTTTTTCCTTCCCCCCTGGCCGGTTACTGTATATGCCTAGCAATCAGCTCTCCTTCCCGCCCGCTGTCATTTCCCAGCGTTTTTTATGAACGTGACACAACAGATCTGCGGTGCCCGGTCCCGTGTTTTGTGGGGAAACCAACCTCTGTGCGTGGCTGAGAGCAACCCGCGTGCTTCAAGCCCAGCGCTGGCTTTTGCCCTTCGCACAGGACAGCGCTGGGTCGACGACATTTCAGGATAACTGTTTGGCAGCCATTTTAGATACTGCCTGCGCGGAGAGCGCGGCGGCTGCCAAAAATTGCAGACGCTCTGTGCCAAAACACTCTTGGCAGTGGAGATAAACTTTGCAGAGATACACAGTCCAGAAATATCTTATAATTACAAAGCGCAGGGGGCAGAATGTTTTTACAATACAGCTGTGCTAATGTAAACATTTAATTTGGCAGCCTTCTCCACCCACTTTTCAATTAACCGGGTTTATGCAGATACTTTAGGTCTGTAATAAACTTTATTGCTACTTCTCTTAGAGTACAGTTTATGAAACACAGATTTGAAGTATTTTGGGGGCTTTCTATGCATTTAGCAAGGCACATTGAAAATGTTAGGCTGTCATAAAGGGGAAGTGTCAATTCCTGTTTTAACATGCCACAGCTCTGGCTTCACTAAAAGCCTTTGCTTTAGAAATATATATTAATTGGGGCCTGTCTCCTTCAGTCTCTCCCAAAGCAAGTAACAGGATATTAATAGAAAGAAGTGAAATCACTTAAAGAGCTACAAAAGGACATTTGTGCGGTGATCATTAGCGAAGACAAATGTTCCCAGCATTACGGCGTGGTATTGCAGAGAACAATCCCGAACAACCGTTCTTACGGATATAATTACAATAATTGTGTGATAGCTGCGATAATTATTCGCACAGAGCAAAAGAAAAATAGTTTCCTATCTCAAGCCTTATTCAGACATAGACATGCATAAAGCAGCCAAAGAGTCTTTTTTTTTTTTTTTCTTTTTTTTTCCCCCCAGCAGAGTTATAAATGCTGGAGGTTAGAGGATTTCATAATAAAAATGAGTTAATTGACTCTGTGAAACTGGTTAATGTTTTATAAGGCACGAAGGTGCATTAGATAGGATCTTCTTGCCCCATCCTTGGCTCTCTGTGGTGGCTTCCTCTGCGCCCTGGTGCGGTTTTGGGAGGGAAGGACCTGCTGGGTTTCGCAGGACCCAAGTGGCCAGTTCCTCATGGAAAAGGGGAGCCCCTCAGCGCGCCACGTCTGTCCCTCTTGAGCTGATTTAGCAGCAATTTTGGGGGATGCCAGGCTCCGGGATTCGTAGGGCCGGCTTGGCTGGACCGTGTGGAGAGCCTCTGTTTATTTTCGAGAACGCGGAGACTGCTCAAGTCGCGAAACTTGGAGCGGAGGCCAAGCAGCCGCTATCTTGACCACGCTCGCTTTGGCAGCGGGGTCTGCTGGACAGAGGAGTCAGGGAGGATTTTTCCTTCAGGGAAAGAAAAAAGCGCAAGCGGACACCAGGGCACGGCTGTGAGCATGAAAACATCACAATTTATAGATGGTGTCCCACGGACTTGCTTTCTGTAGGAATTTAAAATACTTCTTGTCTGCTCTGATCACAGGAGACATTCTTAGATGCTCAGGTCAGGAAGTCGTAATTACTTGCAGTTGATTTGTTGAGACTTTCCTCTTCCTTCTAAGGGATCAATAAATCAAACTTTCTGATAAATTGAAATGTTCTAGCTGCTTTTGTTAAGTGCTTCTCCCTTGATTAGGAGCAATTATTCAGAGAGTGCAATTATATTGTTGCTGTGGCCAGACCATGAATATAGCAGGGAACAGAAATGCCTTTAAGAGTAAAATGATAGGAACTTTTTAACAGCTTTGGTTGTTTCGTAAGTAATGAGAACTCATTTTGGTGTTTTTCAAAGGATTTCCAAAGGGAGATCATTATTATCTCCTTCATTTGGCTGCTGAGGTCTACACGAAGTCATAGGGAGCATTGTGATGAAAAAACAAAAAATGATGCATTGTATTTCATTAATGTTCTTCAAAATATAAGTATTGTGAGGACCACAAGGCCACCCAGGTTGAGGAGGGTTTCCGAAGTCTGACACAACTGTCTTCAGCCTGGAGGTTTGGTGAACGTTAGGTGAAGGAGAGATGTCTCCTGGCCTTTAGCTGAGCTCATCCTCTCATCCCAAATCAGGGGGCTGAGTCTGGACATTTAGATGATGTTTGGGGACAGATAAGAAATCAGATAGTGCTGCTTTCCTAATGAATAGCTCCCAGTGTGACAAGAACTAAATTTATATATGTATTTTCTAAAGATTGGTCTTGTCCTGCCATATCCTAGGGGTGTTTGGAGGCCAGAATGCCCCAGGAACAGAGAGCGAAAAGGGAGATGTGCAGTGGGGATGTCCTGTCTTGACAGTCTTAGCAGATTTTTTGAGGAAGAAAAACGCTGAAATGAAAAAGCTAAGAGCAAGTTTTTAACCTACTCGTACTAACAAACTAATAGTGGTGCTGCTTCATTTCTTCAGGAAACACATACATAAAGACAACTGAAGTATTCCCCTGTACAGTATAAGATGGTTTAAATAGATTAGGCGCTGGCATAGCACTTAAGTTTATCAGGCATTTAGTGTTTAGGATGTACAATACAGCCGTATGTGACTTGCCAACTATCTGGGCTTCCCCCACTGTTTCTGGTTTGGCAATGAGGTGGTTTTTCACCCTGTTGCAACACTGACTGCCAAGGAGACATGGCCAGCTTTCTGCTTCCTGTCTTCCTCTTTGTCCTGGCTTAGCCTTCCTTGTGGCTGCCAAGTCACTGATGCCAAAAGCTTCTGCAAAAAGGTCAAGCAACTAAGGCTTAAAACCACCTATGCCAACATTTGTATTTTCTTTCTATCCTCCTGTATTCAGTTAAGTGAAAAGTATACAGAGCATAACTACAACAGGAATGGGGAACTTTTCTGACGATAGATGTGTATACATTACAGTTCTGCAAACGACTCGCAGCCACAGCGAAAGTAAACATTTTAAGAGGCCTTCTGATTAAAGCTCATTGAAATGTGAAATGGTAAAGATATATAATAATCTTTTCATTGGAGGATTTACAGCCTCTCTCCTCCTCTGCAATTTGTTTTATTAATTGCACTGTTATTGCGTGTTTGAGAGTCAAGTTCCTTTAGAATTGGTTACCACAGGTCTTTGTAGTTGAGTCTGCAACAACAGTGATGTTTGTGACTTTGCTGCAACTGTCAGAAAATGTACCTTAAAGTAATATTTATAGCTGGAAAGTTTTGATAATTAATGAATCCTGTTCAGAACAAATTTTACCAATATATACCTGAAAACTCATTAGATTGGTACCTGCACTGTACAGTTTTCTACATTTTTTTTCTAAGACCAATTTTTTCTCTTGATTTGGGTTTAACTGCTCCTCTACTTTGAGAAGGTGAGGTGGGAAAGTATGTCCATCCGTTTTATTTCCATAACATTTCTTTCATGACTATGGTATTCACCTCGCGCTTTCATTTCCTGGTTTTGGGGTAAGTGCTGGAGTTGATAATAGTAGCCATAAATGCAGCGTGACTGTTGGCCTGAGTTGTAAAGCTGTGTGATTGCAGGGGGAGCGTTCTGTTGAGATGATTCATCAAAGCCCAGGTTGCAAAGCACAGCTTAATATTTCAGGCCATCTTCAAAAGAGACAATTTACTTTATTCATCATCTATTCAGCCTCTCCCCTGCCTTGCACATCTTTAAAGAAAGGGTGTTTCTTTAAAGTAACAGCAACAATCAAGAGAAAGAAGAAGAAAATTTCAGGTACAGTCCGCTCAGTAATAAGCAGTATTTGTCTCTTGTACAGTTGCCTAACAAACCCCTACAGTTCTTAGTGTTTTTCAGTCTGTCGAATTAGGAATATTCTTTCGGGCATACAGATCCTATTGCAAGTTTAAGGAATATTCGCAGGGCATATGGTGACACCAGAAGAAAGTTTGAGAAAGTCTGTGAAGGTAGTGAAAATGAAGAGGTTGTTGGTTGTCAGTTCATTGAAACAGCTGGTTTTAAGTTATCTTGTAGTAAATCTGTAGCAATTTCACATCCAGTATTATTCTGAAAGTTAATTATGCACCTAGAACTACAGTAGTAGTGTGCACTACTACTACAGTAGTAGACTTTCTGGAGTCAAGCATTGCACATGGACAGCCTCCTCCAGTGCTACACACAAAGACACATATTTTGAATTCATTGCATAACAGGGAGTAATTTACTAACATATATGCCCTCTGCTCTTAATAATGCAAAGAAAAACCCTCTATAATTTTTCATGGCGTCAGCAATCATTACTATTACCTGTTTCTTCTGAAGATGTATAGTCTGTCCCTTCACTGCCACCTGTGCTGCACTAAGTTGTGATTTTATACACTGCAAACTGTATTTTTACCCTAAGCAGGGAGAATTAGTTGAGAGAGTTGAACAGTAATCCAGTTTTGTTTGTTGATGAATGTTCTGGATGTTCTTCACTGCATGGGTGGGGATTGTTATATTCTCATGAAGCTGAAAATGAAACATGGGTGCACAGTTACCACATTTCACAGAGTGTTAGCTTGATTTTGAGGAGTCTTTCAGGAAGTAGTCTCCTGGGAGAGCCTCGAATCAGCAAGATGATCTTGATTGCTACTGTTTGTTTTGTGTCCTTAAAATTGACTCATCTGCCTCACAGAGGGAAAGACTGTGAGTATACTTATGTGTGTTCAAGAATTCAACTATACTACTTTAAAACTGCTTCAGACTAAGTGGTTTCTCCTGCGGACCAGCAAACTAGTATTTGTTGTCAGCAGAAACTGAGTGTGTGTAGCCATCCAGCTGAAGTGTCTTCACTCTGTACAGACTACTAAAATTAGTGTTTAATGCCTGTAAGAAGGCGTTAGTCTTTCCTACCCATTTTTACAGATTGCAAACTAGAACGGTTTATCATTTGAGCTAAGAACTTTAAGGATAATTCTGATGATTAAAACCATTCTGGTGTTGGTCATGAGCCTCTGCATGATGAAGGAGGAAATGTATTTTAGCAGTCTGCTAGAATGCTTTAATGAAGTACAGAAGCATATTAAAAAGTGTGTTTTGTCATACAGTCCAGATATGCCAATTTACCATGGTTCTCCACTACTAATCAGCATATGGGAAGATATGGTCCAAAGGGTTTGCCTCATAACCACACCTGTTGTTCTGCCCCATAATCACTACACTTTTTTCTAATGTGTCTTCGCTTATAAAAAAAAAAAATTTCATAACATGTGATTTTTATTATACATATTTAGCCTGTTCTATTCTTTTTTTTTTATTGCGGCAACATATTGATTACATTTTTTGCATCTGTTGATTATTAAGAAGGACTTATGCTAATAAATTTCAGAAGACAGCTATCATCTCTTTTTGTTCTTGACATATGCCTTTGCTCCAAGTTTTTCATGTGATTGCCTATTATTTACGCAAACCTCATGATCTAACTCGAATTAGGCTTCGTTTGACATAGTATAGGTGAGAGTTGTGCAGAGATCCCCTAGCTGGTTGTGTCTGAGATGTCTTGCCTGTGGGAAACAGCAGTCATCCATGCAGGGGTGACAGGCTGCCCCAGACTTGTGTATCTTTGGGCTGTCTCCTACATACATGTGCATATGGTCTAACAAACTGGTGACCTGTAGACTAAACCTGGTAAAAAGCTCCACTTTTTATTCTTATTGTCATGGCAATCTGTCTTCATGTGCTGTTTCCATCTCCTGAATGCTTACATCATGCTGTTATCAATCGCAGTGCATATGGAAGCGATTTGATTGCTCATTTGATTAAAATAGAAGGGGCCATACATTAGTGCTAGTGTTTCCTGGGGGAATGCAGATTTTTAAACTTAGAGCAGACAAACTGGCCTGAGACACAGTGTGTTTTAACTTTGTTACATGAACTTAATTTTGAACAATTGTGTATGTAGGACGGTAAGTGCCAGACTCACTTTTGGAAACTTGGCCAAAAAATTAATGCTGGCGTTTTCTGAGTTTCCTGTGGTTGCTTTTGCTGCTGGTGGAGTCGCCTCGCTGAGCTCCGAGCAGCTCGCAGTCACGCTTGCTCAGACCCCTGGTTCTGCTGCTCCGTGTGGAAGCACACCCGCGCAGGGCTGCCCGAGAGCATCGTGCCGAGGGCGTTTGTTTCAGCAGCCTCTGCTGCACTGGGTGGTTTGGCTGTGACAACACAGAATGGCATCGTAAGCAGCAGGAGTGGAGGCCTATGCAGGCAAGCTGTCACCAGAGCCTGTCCCCTCTGCTGTTCCTGCCTGAGGTTGCTGCTTGTGACTGCACACGTGCTGTGGCTTCCAGCCTTAGTGTGTGGAGACCCACAAGGGGACGGGAGATGCAGGGAGCGCAGCGCTGTGCGGTGCACAAGAGAGCTCAGCTGTATTGCAGCCTGAGTGTCAACGCAGAGACACTATGGGAATGAAAGACAAAAAAACCCAAACATAGACATAGTGAACAGTTGTGAGCAGGAGAGCATTTGAAGCAAGCTTGAGGTAGGCTGAAGAGCAGGCTCCTCACTTCATGCATCTGGGATCACAGCCTTTTGTTTTGTGTTTTCGGGTTTTGTTTCTGTCTTTTCCTTTTCTTTTTCTTTCTTTCTTTCTTTTCTTTATTTCTCTTTTTTTTTTTTTTTTTTTTTTTTTTTNGGTTTGGCTTTCCTTCTTCAAGAGCAAGGTGTGACTAGTGGGCATTCTGGAAGGCTTGCCTGTCAGTCACACCCACTGGGTGGAGAAACACAGCCCTAGGCCAAGGCGAATTTCATGAGAGACTTGGATTTTCTCATGTTCCTGCTGCTACTGATATCATACTGCTGTCCTGAAAAGACTCTATTGTTGTTCACATTTTACTTTTAAGTAGACATTAAAGGGATACTGCTTGTTATTCAGATGTGCAGCCTCTTGTGGAAAACTGTTTGAAAACATAAAAGGATTTGGGGGCTTAGGAGATTTGCTTCCTATAACTGTTCATGAAGCTAAAAATTACTATATAGCTGGCCAGTGGGTCTCGTTTGTATTTCAGGGCAAATATTAGCAACTGGATGGAAACCTGAACTGAAAGTCTACTGAAAGATTGGCTGACCATAGTGAAGTGGGGTCTTGGTATTGCACACTTTTCCAAACCAGCATTAGGGTTCTGCAGCAGCACAGAGGGACTTTACTCTGCTCTTGAGGGTTCAGCAGCAACAACAGCGAGGAGGCCGAGTTTGAAAGAGAGCTGCAAAAAGGGGACAGCCAGGAGGAAGAAGGAAAGGCAAAGTCTCAGAAATTGGCAGTTTGAGTTAAAGCCGACATTTGATCTGCTAGAAATCTGTCATAAGAGGGGTTGGCATAATTGTAGCATATACACCCAAACTCCTGTTTAGTGCACTGTGTTTCATAAAAATCCTTCAGGTCAAGTGAGTTTAACCCATTTATCCAGGCAAAACAGAAAGCAGTGCTGTCAGCTTTTCTATGCATATTTGCTATGCATGCTATGCCTATGCAGAAATCTGAGTACTTGAACATACGCAAGGTGTTGAAATGAATCTTGAACCTCATGTCTGCGTGCATGTGGGGGGAATATGTTTACTACTGTACCTTGAAAAAGTGAATATAAGTATATAAGAAACTATGCTTTTTTTCTGTAAAATCTTAAGAAAAATCTGAAAAGTTACTGTCAGAAAAGTTGTTGTGAAAGTAGTGCTGTTCACATCCATTTGTGTTCTTTTGAGGCTACCAAAAAGACTTACATGCTTCACACATTAGAGCTGCCGCTCCACAGAGCTCCAAACCTTTGTGAAGTTCATCATAAGATGACCGTGATGCTCTGTGCATTTATGATTTCAGTACACACAGACGTGGGTGCAGATACCACCGACTTACCAAAAAGGAAGAAGATTGTTTGGGCTGCCGCTATGTTGCATCGTTCCCCGGCGGGGCCCTTAACAAGAATGCCATTCCTGCAGGTCCAGCAGCTGTGCCGGGTGTCTAAGGTTACTCGCTCTGAGTTCGTGCCTTGGCTGTTGGGTGGTGCAGCCCTTTTTGCTCCCCGCCACAGCTGAAACTCCAGTTTCTGTTTCAGTAAGCTTGTGCATGCTCTCTCAGCTCCAGAGACGTGCTTCTCAAGGTCCTGTTGTGGTGGGACAGTGTTAGGAAAATAAACCTTAGGAACTCCGGACAGTTAAATAGTAATACAGGCACCGGCAAGTTACCACATCCAGTGACAGTGTTCTTCTGGCACAAATTCAGAGTTACCAGGTTACTTTCCTCCCCCCCCCCCTCCTTTTTTCCCTCTCTACTTAATTAACACTTAATTTTTAATCATGCAAAACAAACCCCAAGCCATATAATAAAAATAAAAACTTTAGAGTTTGAATCCATGCATCTGTTTTTTAGATAAAAAGTACTGTCCTTTTTGTGAGGATATAATCCCCTCAGGTACAAATGACTAAGACGACTTAGCAACAGCTTTAGTACATAAGCTGAGATTCAGACAGCACAAGCAGCAGCCTCTGCTGTGTGCTGAACAAGAAAGCACCTTTTAAGCCTTGATCCCAATCTACAGTTTGTATGGCACCCACATTTCACCTGCATAGATGATGCTAATTCATTAGAAATTATCACAAGTGAGCGCTATGCAGACACGTAGCTTATAGTAAAAGTTAACAGAATTAGAAAGCAGATACTTTCATGTGAAAGCCACAAAGCAACAGCTGAGTATCTTTTTGAATAGATTTTGACCATTATAGCTCCAACAACAGTACCATTGCAAATAAGCAGATAGAGGTCTGTGGGAAAATGTATTTTTTAAAATTGCGCTTTTTAAAAAGCAGAAGACAAGGTTTAAACTGGAATACTTTTCGTGGGAGTTACATAGTTACATGCCTTTTTTTTGAAGAAAAAAAAATGTTCCAAAAAACCTAACAGAGTTAATCATGCACAATTCTACATCTTGATAAATATAAAATAACGTGTTTCTAATTTTTACTTACCATATAGGGCCAAAGTAGACAAAAAATCAAGACAATGATCAGGCCTGAAATATTTATTTGCTCAGTGTTACTTAAGATTATACTATTAGAGGTCATTTGCTATTTACTATCGATTCACATATTAAATGCTGAAAAATAAACAAGGTGGCTGTGACTGCATGCATACATGCAATTCTAGTCAAGTGTTTTGAGCACTAGTAGAAAAATGTAGGGTAATTATCTCTGGTCCCTCTTGTGCTTTCTCTACTCAATGTCTGCTGATTTACCAAAACTTTGTTACTTTTACTCTGTCCTTTTTTACAGTTATTTAATTATTTTTATTATAGTATGTGTATGAGAATACGAATAGGCAAAGCAGCATGTAAGCATTTTGTCTGTGAATTTTTAGATTATGACAATTCGATCCACTAGATATAGAATACATATACAAATAGAATAGATATACAAATTATTTGTAGATATTGTGATCTGAGACATAGCTATTAGTAAACTTAGCTTTCTTTAAAAATATGTTACTTAAGAATATATGATTTTTATCAATCTTCTCATCTGTCACTTTTATTAGATGCAAATTAATATCCCCATTAATTAAAAATTGCACATGACATCTATTGGCAATCTCAGAAAAAGAAATACTTAATAGCATATAGGCAACATGGAGTGCATTTGAAAATAAAACCACGCTCTTCTGTGGTCTTTTGTTAGTGCATACCATCTTCTATTATGCTGAAGATCAAGTCTTATCACCAGTCTTAGCATGGAAATTAATTGAAATTAAAATGTATGATATATAGGCATCGTAGCAGTGTGCACCATAGATCAAAATTAGATGATGCTTAGGTAAATGTTTCTGTACTGGAAATGCTATAATGATTTCAGGTTGTCATAAACATTGTGGCTTTTTTTTTTGTGGGGAGAAGGATGGGAAGTTCTTAAACGCATACATAATGGCAGAGCTGTTATCTCATACTTTTGTTAGTTGCCTTGAAGAAATGTGAAACACTACAGCGTTCTCTTTTAATTTTGGAGTTTCTATAATACATAACGAAGAAATATTTTAGTTTAATTGTTGTTTTTTCCCCCAATTAACATGCATTGTGGTAGCATGCTTGCCGTTTTTGGAGATCTCTCAGTACAGAATAAGAGAAGGGGCCTCGTGAGCCTCTGTTCGTCTATGTAATATCTGCTCCATAGGCTCTAGGTTCGGTAACGTTACAGCTCAGCGTAGCAGCATGCGAGTGTGTTATTCTGCAAGGTGGAAGAATCTGGCTTTTGAGACTGTATATTTTAATATGGAAGATACAAAATAGTTTTAAGAAAGAAGCAGTTATGTTCTGTGGTATCTGATGAATAGTGTGTTCTTCTATGCTTTTAAATTATAAATAATTTCGCATAAAGAGCTTCATACAAAGCTCACTGGAGCAACTTTCCATTGATTTTAAAAATCTTTGGCTAGGATTCATTGTGAACAAAATGGATTTTTTTGTTTAATGGCTGTGTCATCATTATCCTAATGTTACTTTATGTGGTAGAAAACATTTTATCTCCCCAAACCCTGTTACTTTCCTGCCCTAAAATGCTAAGAAAGAATGAGATCCTGACTGTGTGGTGGTCAGTGGTAAAGTCCCTGCTGATTTCCATGAAAGCAGGATTCACCGTGTAGACCCTAAATACGCTGCATGAAAATTAAGGTCATTCTTTTTATTTCAGAGCATAACATAATGGACAATTTATTACCAGGATGTAGATGCATGCAAGCAAATTTCTAATTTTAAGTGCAAATACAAACTTTTTCATAAATGCAGTGTGGCTTTTTTCTTTTTTTTCCTAATCCCACAAGTAAGGCTTTCATTGTGTTCTACCTTCTGCCTTTTGTCTTCTGAAGAATCTATAATGAAAGACCTTTGCCTTTATACTATAATGTTAAAGGTTTCTTGGTTTCCAAAAGCAATTTCTGAATGTTTCTGAGTATAGATAGTATCCACAGTATCTCACAGATGGATAAAATTAAGCATCCATATCTCATCTTTTCCTACTGAATCTTGCAAGTTTTGGAAAGAAACTTCATTCTTTCACATTCATCCACATGTGGCAAGATACCTATGTAAATCTCTTTTTAAAGTACATGTCAGAAAAGACCTAAGCTAATGTTATGAAGTATGGGAAACCTTTGTTTCATGCCATGAAAAATAGGCATCCTTTAACTTAAGAACGTGTGCACATGTGTATGTTTGTGCTTACGTGTGTGTGTGCACGTATGCATATGTGTGTGTTTGTGAATATATGTATCCTGTGCACAGCTTATCTTACAACACAGCTGGGAAAAGTTGTTCAATTTCCAAAAAGAGGAACATATGGTCTTTATAAATTGTATAAGAAATATTTTGAATAAATAAATGTTGTGATTTATTTTACATAAACAAAAGACAGAATTTAAATTAAAAAGATAAATCTGTGCATGGAACATAAAGCTTTAGCTAAGTGTGCTTATTGCTATTTTGGTTCTAATAAGTGTTTCTAGGTCCTTGAATTTCTTTCAACTATATGAAAACTGGATTTACTCCCAGAGCTCCACTTCTCAACTAGGGCATTTTAAAAACTAAACAAGGGCTGAGTCAGTTAATTAATTTAAATGAGATTACAAATCAGAAACACATTACGTAATGTTGATTTAATTACCGTTTTTTATTTACCTAATTAAAATGCTCTGAAGAAAAGTTAACAGTCCCCACAAGGGCCCGTTGGGTGACTTGGCACGGAGGGTCGGCACCGCTGATAAAACAGGGGGTGAACCTGCTCATGGGCATGTGGGGGAACACAACGAAACGGGGCTGTCAGTGACTGTGCTGTTCTTGCTCTAAAAAGTCAACAGGCCCCAAAGTAAACAGGCTCAGACCTACACTTAAGCGTGACCCATCTTCTGTCCCCCACGCAAGATCTAAAGCTCCTCAAAAGCTTGTTGCTCGTGAGGTTGGGGAGGGAGGATAGGCGCTGTCCTGCAAGCTTGTCTATCTCAAGGGGAGGCCCTGCTTGTTTTGGTAGGTGCTTCAGCTTTGCGTGAACTGTGGCTCACACCATAAATCCTGGGCAATAGACAGTAAAGAAGATGGTTGCAGTCACCATTTTGTCATACGGCATTATTCTGCTAGCCAAAACCTTCAGGAGAAATAATTAATTCAAATGTAGTGGGCTCTGAAAATGTTTAAAAAAATATCCTCCCCTTAATTCAATTCACGTCTTAAAGGACAGGATGGTATTTACACATATTCCACTGCTGCCTTTCAGCAGTATTTTTTTTTTTAATTCAGTATTTTTTCAGCAGATACTTAGTACAATAAAATACTATTAACAATCTGTAATATCACTACGGTTGGTGCAAGCAATGCTCATAAAATTGTACACTAATAGAGTCATCAGATTACACTATGAAAATGTTGTCCAGTCATTTGCCTTCACATGGTCGAATGACACAGGTACTAAAAGGTAGATGTATAATAAAATTACGTAACTAATACCTGCAATCTTTATAGATACACAGATGGAAGAATATCTGTTTATTTATATTTTGCTGACCATGTGGTGTGCCTGTGCGTGGGTGAGGTTATACTGCTTTTTACTTGCCGTGGAGGTCTCCCTACCATGATGATGCTCTCATCTCTGGAGCTCTGGAATGGCTTTTTCCCCTGGACATAACTCAAGAGTGGAGCTGGGCTAGAAAGGTTGTGCTATCATCTCCATCCTTCTCAAGTGTTTTTGAGCAACTTTTCTAGTGACCATGAGGTTGCCCGTGGGGTTAAACCTGCTTTGGCCGGGACTGGATTAGGACCTGCTGAGGTCCCCGCCAGCCCAAACAGCTCTGCGGTCGTTGGGATAGCACTGCAGGATGACACTGGTTGGTTCTTGTTCATGGTAGTACTGACAGCTCTGTGGGTTGTCAAGTCAGACCTCGTACAGGTATGTGAAGATCTGAACAGCATCAAAGTGATTCTTACACAGTGTCGGATCTCTGGGTTCCTTGATCCTCCCCCATACCCAAATCACAGGGCTATCAAAGAAAAAGGGTGTATTTACATGATGGTAAATGATTAAATTAGTGCCTGTCAGCTGAGATGAACTGAGTGCAAAGACTGTCTCTAATCTGTGGCAAATGAAAAGTGAAATGAGTTCTCTGAAATCACTGAGGAAGTTTACTTGATTAGGATGAGGACATGAGGAGAATCTGCTCATTTCTAGGACACAGATGGAGAAAATATTTTTTTCTTTTGATCAAACTATCTCTGTTTTTCTTCAGGGCTTCAAAGTTGTGCTTATGCAGAGAGCCTTAACAGTTACATATATCTATATATATCTATATATATCTATCTTAGTTCTATAATGGGAGGCATAAAGAAAGCAAAGCAAAACTTTTTAAAGGGACGGTTTTCTCTTAGTGGCTGAATTAAAAAAAAGAGGAGACTACCAGGAAATGTTTAAAATCCCTCAGAAAGCTAAACTGGTGAAAAACAGAATTATTTTCGTAGCTTTGCTAGGGTTTGCATTCCTCCTGCTGCTTTTTGTCAAAGATGTTCCTCCCTGAGGAAGAGCGCATCTTGTTCTTACCCAGGTGATGAACCAACACCTTTCTTTTCTCCACTCCCTGGTGCATCTGAGATTGATGTGACATGACATCACCCTTCTCCTATGGGCAGGGGAAACAGAGAGTCTTTTTTCATCACCAGTTTTCTTTGACATTGCCTGTAGTGAAAGGAGTGTCTGCAATCTTAGATACTCATTGGGGTTAACCACTAAGACTGAAAACATGGGAGTGATCTCAGAGTGTGTGTGTGTGTGTGTGTGTGTATATATGTGTGTGTAATATAACAGCTTCTTGACTCAAATTTTGTACAATTGTATAAAAAAGGAGTAATTTGAGGTACAGCACTTAAGTATCTTGATAGTGCTCATGTTGAACGAGAATAGGTTATGCTGAGTATATCTGTAGTATTAAGGCTACATGAACATCTGCCAGAAAAATATAAAGGTTTGGTTGCTCTCAACTGTTCCTCCATGGGGCAGTGATCAATTAAGACTTCATCTGGTGACTTTTGGAGCAGTTAATTCCAAGAACAGCCTGCTGTAATAGTGAAACACATGTGTAAGCCATGCGCTTGGAATGGTAGGGGCGGGTGAACGAATAAGTAGCAAATAAGTAATTGTGAGATAGATGTGGAAGAATCTTTCCAAGGAAAGCATGCTAACAATAAAATTTGGAAAGGATTAAAAAAATAAAAAAGTGAGAAAACTTGTACTTGGAAGAAACCTCAATGAAAATTTTGAAATTTTCAAGTTTATCATATGTACATGTTGGGATTTTATTTGCTACTAATTGTATAGATTTGCTTTGAATCTCTGGCTGAGGCTTTTTTTTTTTTCCCCCCCCCTCTTGTCCACAGAATTATGTTGTGGTAAAATTGAATGCAACGCCAGTGAGATAGACAAAGAGTCTGGTTTATGTCTTTCTCCATCACACTGGAAGAAAAGCCTGCAATTTCTGATTCCAGGGCTCATGCTATTAACCAAATTAATGATCTTGTATAGATAAAGGCAAGAAATAAGATTTAAAATGTCTTGCCATGTTCTCTACTTCCTTATTTTCTGTGGCTTTCCTGAAAATGCTTTTTGTCTTCCCTTTTAGAAAAACAATGCTCGAGTGTCTCATTTCTTTCACTGTTCTGCTTATAAATTGTTTTATTCGTATAATGATCATGGTTCTCTTGCACTTTTTGAGGCTATTTGCATTGAATCAAATAAAAAAGGGAGGGTTTTTTTATAATTGCTTACTTATACTGGTAAAAAAAGCTTATCTTCACAACCCATCATGGTTCTGTGTCTTCCCAAGAATGTATTTTGTGTATTTTAAATAAAGTTACATAGTTACATACTTATTCAGTGTATAATAATTTCTTTCCTCTTGGTATTAGTGAGATCCCACTGGCAAATAGTAACATCCACTGGTCAAAACACTGTGAAAGAAACGATCTGTAGAAATCATGATTGATCAGTAGTTAACATAAAACAAAGCTAGTCTGACTGGAAAATTATAATAATTACCCAACTGCTTATCCCTGTGACTGGAAAATTCCATACTAAGTTTATCTTATTATAATATGAAAAAGGATTGTTTTAACTTGCATCCTCCATTAACTCCTGGCTTATGGACCTAGAAAGTCCCATGCTGACAAAGAGAAAGCAGGACTAACATCAAATTGCCATATAAGAACTAAAAAAATATTCTTAACTTTTCACATTTTTCAGAGCAAAAGAAAAACCTTGAAAGCTATTTTTAGGGAGTTCTCATAGCATGAATCCAGTTCCAATTCTGTGATAGCTCAAATACTTCATTTAACACTTACACCATTGCTGGGTAAAATTAGCCTTTGTGTTGAACTTACTTTAAAAAATGATATGTATTGTTTGCAGAAATAGTGAATGCTAGAAAAATATTAAAGCACCCTCTCTGGAGGGTAGATATCTTTTGATTGTAATACAGGAACAAAGACTTTTTTTCTTACAAAGTCCTATGGAGAAACATATCATGTTTTTAGCATTTCTGAGATGTTTTCAAATTAATTTGATCCGATATTTTGAAATAGAGTGCTGTGTTTTATCATGAGTAGACACAGGCATACGTATTGTTCATTGTCTTTCATCAAACTCATTCAGGCAGTCAGGAGATTTTCCTAGCCCTGCAAATTAGCTTATGACCAACATGAAAAATCTCATTTGTAATTGTGCCTATTAGCTGTTAAAAGCACTTTTTGGGTTACTTGTAAAAAGCAATATTTATTTTATTATTGATTTACTCAGGAAAGAGTTACTTCCCATGTAACATTATTGAAACCGCCTAATTCCTCTGCACTCACATATTCTTGTTCATAATCAATTCAAGATCTTATGGAAGCCTAAGCTTTAGCCTAATGTAAGAATACACATGTGGTTTTACTAGCAAATAGACTGATATCTCTAGGAATAGTAAATAAGTATTAGACCTAACAAATATCAATTAAAATTGAGAGTTCAGATTGAATGTACCTTCCTTTTGGTCTCTAGCAAAAAAAAGAGGATAAGGCATGGAAAAACTGAAAGAGAAAAAAAGGAGTTTTGATTTTCTCTGACATTGTTCCTCTACCTTCATGCTTTTACGGGCATATGTAGCAAGGTAAAGAAAAAGAAATGAGGTGTCGCAGTGTTAAATTTTTCTGTAAGGCCGTTTCAGGGAGAGGTACCATGTCTCCTGTCACCCACCAGACTTCTTGGGAAGGTTCAGCCCGTGAGACCAGCTGTGATGGTGGAACATGGGTGCTGTGCAGAGGCAGGGCTCTGAAAGTGCCCCTGTTTCAGGAAAACCATGGGCTGCACAGAATTTGATGAGGGCCTGCTTTTTGTTCTGCGTACCCAGGTGGGAGATGGCAGAGGAGATCTCATGCCTTGAAGTTAGCACTCCTTCATGGCTTTTACTGTGTGCAAGAATCATTTCATCTGGTACTGGCGATTTTAGTTGAGATTTAATAGCATTGAAACAGGGCTTCAAATGTGCTTTCTTCTTCTTAAGATTGCCCAGTTCTTATTTTCCATAATTCTTGTAATTCAGATGAATTCAGAAGTTCATCTGACCATAGTTTACATGATGAGTTACAAGATATACAAGCTTATTTCCTTAGAGAACTTCTTCCATATTTTCAGAATTTGAATTCTGAGATGGATTTCGATGTTTGAAGGATCCATGTTTAAAGTGTGTAGAGTCGCATTTGCTAACTCTTTACTGGATGAAAATAGATTTTAATAAGCCTGTATAAAGTGCCAGAGAATCTTTTTTCTAGTTTAAAAGCTAAAATAAGGTTTTGTCTTTAAGAAGAAGGGAGGTGGATTAAGGGACTACTGCTTTCACTGCTTTGTGTGATTCCCTTTTACCTTTTTTTTTTTTTTTTTTTTTTTTTTTTTTGCATTATAAGCATAAATAAATTTTTTGGTCAAGAATCCTGACTTGATTCTGTGCAGTTGTGGGATTCATCTGACAGTTCCAATTTGTGTGGTGCTATACTGCACTTACTTTTATGCTAATAAAGAACAAGGTTGCATTTTAAAGTAATGGCTACTTCTTACTCAGATTATGAAATTGCTGTATTTCAGATCCCATACAAAGAGCAAATGTATGTAGTTACGAATATATACATGTTCACTTTTTTTTATACAAGATTGTTGGTAATATTTTCTGTCAGTGGAACAGAATATTATTATAATTATAGTCATATTACATATATTACTGGTGTGTGAATTCAGCAAGAAGTAGATATTTTTAAAAGAAGATTTTTATGAGCACGGACAGCATTTATTATGTAGTGTGTTAACATCAAGCTGCATTCTTCTCCTTATTCATTAGGTGCATATGTCAGGAGGAGAATGAACTCTTTGAAGTCCGTAGGGCTTGTTTGTGTTAGTTTTTATGTTACATTATCTTCATTTCACAATAGCTATTCTTACACAAAGGCTGTACTGTATTAAAACAGTCATATCTTCAGTCTTGAGTTTGTGGAAGCAGCCTGTGCCTTTGTGGCTTAAGGGAAGGGTAAAGAAACAGGGTAAAGAAACATAAACTGCATGAGTGGCCTGATCCAGTACATCTTTCTGGTCATTGCATCAGAAGAAGCTAGCTCTCCTTTACTGATTATGCAATATTATATTTGGGGGATGGAGGGGTAGGAAATGAAAAGGTACCCTTGTAGGAGTGTTTACACCCTGAGTATTTATGTGAATGACTCTCTTGTCCTTATTCAGTGATCTATGAGTTCCTCTTGTGAGGATCATTGCATCTTTCACAATGTTTCTGGTTGTGTATGAAATGGGTTACATATAGTCTGTTTGTTCAGTAATGCCTTCATGTAGAAAAGCAGGGAAATGACCTTTAAAGAACAAAGTTAAGTATTAGTTTAATACCAAAGGAGGGTATTAAAGAGTTGTGAGATGCTTTCAAAACAAATTAGTAAAACATTTCTTTGATTTCTTTATAGATTCTGGACAACCAGGAAGTCCAAGCCACAATGATCCTGCCAAGAATCCACCAGGTAAATATAAGTTCCAGGGCATGTGCAGTCTAACATTGTTTGAGAACAAAGATACTACTGTTAATAGTTAAAGAGAGCATAATTGGTCAGCAACCTATTTTGCACTGCTAGGTACATATAATCAGGACAAGCTGTCGTTATTTTAGCTCTTTTGAACTGGCAGTGCCTCTATTGTAATTTCATCAGGATTCATTTAATCTAAGGGATTTTTGCATTTTTTATTTTTTGTTTTAATTTATAGGCAGTGATAGGCAGAGGAGTAAGGAAATGATCCCAAACTTTCATAAAAATCTCCAGGTGCTACAATTTTTCATTTACCAGGGACAAAACAAAATGACTCTCCCTTTAAAGTCTTTGACCTAAGTTTCTTGCCTTTTATTTCATTTATGCATTTAAAACGTAAAAAAAAAAAAAGGTCATTTTGAATAGAACCTATAAGCTCACAGAAGAGCTGAACATATTGTTAGTGAGTCATGCATTTTTGTTTCTTTGTTTTGTTGGTTTTTTCCCCTCTTTTTATTATTTATTTTTTCTTTTTCTAATGCTAAATGAATCACACTCTACCCAAGAAGTAATTGCCTGATACTGGGCTTTTAAGCATACGTGATCTTTTTCTGGTTCTGTTTGAACATTGGAAAAACAGCCCATTGGGAAAACAGCCTATCTTTATACAGACAGGGTCAAAATCATTTTTTAAGTGTCACAGACTATGCATGTGTGTCCAATGTAAATACCCCAAAATGACAGAACTATTATAGCTTATTACAAAATTTTAAAAAAATCACATTACTACTCTAATATGAAAAACAGAAAAGAATACAGGAATATTGCAGCTATGTTTTTTTAGAGATATAAAAGCAGAACAGCTTCATATATGTCAAACGTCTTGATTGTTTTCTAATGTGACTTTTTTTTTTGCAAGGTATGATGTAGTTTTATATTAGTTTGAAATAATTTTTGGTGGGAGACTTTGATAGTACTTCTCTCCAAACTGTGTGGGATGTAGGTTTTTATTTCTCTATTAAATATATGACGTAAATTATGTAGCTTTGTGGTTTAAAAATCCCAAAGAAGCCACCACAGCAAATTTACACCTAAAACAAGCCTGAAAAATTTCCTCACAGATAATCATGGTTTTGCAAAACTTGGAGTATTGAGCTCTAGAGCACTTATTTTTGTTTTAAAATATCTCTGTTTGGAAGTGCAAGGAAAAGAAGGCAAATGCATCACACTTCATCAGTCTGAGAAATCCAGTCTGTTGCCTCTGGGTTTGAGAAGCTAAATGCAGGGTCTGGAGCCTCATCTTCACCCTTTTTGACTTTTTTTTTCCATTTCTGAAGTATGATTTAATGTTTGGATTAGGGAAGTAGAGGTATATATTTCACCACTGAGGATCATATCCTCACTGGGTATTTTTTTTTATCCGTTAGTCTCAACTCTATGTTATGCCAGAAAGGAGAAAACTTGATGCCAGCAATAGAGCCATGGGGTAGGCAGAAGACAAACCTTACAGGCTTCCTTTTGCCAGCCCCATAGGGTGAGATCAGATGCCCCATGATGTCTCATGACCTCCAGTGTCCCAGGAGGCAGAGAGATGCAGAGAGGAGAAAGTTTCATCATGAAACTTTCTGCTTGAAATTTGGTCGTGACACTTTCTCATGCCTTGGAGCCACTGCAGCCAGTGCCATTCCTTTTGTCTGATGCCAAGTGGGGACAGAAAATGGAAGCTGTGCCTTGAAACCCTTCATTTGAGCAGAGACAGGCGCATAATTGAATGTCATCCGTCTATTTGAGGATCCATGGACTGCTAGCATCGTTCAGCCTCCCTTTGTGAGGGTGTCCTGGGGTTAGTAGGAGGAAGGCAGTGGGGTTTGTGGGACCGCACAAGAGCAGGGAGAGAGTTGCACTCATTTAAGCCCATCCAAGGAGAAGGACTGTTGTCCAAGCCTTTCCCATTGAGCTTCACATGGGTGTTGTTATTAGAAGCAGGCTGTCAAATCCACAGCGGATATTCACTCTGAGGTTTGTTTTGCGTCCCGGGCCAGGAACCGAAGGGCTGGCAGTGCCAGCGTGGTCTGCTCCTGCATTGTGTTTTGATCCGGGCTCTAGTGTATCGAGGAGCCAGGGCTCTGGCAAGGGATCGGTGCTGTTAGCGCTTGGATCTGCTACCTTTGCAGCGGCGTTGCCAAGAAGAGAGGAGGCTCAGACTGGAGTGGTAGTTGGCGAGGTGGCTGGTGTTTTTATTTTTTTTTTTCTTCTAGGTTTGGCTAGACTGTTGAATTCTTTAGGGTGTCTGCTAATTTGCTGTCTTAACCATGGAGGGAGGGTAATGTCACTTGCCAAACAAAAGAACATTAAGTGCACATGCTGGAATCCTTTACAAGAGGTTCCTAAAAATACACTGGATATTTTGATAGCATAATACAGTATTAAGATGGTGTAGCTTGTGGTGGGAGTGGTATGTAGCTTTTGTAGCAAGATCCAGGGATATCCTCCTCTTAAGTTTTGTTTTTCAAAAACTTTCATCTGTTATATTGCTGAAGTATGAAAGGAGCTTTCCTGTGATCTGGGTTGTAAAGGGCTCTTCTCTGCAGGGGCTGTTAAGTAGGCTCCAGACAGATTGATGAACCGTATACAAGTGGGAGACACGGGAAAGGAGTTTTAAGGCTACTGTTGTCCAGATCAACCATTAAGCTCCCGGAGTCTAAAAGTTTATGCAATGATGAAACTGCACTGGCTATTAAAAGTTTTCTTGGGTTCAAAGAGAGAATGGACCAGTCTGTGGAAAAGAAAGGAATTGAATGTGGGTTGTTAAATAGGTGGAAAACACAAATTGATTAATAAATTTGTAAACTGAAAATACTTGGAGTCTATGATAATAAGGCCTGGAAAAAATCCTCGATGTCCATTCATTTTATCACTCCTCTGTAGACATCTACTTAGTGCTACTGCTGGATGCAGAAATCTGAGGGAGGTGCACCCAGGAAGGCAATTTCAATGATATTCTGTATTATTTACTCCCTTTGTGTCCCATTTGGTCCCAAGTATGTCCAGTATGTGTATCTTGAGAAGATCTAGGAAATTAGAGTGTGATTTTTCTGCAATTTTACCTACTAAACATAAAAAAAGAGGACAGTAGTGAATAAAAAAACCCGCACAAACTATTAAGAAGATAGTGATATCCACCTCACCCATAATGTCTCAGTCTTCAGTGATACATTCCTACTATCAAGGTCTTTTGGTAAATAATTTTCTGAGTTCTGTTCTGCTTCATTTTTCTTTCCTTACTGCCTGTTGGCCACAACTGTTTTACGCTTGTAAGGTTACTCACTGCCTGTCTTTGGTGTGAGATGCTGCTTGGCAGAGTTGCTTCATTATTACATTAGCATTAACACTGCTCTGTGTAGTTGTTAAATGTGCTTATTTCTCTGAAGATAGTGTTTTTAAAGTTCCTAAGTAGAAGTAAGTAATAGGGAAATTGCTATTGCTAAATGTTATTTTGATAGGAGTGTAAGAGACGATGGACAGTTGTATATAGTCTGAGGGCCCAAGAGAACTGGAAACATGCGGGAACGGGCTCCACCACTGTGTGCTTCACGTGCTGGCTTCTGGCTAGAACAGGAACGACGCTCGCCCTTCGTGTAGTCCCTTCGGGATTCCATGTCCTGCCCAGAATGGGGAAGGCAAAAGATGACTTTTGAAAAAGTGCAGGGGAAATCCAGTTGTCCTGGCACAGATTTAGAAACCTCTGAGGCCAGAGAAGCCAGTCATGTTCAGCTTCTGGCTCTTGTTTTAAGCAGCTAAGTTTGGTGGTTATTTGGACTACGTTTCCTAGCCAGTGGGTTTCTGTGTTTTCTGGTAGAGCTTACTCCACTTCATCTGGCTCGAGGAATATTTTCATACTTGTGTACAAATTGGACAAATGGTAAAACCTCAGTTAGGGATGAATGAAGAAAGAAGATTCTGGAACAAGTCTGTGTTCTGTTCACTATTACTTTATTTATATGAGCAACATATTATTAGACTTAACATTGAGAACCTGCCTCCCCCCCACTGTTTTATCCCCCCCCCCCCCCCCCCTAAAAAACGATAAAATATGATCAGGACGTTCATCTAAGTATAATATCCCTGGTCTGAATCAGACATAGTTAGTTTAATCCACAGCGCCAGCCTTGCTTCCCAGAAGTTGATCTTTCCCTTGCATTTTCAACCAAATTTTTATTCTGAGAACCTTTTTCTAAAGAAGAACTGAGTGAAATCACCATCTACTCTATTTTTTTTCTAATTAAAAGAGGTGTTGCCAAAAAGCTTGCAGCCAGCCTCACCTATCTCTCAATATGCAAATCTTCTTTGCAGCTGTATAGCCCCAGAGGCTTTTCTAAACTTTAATATGGGCCAGCAGCCATGGGGAGAACATTCCTTTGGATCAAGCCCCAAGAAATGTGTCATAAATTTGCCTATGTGCCGGTTCTAGGAAGAAGTATTTTGGGTTTATGCTTTAAAATGCACACTTTCAGAAATCATCTCTCAGGAGGAACATGTGGTCTCAACCTTTGCACGTTTTTGAAAACGCAGTAAGCAAATGTCTTTGAGTCTTGAGTTACTCAGAATACAGATGTTTTTGTTATTTTACTGTATCATAAGCTACCTCCTTGTGGATGGAGAATTAGCCCCATAATTAATAGGAGCAGAGGAAACTCTCTGTCGTTGTCACTGAAGGCAGCTTTTCTTCTGCGAGCAACGATGCCACAGCAGAGTGGGGAGACAGGCAGAGCTGTACTTAAGCAAATGCATATTCTGAGCGCTGCCCTTTCAGCATGGGAGTGGATATTCTGAAACGCTTGCCGTTTCCTGTATGCCTGCAGCCCTACCATCTCAGATAGCGATCTTCAAATAAAACAGGGCCGGGCTTGGTCAGGGCTTGATTTTCTGTGGAGTTCTCCCTTTCCCAGATGCTCAGAGGGTTAGTAATGACAGTGATTGAGAGGCGATAGTCCTCCTCGCCCGCGCGCCAGCCCGGGGCCCGTCGGGGCGCTCTGGGGGCAGCGTGCAGCTGTGTTATCTCGGCAGCCGGGAACCTGCACAGCCCCTTTTACCGGGAACACATCTTTGCATCCCGGTTTGAGTTCTGGCGTGGGTAATTACTACCGTCTGCTGACTTAAGACTATCTCCGAGGTTTCATTTGCATGCACTGCTCTTCCTAGTGAGGCTAGCGCGTGGTGAAGTCGTGCTTTCAAAAACGTTGCTGCTTTTCATTTCTGATACGGTGCTCTTCAGTGGTGAGCGCACAGTCTTCCACTTCGAAGTACGCACAGAACAATAACTTGCTAAACACTGCTATAGAACAAGGTAGCATTCCAAAATCCTATCCCGGCACTAAATAATTTGTCTGTTACCGTGCAGTTCCTTAGATGTTGGAAACCACAGTTCCCTCAGCCAGTCTTTGTACCCTTGGCTGTAGCCTGTGCAGAAGGTGAGGCCCAATGGAGGGAAAGCCACGATGCACTCATGGTAGTTCCCTGTTGTGTTTCCTGCTAGGTTCCAGGGCAGCTCCTCTAGTAAACTGCAATACTCCACTATAAAATAAGTGTTTACATCTTGAGATTAATGAAACATTCAAGGCCATTGTCATTTTGATTATTAACTTGACGGAACTGAAAATCTTACTTATCTTTGGTAAATGCACAGGCATTTTCTTATGCCCTTACTGTGCTAAAAAGTTCAGTGTAATCAGGGGATCTTTTTACAACATGTTTGTCCCCTGTCCCAGTTACAACATGCTTGCAGTTTGCAGGAAAACCTGTGACTGGCTGTGCAACAAGGTCAAAGACCATCATGTGGTAACCAGAATAGCCCCATTCCCTAGACGGGACCTTAGCTCAACCGTTTCAGCTGACGTCACCACTGGCATCTCCTGCGTCATTCTGTTTCGCTCACGTTGCCCACCCTTAGTGACCTCTAAGAAGCTCTGATCCAATGGAAACCTGTTTCTGGTGCTCTTACCAAGGTACCAGCTCCGAAGTTCATGCAATGAGAAAACAAATTCTGCGGGACATTATATTAACTTACTTATGTACAATGTGATAATAATTTTCCTTGTCCTTACTGTGGCTAGTAGTGGTATGCCATTAGCACTACTGCTGACAGTAAAGAGTTTCCTGAAGAAGTCGAATATTGCAGACAGCAGCAGCAGCTGTCCTTAAAACGTCTTTTTTTCTCGAAGACTCTGATAAAGCATATAATCAGTCTATTTTAGCTTTAATGCATCAGATTTAGGGACTGAACGAACACCAGTCAAGCACATTACATCACCTAACTTAAAGTCCAGGCTCGCAGCACCTCTTCTAGTGTTTTGTAGACAGGGCTGAAGCTCCCAGCCCTTCTTTTCACAGCTGGTGAACCAATTGTATTGCTAGTAAGTTTTCCTACTGCTTTATGATTTTCTGTTCAAAAAACTCTCAAAAAACAGTACTAAAAATGTTTCTTATGTTCTTTATGTCCTTACTTGTACCTACAAGCTGCATAAAATCAAGGCTGTATCAGTGAAAAGAAAAATGAGATACTTAATGATACCAGGAAGCAATTTCATGTTTTGGCACTAGTCAATATAAAGCAGAACATAAACAGACATTCTATTCATGAAAGTACAATTAAATCAGAAGACACTTAAAGGCTGGTTAAAGATTTGTTAAGTCAGACGTTACTGGTAAGCTTTAAAGTAATTTTAAAAAAAGCCCCGTACAGTGCATGTTAGAGCAAACTGAAAATATTTTCTAATAAGTTTAAACTTTTTTTTTTCTTTTTAATCTTAATATGTTTAAAATCTACACTTGTAATTTGGCTCTTGAATTCTTAGCATTGGAATATAGAGGAAGACATTTAAGGACTGGAACTGAAGTAGCTTCTAAAGGAATTAAAAGAGTTACTGTAGGTTTTTGTTCTTTCCTACTTCTAGCATATCAGGGAGAGAAGCCGTGTGTTGTATGTACAAAAGCTAAAAGGAAATGTCTGTTGAGGGGTTTGGAAGTTACTGACCGACTATATGGAATTGCATCATGGTGTTTTTGGCAGACAGATTCTTTTTTCTATAATATAGATTAAAAAAATAAAAAGATTATTAATGAAATACATTTCGGAGAGTGTCCTTTCTCAGGCAAGATGAGTTTTAGTAAATCACCATATTCTGTGCTTTTTTGGATTTGAGGAACAAAAAGAGCAATTCATAATCAAGACCATCAGAAGTTACAGTAAATTGACTATGAGGAATACAGCAATAAAGTATTATCAAGTGCTTTACTGAACTGTTCAGAAATACATACCAAGATTGTTAATTTAAATATATTTAACATATTAATGCAAGCAGTGCAGTAGGGAATACTTAATCAAAAAACAATAAAGCTTATACAGTATGGAATATCACTGTATATCTTTCTCTTGCTTGCAATGTAATAATGTGAATATGAAGGTTAATTCTCCGTCAGTAGGAAGATCAGTTTTCCAAGGTAAAAGACAGTGTCTCACGTCATTAAAATCAAAATACTGTACAATGCTGTGCTGCTGCATACAGAGACTTACTGTTTATCATATTTATAGCGCCTGTTTCTGCAACAAATTACAGCAGTTTAGTAACACAAAACATTTTTCAATTGCACAGCTGGAAGCCAAGAAAAGTTCTGCAACATATCCACCACAGATTGGCTTCCTAAATAGTTAAAACTGCTGAACTCCACTGGTGCTGGTACTAAATAAACTCTTTATTTTCCTGTACTCAGAGGCACCACTGGAATCCACCTTTCCTATTAGGATATAGGTCTCAAAATGACATTACTGCTTGTGAAAAAAGACCTGCAGAGTTTTTATAAGATCTTGTCATATTACACAGAAAAAAAAAAAGTCTATTTCTGAGGTTGAGAGAGATGAACTATAGCTGCACATTTTCCCTGTCTTTGAAACGCCTGGCAAAACATGGTGTGATTACACACCTCTGTGGGTGAGATGAAGCTTAGCCAGTGCAAGGCAGGGTGAAAACTGAAGAGCACACTGGGCAGGTAGGAGGAAGGACGGGAGTCACGAGCCTCTAACGCAGCCTCTGCGAGGGGGTGACAAGCAGCTGTACTGTTCTGTGGTCTGATTTCTTCCCTGCTCCTGTACCTCATCACACAGAGGGGAACTTCTGTGTGTGTTATGGAGGTGTTCTTGGCATTGCCAGTGAGAAAAACGAAAAATTTATGAGGGAAATCTCAAAACATACACACGTGTGTGTGTGTGTGTGTGTGTGTGTGTGAGTGTGCACACGTACTCATGAGTGTTTTGTATGTAAAGTCCTACATTCAAGTCTTCCTTTTTAGATATAGTGAGCCCTGGGGCTTGTTCTCACTGAAGTGATGGTTTGACTAACCTACGCTTGCTGAAGCTCCTCTCAAGTTTGCCTTGCCTGAATGAGGGAAGCGGGGCTTCAAAGCAGTGGTATTTGGATAGGCTGCACAGAAGTTCACAGACTCCGTCTCATTACCAGCTCCAGAGCTGGCTCCACGTTTGTACACTGGCTTTAAGCCACACTTCACTTGCAGGCCAACTAAAATCAAGAAAGCAAATTTTTCTTTGGAAGTCTCCCATCTGTGTACTACTTCAGACCGTTCCCGATGGAGAAAAGAGAAAGGATGGTCAGTATCAGAGGAATTACTGGGTTTTGTCCAGCTTGCCCTTGCTTATTTTAAAAAAAAAGAAAACTGAAGGAAGAAAAAGAATCATGGACACTTTGCAGTTTTCTGTGATATGTGTGCCAAGTTCTCACACATACAGAGGTAAACATTTGAGAAGTCACAACATCTTTTCATGCTACCAGAAAACAGGCTAAAAGGGCACAAGGCAATGTAGAAGATGAAAGGGAGGAGACCTCTCTCTTCTTCATTAGAAGCTGGGGGCAGATGAGGTGGGAGAGATGCCCATGAAGGGCAACAGAAGAGGAAAAATGTTTTTTGAGATTTGAGAGAACTTCCGATTTTTAGAGAATTTGCTGAAAATGAGGGGAAGAGTAATACAAAATTAAATAAGAGAGAAGGGGATATGCAGAGCTATGAACAGAAATAGACAGGCTGTGATAGAGTATTTCATATGACATGGACTGAAGAAGGAAGGATAAGGGCATAAAGGTGTTCAAAACCTTCCATGATGTAAAGTTTCAGCACTTTACAATATATCAGCTGCACTTATATCATGATTTTTCAGCTCAGGAGGGTTGACATTCGTGCATAGGTATAAAAGTATTACTGAGATAGCAGAGAAGGCAGTCATAAATGATAAACATTGTGCTTGGTTGAATGTGTTCACAGTTTTCAGGTTGTAAGTCAGATGTGTTGTTTACACATGTGCTAGTAAATATTGTCACAGATACAGGATGAGTCAGGTCTGCAGGGCTAGTGAGACTGAAAAAGAGCAGTCTCCTTCTCCTTGTCCCTCTTCACTTACCCCGGAAAGCAGATAAGCTTTCTCCACATGTACCAAGGACACATCTCTGAAGTGGAATGTACTGCTTTTACAGTCATTTTTTCCCAATTATAGTGGCATACTTGATAAAATATTTGAAGATGAAAGCACTAATTGCCAAAACACACATAAAGAGGATAGTACTGGGCCATTATGTTCCAAATCTATAAACATTCCAGTAGGGGCATTTTTTTGTTTATTTGTTTTCTTAGCTAGAATATTTAGGATCCTGCTTTTACTTGTTCAGAGTAGAAAACTTGTAACAAATTTCCAGACGAAAAATGGTCAGAAAAGAGGTTGTATGAAATACAGTAAGCTGTGCTTAATGTGCCGTCCTATGTAAAAGAGAATTCTCAGTAGTGTTACCAGAGCAGTGATCTTCACAAAGCACAGATCCCAGTAATGTGGATGGTAAATGTATACCTTCCTGGAAGGGCTATAATGCCACATCATTTGAAATTTAGGAAAGTCAGTTTATGTAGTGATTACTGATAAGGGATTTCCACAGAGGTCTGTGTTCCTTAGGTCGCTATTTATGTGGCAGATAGTTACACTACTGGGGTAGCTGTATTGATTATTAGCTGGTGTTTCACTGCAGGGCTTCTAAGTTTGCCTCAGTTTCGGTGCCAAGAAATGTAAATTACATCTGCTTATATCAGAATAAGTAAACATAAGTCAAAAAGCTTGCTGTGGTTTCTTAAACATAAATTGCTAAGTATTTAACTTCTCATGTATTTAAAAATGCCACTGAACAGCAGAACCATTTTGACCTGTTCCTGCTTTTATTGGAAATAACAGTAAACCCTCATGTGCTTCAGAGATGAAAATCTGGTAACTTAAGTGGTAATGTAAAGTGCAAGAATCGAAACCAGTTTTGCAGAAATGTACTACTCAGTGTCTGGGAGTGAGGTTGTTTAGGCCACCTGATAGTGTTCTCAGTTTAACATTGACTTAAAGTTGAAAAGCCTGGTAACAGGAGCTCCTTTTTTGTCTGTTTCTTGATCATAGTCATTCAGGAGCTCAGTGGACTGCTTGTTAATTTTCATGGTCATATTAAAGAATTGCATTCCTACAGCTCCTCGAATTTCTTGAACATCTGTTTGAATTTCAGGTCATGTTCTCTTCTGTGGAATTTCAGTGTATTTTAATCTAGTTTTGGAATTTTGTTTATATTGCTGTTAGCTGGTGTATGTATTCATTTGTAGTTATTTATTAAACTTCTCATTATACTGACTGTGGTTATTGTGATCTTTTGCAGTGTACCTTGAAGACAGTTTTGTAAAATCCGGAGTGTTCAACGTGTCCGAACTTGTGAGAGTGTCCAGAAGTAAGTTAACAATTATATTTAATCATTTCCAAAACCAGCTAAAATCAAGTGAAAGTTTTCTCCTTACCTGATTTTTTTTTCCTGCAAAGTAAGATGTGTTGGTTATTCTTTTAGTTTGTTTTCTAATTGTTAGCTCCTAACAGAAAATCACAGCAAGGATAGAAAGGATGATCAATTTAATGTATTATAGGCTAGGCTATTTATTTTACTCATAGCACTATTTGTAATTGAATTTCTACTTAAACTGGGGTCTTTTTGACATCAGAAAGGTTATGCACACAAGCATTCCAAGAACACAAATGTAACATCAATTGTAAGTATGAAGGGAGAGATGAAGTTTTTACTAGAGACACGTAAAAAGCAAAATGAATATAAAGATCTGTTCTGTTGACATTACAAAATTGCTATAATGCCATGGCATAAAAACAGTGCATATTTTAATTATTTTTTGAGCACTTCTTTCATCCCCTTAGTATCAATATGACTAACGTGTTTCTCTGAAAAGTTCATTAAGACCTGAAAGTTATGTTCACTAGGGTGACACAATATAATGCTAACATGGTGATAGTTGAATCGTTCAGGGAAATCTCTTTTGTGATGAGGTGAGGCCAAAAACAATGAGGCAAAAAAGTCTCGAAAACTCTCTGTACTAGTTTTACATAAGAACTAATTCATGCCAGGACAGGATGCTTAAGGAATTTAGTTTGCTTAGTGAGGCTTAGAATGTGATTGTCATCTTTTGTTTGCCATGGTCAGAAATGAAAATTACATGAAATGGTGCAGCAAAACAGTAAGTGTTGTGGTGCTGCAGTGTCAAGACATCTGTTACCTTTGGGCTGGCTAAAGACTTGTTTTTGCCATTGTAAATAGCTGAGAATTTGTGTATGTGAAACACAGGTTTTGCTTGTAGCTGACCATCAGATAGATATGTTTTAAATTATTTTGCCATTGAAAATAAAAGAAAAAGAACCGATGTTATAGTTACGTTATGAAATCATACCTTCTGCTGCTGACTGTTATATACAATATACTTCTAATAATAAACTTAAAAGCATGTGGTTTCTGTGGGATTTCTTGCCATGCATTTGTTTAACCTCAAGCCGCAACAGAGTTGTACTTTAACTGTCAGGAAAAATACAAGCCTTCAGATGCATTACACAACATGCAATTATTCTTTTAAGTGCCAAAGGTAGTTAAATGCACAATGCACAGACAGTGAACAAAGGTAAATATTCCACACCATATAACATATAATTTGTTCTTGAAATACTAAAATGCACAGCACTCAGACTCTGCAAGGCACACAGACCATATAATGAGGTGAAGGAGGGCACTGAATGTCTCTGTATTTGTGTGTCGGAGGTGGCACTGTGTGGAAAAAAAGGGAAGCAGTACAATATGCCACCAAGACAGAAGGTTGCTTTAATACAAAACAGTTAACATTCAGGGAGGAAGAGTTTGTGCAGCCCAAGTTTGTTCTTTCCAGTTATTTCAGTTGTTGCCATAAAGGATATTAGCTCTGCTTATAAACTTTGGCTCATTTGCTGTAAAAGTCGTTCTGCAAAAGACTCGACTCGGTGTCATTGTGTGTGTTACTTCCTCACATTGACAATCCCAGCTTGCCTGTTATAAAACAATTATGTACAACAAATATGCTGTCTCCACAACTGTTAAGGGATTTCTAGGGACTGGAGGAGGCAATTCACTTTTAATATAGATAAACACTGGTGGAACTTGTCTGTACTCGGTTTCTGCAAGAGGCAGAAATTTGGTTCCTGTAGGAACATAGGACGTTTTTCCCAATGTTAAAAAGATTGTAAAAAAAGATAAACGATTATCTTTGACTCTTTATAATTATGTGTTTTTCAGCGCCTATAACCCAGGGAACTGGAGTGAACTTCCCGATTGGAGAGCTTCCGAGCCAGCCGTACTACCATGATATGAATTCTGGAGTCAATCTGCAGAGGTCCCTTTCCTCTCCACCAAGCAGGTAAAAATATGAAATAAATGCTGATATAAAGTCAGCATTAATAGAGTGCAGATAGTAATTCACAAATACTGTCAACAGCAGACTTTTATGTATTTCCTCTGATTTTTTAAGTAGCCTGCTACGTATACAGAGATAAATACACACACACATATGTTAAATAATCTGGTAATTTGAAAAGGTGTCATTGTAGTGTATCATTATTATTGACATCACAGGTAATACCTTCTGTCAGGTTTTTAAGTGCTGAGTAGTGTTCTACCAAGAAAACATTGCGCCTCCCAAACCTGCTGCTCAGTCGTGGAAAGGTCCATCCCCTTGCAGCCTGCTGGCAGTGCTTAGTGCTCCAAGGCAAATCCAGGAACAGATGTAGTCTTTGATGACTCCTTCCCACATTCCCTTCTTGAAGGTTATGGTAGGAGAGGTACTGTTGCTTGAAGAAAGGGCATTATGGTAGCTGTATAAGAATGAGGAACACATGGACAAACTGTGTTTGCAGCATCAACCTTGCTACAAGACAAGAGTTTCCTACCTCACCCTTGCAAGGAGCTTTTCCCAGCATTGTAGAGAAGGAGTATGGGGAATCACAGACTCCCTTGTTTTTCTCCATGGTCTCTATGAGCCTAGCACCAGAAGTTTGCCCTGAAGGGCCAACTTCCCACTTGCTTTAGCATGTTGCCTTCTCTGCTCTGGAAGACATCCAGATCATCCCTGAGAAGATGCAGGGGCTCCGCAGGAGTGGCGAATCTCCTCTGCCCTCCTGGTTTGAGGGCAGCATGTTGATTTCCCAAGAATATCTTTGCTTTCTAGAGCTCTCCTGTCTTTCACAAGCAATCACAATCAATGTAGCGTCTCTGATCCCCAGGACTCTGCACTCCAGGGCATCAGGAAGTATCTTGACACTGGGACAGACTTAAAAATATTTTTGATTTTTGAGCGGACTGGGATGTTATTCTACCAGGATCTAGTGTTTGTGAGTTATTTAGCTCATATTCCAACACTTTCTTCAATTGACTTTTCAGCTTTGAATTTCACCTACTGCACTTTAAAAGATATATTCATTCTCACATTTCTGTTTTAAAAATAATAATAATAACTCCATGAAAGTCTATATCGCAGTTTCCTATGGCAATCTGTTTAGCAGCTTTAGTACCCATTATTATGAAGAAATTTGACTTTTCTTCGGTGTAATGAAATACTGCTTCATTTTATATAGTGTGACTTGAAATGTGGGCCGTTTGTTTTCCATTAAACTAATTTAACCTGAAAAGTCTTTCTGCCAGGTAGATCTCTTTGAAAAGCTTAGGATTTTGACCAGGTGAAACAAAGTAAACTGTTTTTTCTCCCATTAACACATTTAGAAAAATGCATGTTCTACCTGGACTTCATCAGTATCACTTTTTCTAGTGCTTTGTTTTGTTTTCATGGGTGCTCAATAGTGTTTAACATTCTCGTGATACAACTTTTACACAGCAGGTTACAGGAACTGCTTTCTTGTTTCTTCAGCTGGATGCCTGTAGATGCAGAACACTTAGGGGAGTTTCAGGGTGGCCATGCATGCCACCTCTGAAATAAAATCATGTGAAATACATAAACACATACCTTTATTACATATTATTACATAGCGTATATACTAATGTAAGATTTTAAATTTGGATTTTTTTTTGTCCTTTTTATGTGTGGATTACTTTCTGCTGAAATATTATTTGAAAGGCAAATGGTTTCTATACCACTATAAGCTACATATCATACTCATGGCCAAATCTTACATTACTCCAACAGCAAAAGACCCAAAACTATCTCCATAGATGAGAATATGGAACCAAGCCCGACAGGAGACTTTTATCCTTCTCCAAATTCACCAGCTGCTGGGAGTCGGACATGGCATGAAAGAGATCAAGGTGAGTGATATCAGACCATTTTGCCTGAAAGTATGTTCAAACATACAGCAAAGCTCTGCATCCGCCTTTCCATTACTTCAATAAAGTGATGCATTTGAAAGAATCTTAATTATTTTATGTAACATATATATTCTGCCTTTATAAATGCAGATAGAAACAACAATCAAAGGTATAAAGTATGAACAATCACATAACATTTTTTTCATCTCGTCCTGCCCTGTTATATGAAAGGATGTGTTGCAAGTGAGGTCCTTTGAATTGTTTATGCAGTGATCATCCCTGGAGAATTATGAGTCAAATCATTTCAGTAAAAAAACAAAATATCTGCATACTGTGGTTCAGACAGCTCTAGTTTACTCAGCTTTTGTTTCGCAAAACATGATACAGACTCCTGTATGTGGATTTAACCCATGGTATGTGTCTATGAAAAGGTCTAACAGGCCCTTCTGTAAATAGACCTCATGTAGCTCTGGGGAACTACATCTGTACGTGTGGTTATGCAAAGCTGTGATTTGGGACATCAGAAGCAAAGAACATGTTTGCTCAGAGCAAAAAATTATGACTGTCAAAACACTGAAGTTAATTGTCATAACTTTTCCTGATGTTAGCCTGATGTTTTATAAGCCTTCACGTGAGCGTGGTCTTTTCCCTCGCCTTTGTGACGTGAAATCCTGCTTAGACACACGAGCGCTGGAGCATGTAGTGGCTAACGGACCCGCTATCGAGGCTCGGGAGCTCTCTGGAGAGTTTGTGAAATATGCAGAACAGTATGTAAAAGAGAAACAGGGAAAAAGACATGCAATTTTTTTCCCTTGTTGCTTCTTATGTTTGCCTTCCTTTTCTCCCTTCGCTGCTCACCATTCTTGCATCCCTTCAATGCAGACTGGCCTTTTAGGCTGCACTTTTGTGAAGTTGTTTTAGCCTACTTTGGCTACTTTCTTGTTGTTGTAGCTAGGTTTTCTCTTCTATCTCCATGTGCATGGTAGCATGTGCTCAGTATTTCATGTAGCTGTAGTTTATGTTCATATTTTGATGATGCCTGGTCTCTTTTAAATCTGTTTCAATCTACTTTCTGATTTGTCTTCTCGTTAGGCTGTTTCTCATGCATAATGTTTCTTTTGCTTCTTTGTTTGTTTTTAATTCATACTTATTTTTCTGTACTTTCCTCTCATGAGGTCTCTAGTAATTTCTTACTTTCATTGATTTTCGGCATGCTCTGTTGAGCTTTGGAAAGTCTAGCCTATGGCTTGGTATACCCATATTTTAAAGCAGCAAAGCAGCAGGATTGTTGGTCAGGCCGCAGAAACTGTCCTGTTTGTCTGAGTTTTCGTCCTCTGTGACTCTGGTCTGTGTTCCACGACACCTCTATTCCCGTTTTTTCGCAATAGACAGGATTGTACCTCAACTGCTTTTTTCTTTTTAAATAAAGTACTTGTGTGGTTGTGAGAAAACTAGCAGAGTGTTCTTCTCTGAAGTGCTCTCTGCATGTCCTGTTTGTGAAATGAAGTCCTTTTGCGCTTACCGCAGCGAGCTGTAGGGTCTCCCTAGAAATGCGGTGCCTCTTGGGCTGCCCAAAGCCAAGTCCTGCTGGGACAGACTTTCACACGCTCTGTAGTTCCCGACTGTTTCTGTTTCTTTTTATCTGTTTGGTCACTTTAGTTATGAAGAACTGTGCTCTCTGAACACAATTTTACCAATCTTCTTTATTTCACATTTATTGGTAGAGAAAAATGCTTTTTTAAAGGTAGTTTAAAAGAAAATGAGAGGTAGGCATGACTTGCTTTTTTTTTGTTTTGTTTTTGTGTTCCTGTGCAAGCAAGAGGCTGTACTATCACTCAGCATTGCTGGGTATCATGAGCCTTGATCATATCCCCAAACACTTGTTAGTGAGACACTGTGAGTTATTTCATTTTGCCTGACCTTAAGATACTCCTCCACTCCTGTGAAGGGACAGGCATACCACTGATGGTATACCACAGGCATGGCCTGAAAACCGTTACACAGACAAAATAGACTGTTCTTGCACCTAAGCACTTACGCCTGGCTCCAGTCAGATTCGGAGCTTATCTGACCACAGAGGGAGCAGCGTGAGGCAGTGACTGCTCAGTCACTCTTGGTACCTGGTCTCATGTGGGATGCAGCATGAGCAGTTCCTGGCATATTTGTTCCTAAGCTAGCTTGTCTAGTGCTTGGCATCATCTTCATAATAGCATACATACATCTGTGAAAAGCTCCTTTCAGATGCGGAAGTCTGATCAGGAGCTGCCATTTGTGAAAACCTGTACACTTGCTTTCCTGTGCCCAAAGCACAATGATTATAGAGAGAAAAGCTCCAAGAGGGTTTCCAGGCCAGATAGATAACTCTTTGGCACTACTTCCCTCCTTCCCATGGATATCTGCATTTGATATGAGCTTAGTGTGTAGTGAAACTAAGAAGAAACCATTTGTGATCACATTTGTGATCACCCAGTGTCACCAGAGATATCTGTATAGTCCAGATAGGTGCTGCTTTTCCAGACAGCATCAAAAGGTCATTAGCACCAGAAATATGAGTCTTCCTACAGTCATGAAACATCTGTATCCACAAATGAGAATATACAGAGGTATCACAGTTATGGGTAAGTAGCTTCCTTTTCACTCTAATGCTCTAACATTGCCTTAAGGCAATATTAACTTTCATAAGGGAAACTGATTTGGAAGTAGGGATAGTATTAAGGTATAGCATTATGGATTTCACCTTCATTTCCCCCATTCTGAAGCTGGTGGAGCAAAGTCTGTGTCTTGTGACCTAATGAAAATGGAAATTACAGAGATTAAAGATTCTTTTATTCGTGTTTTTGTTCAGCTGCAGGTCTAAAGTAACACAAATAAGAGGACATAGATAGTTTGAAGCTAGAGTTAGTGAAGACAAAGCAATGGCTGCTGAACCAGGTTTGAATACACTGGCTGAAGTGTTTCAAAGGTACCCTGAAACACCTTTGGATATGCAAAGTATTTCCCTTTGATAGGCAAAGGGACAAAGTCTAACGGATACCACAGAAAAATGTTAGTATTTAAAATGTGATAGTTGAAAAATCAAAGTGATGTGTCTTAGGTTAGATCAAACTTTTGTCACTGTGGAAAATAAATATTACATAGTGTATTATGTGGGTAGCGTCAAGAGAGAACACTGTGTGAGTCGGTTGTAATCTGCACAATTTCTGCAGCTTCTCCACAGTGCAAGGAGGTACCGTGAGGATCAGGAGTGTGGCTACGGCAACCTATGCTTAGGCCAGGATGTGGCAGATGGGAAACTAAGAAGTCATCTGAGTTAACTGCAATAAAATACTCCTCACGCTAGACGCTTTCAGTTGTAAGACTCCAGACTTTGTCCTTTTACAGTTACCAGTCTCCTTCCTGTTACACCACTTCTGACTATATTTGGATAAGACTGTGAAGGTGTTGTGTGTTACAGTCTGTTTCTGGAGAGCTAGCTTTAAAGATACAATTCTGAGTAGTAACAAGCGCATCTGAAAAATAAAAGCTAGACATGGTGTTTTATTGTTCAAAACCAGTCCACCAAAGATTGTTACTGGCAGTTTCATTTTCCTAGGATCGTCCTACATGTCATTGTCCAAACATTTGTCATTCTTGTCAAATGTCACCTGCTTTGAACTATAGCAACAAATACGTTTTTAGAAGCATAGAATTACAGAATCACTGTGGTTAGAAAAGACCTTCAAGATCATCAAGTCCAACTGTAAACCCTTCACCATCCTGCTTGCTAAACCATGTCCCTAAGTGCCTCATCTACACATTTCTTGAACACTGCCAGGGAGGGTGACTCCACCTCTTCCCTGGGCAGCCTGTTCCAAGGCTTCATCACTCTTTCCATTTAGAAATTCTTCCTAAGGTCTAATCTGAACCCACCAGTGCAATTTGAGGCCATCACCTCTTTTGCTCTCTGTAGTTTTTCTGGAGAAGAGATCAACCCTCACCTCACTACAATCTCCCTTCAGGTAGTTTTGGAGACTGATAATGTCTCCCCTGAGCCCACTCTTCTCCACACTAAATAACCCAGCTCCCACAGTTGTTTCTCGTTAGGTCTGAACTTCATCCCCTTCGCCAGCTTACTTGCCCTTCTCCAGACATGCTCCAGTGCCTCACCTTACTCTGACAGTAACAAGTGATATTCACAAAAAGTGAAAACTCAAATTTTAACCAGAATTAGTATTAAAAGCAACTTTTGCTTTGGATTTTCCAAAGTCAAGTTATAAATATTTGTTGAATTAAACAAATATTTTTGGAGCCTTATATTATATTGTCCTGATGGCTTGCTTTATTAGCTCGAGAAAATCTGTGAATACACTGAAATTACATGTAAGCACAGGAACATGTGTAACACAGATTTAAAAAAATCATGCTTTTACAAGCTTTTCTTTTTCAGTTTTTATACTTTTAAAAACAGTGGAAACAGTGGTGCTATTCTTGCTGCTACATTTAATTATTTAAAATATATAGCTCTATTTGCTTTTTTTTTGAAAAAGTGAGCTCTCCTTCCTGTAGAGCAAATAGACATATGATTATAATTGCAAAAAAATTCTCTTTCATCTTCTTCCTGTCATAAATCTTTCAAGAGGCTAACCATGCTCCAAAACTCCCTAAGAAAGTGCAAAGTTTTCCGTCAGGATGGTGCATTACTTAGTAAATAGAGACCTAGTATAGCATTTAGAAGTTCAATTTCTGTGTCTGCTGTGAGATCTTTTTCAAGTTATTTATTCTCTCTTGTACCTCAATTTTTCCACTTGAATGTCTTTTTAATTTCAGTAGTGTCTGGATCACGTCTTAGCTGCATTTTTACCAGCTGGAAATATATATGGATTTTAAAAGTTGCATACTGTAAATCTCTGCCAGCCTTCCAAGTTGCTATTACTGAATTCTGTAGTTTTCTGTACCAAACAAAACTCCTGCCATAGAATACTAATACTTTGTGAAATAGTTTGAAATGGCTGCACAGCTGTATTTGCTGAGCATTCTTGAAATTCTGAAGAGACTTAAGCTTAAGTTAAAAAATAGCAGAAAACCCCCAAACTTTCACATTTGGAAAAAGAAGTTACTAAAAAATTAACAAAACTAGTAGTGACTGAAAAATTGTGTATGGTCAAAGCCCAAGAATGGCTGGTGAACATCTCAATTTATTTTCTGGTAAGTAAAGCGGATACATTCTCCTTAACCTTAATCTGAAAGGAATTAGTGTGTGCACCTATGGCTTCCCTCCTAAAAGCCGTTTGAAGAAATGCATTCATTGACGCAGCCCCATGCAAGCCGGGTAGTTGTCCTTGAGACCTGCTTTATTGTCGGAGTGTTACAACACTGGGTGTACTGTAAATAAATAAAACAGGCGTTATCAACAATGCTTGCTGTTGTGATAAAGGCGGAGAGATTCATGTAGGTTTCTGTAGTAGTCAGGTGCGGAGAAGTGCTGACTGTCAATATACAATGAAGTGAATTTTAATTTTACAGTTGCTTCATCCTGTTCCCTCTCTCACACCTCACCCACCTCTGCCAACAGTCAAGAGTCAAGATGCCAGCATGTCATTAAAACTGAACCCACGGGACCCCCTTCACCCGTTGACTGGCCGGCAGCTGCTGGACCCTCCACTCCTCCGGCCCCGGCCCCCCTTGCTGGATACCCCTCCTCCGGACACTTGTCCCCTTTTGCTCCCTCCCTGCCCGCTGGACACTCCTTCCCCATCGGGCTCCTTCCCGATGGCTCTGTCTTGGTGGGGACTTCTCCTCGCGGACTTTCGCAGATGGATGTGCTCATTGCTGAAGTGAGGGAGCTAAAAGAGGAAGTAGTTAATGCGGTGCAGGAGCTGAGGACGGTGGCAGACCACCTGGGCCTCCTGGTGGCCTGTGTTGGGCAGGGGGCAGGGGTTTTTCCGCCTCCGGGTGCTCCTTCTGAAGGTTAATGCTTTAGAAAGTCATCGTCTCCATCTAAAAGATGCGTTCATCTTCCATACCTTGATGAATATCTGTTAAGTGTGTTTCTACGCTTTTAACTTGGTCTAAGCTCTCAAAATCCTTGTATGTCAAAGCATGTTTTAAAGTGATTTATGCTTTTTTAGAAACCTGTTACATCTTTGTATTCTTTTTAGTATTTCCAAATACTCTTTAGTCAATGTATACACATAGATACACAAACACTTACATACATACATACATATATACACACACACACACACACATATACTTACCTTGTGGATCTATCTGAATTTTCTGTGTTTTTAACAAGCATATTATGGGCACGGTAGTCCAAAGCTGAGTCTTGCTTGCTTTTCCAAGCATCAATAATCTTAACATTCTTAAAGTAAGAGGTACTTGACACCAAGAATAACTTTAAAGTGTATTTCCAGAGAAAAGTCTCAGTTGTAGCTTCTCTTTCCTGGCTTGTTGTAGCTTTTCTTTGAGCTCTGCTGCTCATAGTGGCATCATGGGAGCATGAGCATGAGCAAAAAGACTAGTCTGCCAGCCTACGAATTGGATTCTCCTCTTTCTTTTTGGCTGAGGAATGAGAAGTTGGTAGTGATCAATCAATGGGCATTATGTCAGATTTTTAAAAATCAGTATTTCTGCCATGATAATTAAAATAAATTGAAAATCAGCAGGGAATTGGCTTACTTTGGGTTTCCATAGTGTCAATTTTACAAGTGCTGGCACTTGAAGTTAAATATTACTTTCATAATGAAAAAGGCTTCCTTTCCCTTAGAGCTTTAAAAGCACTAGGTTTTGAAAAATGAGTGAGGGAGCTTCAAAAGTGTCTTTATTTAAAAAGACAGAGAAAGAAAAAAAGTACATGAGCAGAAGAGCAGAAATACTATCTTAAAATGACAAAAGGTTTTTGTACATCAAGGATGTTTATATCGTCCATTACTGGGTGAGAAAAAAGTTAAGTTTATACTCCCTTCCAAAATAAACCAACAGAGATAGTATCAGTTTCCTCAGCAATTGTAAATTGAGGTGACTAAACAAAAGCAGTGGTTTACAAAAAAAAATTCAGATGCCAGTGACCCTGGGATTTCAGCAGAGAACTGTATTTTTCTGTGTTTGGAATTGCTTGGGGACCAATTTACAACTTATTTGAAAGTTTCTTGAAGTATTCAGAGTAGCAGATAATGGTGTTTCCACTCTGGGCAGAGTGAGGACCTGACTTTTTCAGCCCATGCACACTGCAGAGTGAGTGAAGATTAATACAACATATAAAAATATAGACAGGAAGGAAGACAATGAGAGATAGAGAAGAAAGTATACAAAAAGGTTTGATTTTTTTGCATTCTTCTAAATGGCTGTTATTTGTTTAATAAAGTCATTGTAACAAAAGATTATTATAGGTTCTTTGTCTTTTATTTTGAAAATTACATTGTGATAAGGCCTATTGTTTGATATTTTCTGAGTGTGATTAGTGAGTTGAGTGTTCTCAGGGCTAGCGTATGCATCTCTCCTATGCATCAGTGGAGAGCGTAAGTGCAAAAGGATATTTTCGTATATAAGTGGCATACATAGTTTGGTGAAGATCTTTATGCTCTGACAATATCCTGTTTCCTTGAAAGCTACCCTAAATATCCTTTAATTGAAGTTAGTGGTACAACGTATGTGTGAAAACAAGATTTGCTTCAGGAGCTGTTATGTGTGTTTTCCAGTGTTGCTGAAAAACAAATTTCACTGGTGTTTTAAAGCTGACTAGATCCTTCAGCTCTCAGAAATTTAAAGAACAACATTCTTTTTTCTGATTTGACCTGTCCTACATGGTTCAGGATATTTTAGTTACCAAAAAAAAAAAATTACTGAGTGTTACCTGAATCACAGATATTTGCATTGTCTTTTCACCAATCCTGGTACATTTATGAGATGTACAAAAATGAACCTATGCCAAACACTGTAGCTTTTCTGGGCCTCTCCTCTTTTCACTATTACTAATAGATGTTCTGTTTCTATGCTATATACATTAATACATCTGAAAAGGTTCTTCAATTCTCTTTTCTTTATTCCTTTCCTGCAAACCACATCAAACTTGCTCAAAGTCATATGTTTAAGTGTGAGTTAAAGATTTTATCTCAGTTCCCAACTGTTCCCCAGATGGATCTATTATTTAATTAATGTATCACATCTATTAAACCATTCTAGACTATTACAAATATAGACTATAAGAGCAATAAAAATTTAAATGCTTCTAAATCAAGAACTCCCCTTAAATTATTTTATCTCAAATGCCTCTTTAATCCTATCGTGTTAGAAATCATGAATATATTTCTGTCTTCTGCAGTTAAGGTTATAATATTGATTTCTTTTACTAGGCCAAGTTCCTTGGATTTTCAGCATTAATAAGATGCTGCAGTTATGCAGTTTTCCTTGGAGTTTGGATGACTTTCTGTAGGATAATTTAATAAATGACTAAAATGTACTCTAAAGCTGGTATAATGTGTTTGGCTTTTTAATGAGATTTTCTTATAGTCTCCCATAATGCTCTTTTATCACGGATATCTACTGTAACTAAATCTCTTAAGAATGATTCATCGATGATGAAATGGTCCAATCTATTTCTGAAGTGCAAAGTCAAGTACCTAAAGTAACCTGAAGTAACAGGCTAAGGTTATTTGTGTCAGTTCAGAGTATTTTGGGCCTCATAGGGATTTGGAAATGACTGTGGGTATCTCCTGTAGCACATTTTCAATATCAGCAGTAAATATTTTTAGACTGATAGTTTTTACCCACTTCCTTTTTTTTTTTTTTTTTTCTGAAGTGAGCATCAGTCTTTGCAGTTTCTGACCCATTTCTAGCAGGTAGCCAGGCAATGACCTGTCATCCCGAGCCGTTCCTTGGGGCATCCCATTCTCTGTGCAGAGGGTTCATGAGCTCAGTACAGAGTTTTGGGAAGGAGCTGTCTGTCAGGGGGCAAAGCCACCCTTGTCGTGACGCTGGTGGGGACGTTTCTGCTGCGCTTTCAGTGTGTGGCACAGTGGGTGAGGAAGCTTGGCCGGCCTCGTGCCCCAGGATTCTGCCCTGGGAAAAACGGTATTTTTCTACTCACAGGGCGGCCCTTGCACAGTCATTCTGCATAACATATAATCTTTATACGCTTCCCTGCTAGATTGACCTCTTCCTCCTGAAGAAGGAAGTTATTAATCTTCAGAATAGGAATTGGTGCCCACTCTTCATGAGTACCCTAACCGAAATTACCATTCACCAGAATTTTACTTTTCAATGCTGGCATACATATTTCCAGAGCTATATGGAGTTATTTTACTTTATGTTCATAAAAATCAGGGTAACATATAGAATAACGAAAAAAATCAGTTGTCCATCTTGCTACAGTTAATTGCACACAATAAAATATGTCCTACTACTTGTTTATACAGAGACCTTTCTAGTTTTCCTGTATCCTGGCAAATACAAGGGCATGTAGACACAGCCCTTCTACTTTCTATCTGACCCCTTTCTCTTTATGAAAGGAAAACAGTCACGGTTAATACATTCTGCAAAATGTAAGGGTTCGACAGAGCAGCAGACTGGCAGCGAAAATCAGGTTTTTTCAAGTTTTTCTGTGGGTAAGGTTGAAAAGAATTACATGTCTTCTCCTTCTAAAGGATTTCTGGCTTTTACGGTATTTTGATAGGCTTAAATTTCTTGCATCACTTATTTCTCTGAGATGTGTCAGTATTTTTTGAGTACAGGAAAAAAGTAATGAATTTGTTTAAAAAATAATTAGAATGAAGCAAGATATAACTCACTTATTGTAAACAACTGATTCTTCTTTTGCCATTATTTCTGTGAATTGCAATGTTGTTATAGTGTTTTGTTCTCCAACTTCCAGTACCGAAAACAGCATTGAAGAGAGCCGTCTAGTTTCTCATCTTCAGCCTTTCACCACTGATCACAACACATAGCAGAATGAAATGTTATACCTGGTGTGAAATGGCAAAACATTGCAGCACGTTTTTTGATTAGCCTTGGGGAAGGATCATGGTAGGAAAACCAGTGTCATGATCTGATAGAAGGCATTGCTCAATATTGGAGGTATGCCTGTGAAAATAACATTGGAACTCAGTGGGTTGATCAAGGGTGGGAGATTACCAAATGCTTATCCATTGAAACATAAGTTATGCACATATAAAATATTTTCCTGTAGCTGATAAAGAAGCAAAAATAATATTGATATCAGGGTTTTTTTGAATGTGAAGAGAGCATCTCTCTCTCCAAACTCACTCATGCTGCTCCTTAAATTCAGAGCTTGCAGCTGCTATGCAATATGTGTATGTATCTTCATTGAAGATGTCACAGTTTCTCTCAAAAGAGGGTACTCATGACTCTTCACAGTGAGAGAACTGCTATATGTGTCTCAGAAAGTCACCAAACAGAACTGATCTGGAGTGTTTTATTGATTTTCCACTCTGGAAAATATTATCCTTTTTTGTTGTTGTTGTTTTTTAAGGAAATAAAGGAATCTTTTCAATAAATAGTATTAGGAAGGCTTCTGTCTGGTCCAAGATGAAATTTACAGTGGGGACTGCAGAACCCAGATTAGCTAACAAACAGATGGTTAGGGTACAGGCTTGGGACGTGGGAGGACCATATGCGAAGCCTGATCTCTGCCTGATGCTGAACAGGAATGGAGGCAGGTGCTGCTCTGTCCCAGGCTTCCAGCATCTCAGGCATCAAGCTGTTCAGGCGCATCTGTCCTTCTCTGCCATTTATTCACAAAAAAAAAACCCTCACTTTTTTTTTTTTTTTTTTTTTTTTTTTTTTTAATGAAGAGGATAAATGGTTTATGCTTTGGATTCCTGCGCTCTTGTTTTCCATGCAGCCCCAATGCCAAGCCTTTGGGACACACTATGTCCTTCTTTTTTCAATATGCATGGGAGGCAGCTGTCCTTTAAGTCACTCAGGCACAAATATTCTGTGTTAAGGGTCTTACCAAGGCCCACAGAAGAGAGAGATGATGAATGCCTCTAATGCTGAAGGAGTCAGGCTTAGGACCTCCAAAATTTAGCTACTCTGGGCATGTTTGTTCTGATTGCTCTAATGCAAAGCAGAACTTACTCTGCTGGGTACAGCGGATGTGAATTATCATCCTCTTACAGCCATGAATTCAAAATCTTGATAGGACTTGACGTGTGTTTAGCACAAGGGTACCTACTACACATGTGAAGCAGGGGAAGGTGAGGACCAGCTGAATGTGACGTGCATGGTGTTCTCTGACAGCAGAAATTAACCCAGATATACTGCCTCAGGGAAATTGTTTCTTTAAAACTAAGGTGTCTCTTACAGTGTGCCAGTAATGCTATGGACCCCATAGCTTTCCCACTTTCACACCAATTGTATAAACAGTGAGCTGAACATGGATTTATCTTGATTTCTCTGGAGGCAATGCTACGCTAATGAGTTGTAAATGAATCTTAACAGATTGTTGTCTACAGGAGTGTGCCTTGTAAAGAAAGCCTGGTGAAATTAAGCTGTAGAAAGGATATTAATAAGAAGAGATAAAGAATAAATTGGATTAGAACAGATTTGGATTTGTTTATTCTTTATTTCTTCTTATTCTACTACTCAGCATGTGTCATGAGCAAGAAAAAAGGAGAGCAGCCACATTGCAGCATTGCACAAGAAAGCAGATCGGGGGTCCATAAACAGTGAGGTGGATGTTTGAGCTTGTTCTGGATCACCTCTGGATTCCAGTAAAATCCTTCTGACAGGTGGCCTGCTGCTTGGGTTACCACGCAGCGTTTATCCAGGGAGCTCCTCGGATGACGAGCTGCATCAGACTGAGGAAGAGGGTCTTTGCTTTGATGAGGAAATTGGCAAAACTTTTGTCTCATTAGTGTTTCCTAAGGTTCTTTGGAAGTGAGCAACCATTTAATTAAAGGCTGACGTAAACATGTTTCTGCACACTTTCCCTGCAGCATTTTATCACATTAGAATTGATCAAAATTGTTGCCTTGGGCTGTCTTGAGCAGATATGCATCTGGAGCACCATTTGTGCAAGCTGCTGATGAGCAGGCTGCATACGCTGAGCCTCACAGCAGCACTCCTCTGCCTGTGTAGATGGAATTACCTTGTTGGGAGATAAGTTGATATAACCCTTTTTATTTGCATAAGCACATATATCTTTTATGTGATGCTTTATAATTTATATCATACCACCATTTGGGTGCATACGTGCTAGATCTCTGTGGTAATACCAGCACACAGGCAAGAAGATTTAGAGTGGCACTGGGAATTTTTAAAAAATGTAATCTGTTTTTCACATTTGGAGAAAATTCTAGGCAGGACAGGACACAGTGTGTTCTGATTAATATTGACTTTCTGATAACTTTGTCCAACTGCTTTTGGCTTCTTTCTTCTTTTTGCATACACTTAATGTTTTTTCCAAAAAACTGAAAATAAATCACAGTGGAAGACGTTTTACTTTCATTCTCAAAGCATAAAAATTGGAATTTCATTTCTGAAACTCTGACACAGACATAAAAAGAAATAGTTTGTTTTTGTAACCTCTGTTTGTCACTGATTATATAGTTATCAGTATATAACTAAGCTGTATCTAACAGCTGGACTGTATCTCATGATGTGGAAAAAAGCAGATACATTTTAAAATGAGAACAATATGCAATTTCTGTTTTGTTGAAGCTACCGGTGAAATTATATGAAGTCTCACTGTCATCTTAGCTCATTCTGCTTTATTGAAGGCACTGGTGGAAAACTACTTGGCCTTTCTGTGCCTTTTTAAGTTTTTGGTTTTATAACTGGTTGTTCTCCAAAGTGTAATTTGTGTGGTTTGTTACTAAAGCTGTAAGCCTACTCCCTTGGTCAAGAAGGAGCCCGCTGCAGTCTTTCTTCATAACCTATACAAACAGTTATTGTTCCTGCATTCCTGTAGGCAGCATCTGTTATTCCACTGTGAACAGGACATGAATGCTCCATTGTGATGTCAGTGCATACACGGGAGAACAAGGCGGGAAGTGGCTATGGAATGACTTCACAATGCAACGTCGGTACATTGTTTTAACAAAGAGGCTGCTGCTTTTCAGCTGAGATCCTCTGGATTTGCATAGGCTATATATGACATTGTCCTGAAATTACCTTGTGGTGGTGAGCTGTGTAATGTACATTAAAGTCTCTGGTTTTGCAAGTAGTGAATATTTTTCTGGCAGTGCCAAATTTTGTATTATTGACTACCAGTTGGCACTCACCTTGATAAGGAAATGATCTCTGAAGTAGAAGTTGATTGTATTGGCTTTGTAATTTATTCTGCCTTGTATCCACTGACTAAAGGTTTCTCTCTTTTTTTTTTTTTTTCTGGAAATAGGAGAAAGAACTAAGACACAGTTTAAAACAAAATGCAAGGGCTACAATAATCACCAATCCCCTCTGCAGTGAAGTCTTTTCAAATTAGTGATATCACTGGGGGGCTAATGGATACTCAGATTACACTGCACTTCATAGAGCGTTCTTCTTTCGGCAATTAAAATATTTTGGTTTTGACAAACACAGCAGTTCTTGCTAGTTTAATGAAGTAACAGTCACTAACCAAATTAAATCTCTGTTGCACTCCAAAAATCTGCTCTGCAGACATGTGCAGAACCTCAGGAGCTAGGCAATTTTTTTCTTCCATGAGGTCTTTTTCTGGGTATTGGCTTTATGTAAGTGAAAGATCCTTTACCTCCAGCCCCTGGCTTGGTCATTCCTTAGGGAGACTTAGCTGCAGCACTTCTAATTACGAATAAAACTCAGCTGTTTGTACACCCTCTCTTTTGTGATACTCTATATGTGGTATTACTGATCTCAGTACCCAAAAGAATTTTATCATGGTATTTGGTTAGTGATAAGTTCTGTGGCTGCTTTTGCTGGACACAGAGTGATAGTGGAAGGCTGAAAGCACAAGCGAGCAGGCACACTGGAGTGCTTTTTGCAGACGGAGACTGGGCACATAGAGAACCACAGTGTGAAGACAATAGCTGGTTAATTTTGCCCTGTGGACGGGTGAGAAGTTTCCACCTCTTAGGTGAAACTTAAACAAAGACGCTAATGCTGTCATGGGAGCATAAAATAAAAACACAATGAAATATTTGAAAATCATTCCAGAATTAACGTGTCTTGGGATACTATCATGGGATATCTACACAAGACTCAGTTTTAAAAATGTGATTTTGAAAAGGGTTTCTATAGCATAGCAGAGTAAATGACTTTTCCTGAAAGTGTAACTATTTAGTAAGGTTGTCTCTCTGCTGATCGATTTGAATAAATAAAGTATCTCTCCATTTTCTCTCACAATAAGAGTTTTTTTACGGAATTTGTCTGAGATGGCTAGAGGTACCTCTGCCAGCACTTGGTGCCATGATAACAATGTAAAAAAGTGACAGATTAATATAATAGAAATAGAAATAGATGATAATAATGGAGTGTCAGAGAGGCGAAGCAGTCCCTCTGTGTGGGAGGGCCTGCTTTGGGGTGAAAACCCATGCTGAGGCTGCAGCAGGTTCAGAAAGTCCTCAGTAAGTTTGTTTTTGGAAGGGCACTCCCGTTACTCAGCATTGGCCTATCTGCAGCTTCCCGGGAGACTGAGAGTCCCCAGGAATAGCGCAGCACAGTGAACCAATATGAAAAGTGCCAAAATCACTTAAGGATAAGAGTAGCACAGTCCGTGTAAGGAAGGTCAGCTGCAGCGTGGCCCCAGTCCAATGAAGTACTTATGAAATGAGCCGCACTTCAAGCATGAGCTAGACCCATTGATTTGAAATTGAACCATCTACGATGCTGATGTGTGTCCTAAAATAAATAAATGTTATAATTAACTTTTGAATAATTTAATTCAGTGCAAAGTACCCTAAAAGTTTTTTAATTAATTTAAGCTTTCAAAAAGAGTAGGATTGCATTATGCAATACTGATAGCCCTGTTTGGTAGAAATAATTCATTTGCCACTGCTATTATGTTACCTACGTGCAGCGAGCTCAAAGGAGATGTTTTCCTTGATAGGCAAACTGGAAGGAAGAGGTGGGAAGGCCCTCCTTGAGACATGGAAAATATGAAAAAGAAGTTTAAGCATCCTTTTTGCTTAGGAAGGTTACATTGTTTCATGGCTCGTTTGGGGAGGGTAAGGGATGGGTTTTGAAATGACAAAATAATAAATACCATAAAAAGGCACGTGTATGGAGGCATGGGAATGGCAGTTACCCTACACACCTGACCGTAGGTGTTCCATTAAAACACAATAGATTATGCGGCTGTTGAAGGAGCAAATGACTTGGTGATGTTCTGCGGCGTGGAAATGTGTCTGGGGAGGTTCTGAAGGCATGTATTTCTTCACTATTTGGCTTGTCTGGTATGCAAGGAATGTAGTTTCTGTTTTGCAGGACAAAGACCAGTTAGTAGATTATTTTTCATTCTCAAGTTGGAAGGCAATAGTTTAAAATTAGTTTATTGGCCATCGGGGAGTTGGATCACCAAACAATATTTATTTAAGAACAGTAAAAATAAATTTCTTTCGTTTACAAAATGGTGTGTCCTGAGATGTGACAGAGGGCTTTTGAGCTAGTATCTAAGCTAATGTTGCTTCTCTCTTGCAGATATGTCATCTCCTACAATGAAGAAACCTGAAAAGCCTTTGTTTAGTCCTACATCTCCCCAGGATTCTTCACCAAGACTGAGCACTTTTCCCCAGCATCACCACCCAGGAATCCCAGGAGTTGCACACAGTGGTGAGAGAGATGGAGGAGGAAGAAATTCCTCCCCTTTGTTTGGTCTCTCCTTCTTTCCTACAATCTGATAGCGTTCGTGTAGATTTTCATGGGGACCTGCTACCAGATGTTTCACTTCCGAGGCTGGAAGGGAGATAAACACATTGCAGAGGTTGAGAGACCTTTGCAGAAATGCTCGTTAAAGGTAGCTTGACTGTTGCAAGTCACTGAAAGCATTTAAGATAGCCAATAAAAAATAAATAAATAAAAGGCTGTAGATTGCACAAAGGAAATGAGAGAGGAAAAATCATTCCTGTCTTTACTCCTTCCATGTGCACCCTCTTCTGTTATTGTTATGATTGCATTGTGTTTACATGCCATAGAGAAGCCATGATCAAGCTGAATGTGTGATACAGTGAAATAGGTGTCACTGCTTTTTTTGAATGCTGTCCAGAGAGGCAGAGACCTGATAAATATTTTCCATCATCTATTTCCTGAAATCCGTAGTGAAACTTCACTTAAAGTGTGAAGAACACACTTGAAATGCAAGTTATCATTAGCTCTTATCAGGAGTAACAGGGAAATTCCAGCCACATGGCATGTTTAATTTTAGAGGTGAGAGTGAGCCTGGTTCTTCAGACTATGGTTTGAAATCTCCTCTCAGTGGCTCATCATTTCTCCTTGCAAAATGCATATAAGGGGATATAGTACCTGCAGTTGTGGGTGCCCAGAGGAGAAAAGCAGCTTTCAGCATTATTCTTCTCTGTAACAAGTAATTCTGTAATTTCCTTGTGATTTTGAGTTTCTGTCTTTCAACTTATATGACTGGGATTATTTTTTCTACACTCACCATCCATTTACTCTGCAATCGAAAAGTCTAACTGGATTCATTCAAGTCTCTGTAAAAATTTGGATTCCACCATCAGAAAATGCTTAATCACATCAGAGATGGTGCATGGACAGAAGGGGTAGATTTCTGTTCACTTACGTTTGTTTTGCACAGTTCTCACATGTCAGGGTGACTAATATTTTGTGATTAAACTGAGCTGGTGTGACTGTCGTTTAAGTTAAGGCAAGTCTGTCAAGTAAGAAGCTTCTGTAATTACTTTTGACCCTAGTCTCACTTATGTGTAAATCTTTATTTTAGTATATATTTTCAGGTATATTTAGGTGACAGTCATAATTTATCCTGTATGGGAGCTATTTACTTGCCAGGACGTCTGATTTCCATTCAGGGCACCCTGTTATATTGACTTAGTGAGTGCTGACTGGAGATTTTCAGGGGTTTGACTACTAAGTACCCTGACTTTGAAACATTTCTACTAATGTTTCTTCCTAGGCTAACTTACATTTGTTCATAGTTTAAAAAAAAACCCCAAAAAACCAAGTGAACTTGATCTGAAAATAACTGAAGATATGCAAAGTGCCTCCCCCCGCCTTTATTTTGCAGCGTAGTAAGGGTATAATACTGTGGGTTATTGTGCAGGATGGTGGAGCGATGCTCCTGCTTGCAGCTCGACAGCTCAGCGGCAGCAGAACATTCTGTACATTCCTTTCGCTGGGAAAGCATTGCTGCTTGTTTAGACTTTGCATACAGTCTGCAGATAGAGAAGTGTGTGTTTGTAGGGGCTGGGAAGAAAGTGAATGTAAAGAAAAATATGTATAGGATAGATGGCTTTTTGTTTGCCAGGGATATTTTCTTTGGATGACATGGTTTCCCAGGCCCTGAAGTTGAATGTTCATTAGCATTTTGACAAAGGTCAGCTAATTATTCATGGCATTATTGCCTAGTAGTTGTTGCCCCCTTCCCACATGAGGCAGGTAGAGTATAAAGCAGTGAGGGGTGTCTAGCTGTTTCTTAGGACTTAGCCACTTTGTTCTCCTCTGTTGGATTGTTGTGGGTAAAAATGTAGATTTTTATTTATTTAGTAGAATGTTTGTTTAATGTATTTGGGCTCCACAGAGGAAAACTTTGAAAGTCAGTAGTCTTTTATGCTGGATAGTCATTATTATGCTTAAGGAAAAATGAAATAATATGATGGCATAACCCACAAAACCAAACCAAAACACACAGTTTAAGAACGGGGAACAGCAGCCCATCCTGTTGTCTGCGATGATGTGAGCGGAGGGCGTAGAAGTTTTTCTGTAAAGTACCAAGAAACAGGAGTACAGTGAACTGGTTTATTTTTCTTGCTGTAATAGAGAGGTGAAGCATTTCAGATGAAACAAGATGCGAAGTGACTACTTGATTTTATTCTGTCTCCTGCAGTCATCTCAACTCGAACTCCTCCTCCACCGTCGCCATTGCCGTTTCCAGCACAAGCTATCCTCCCTCCTGCCCCGTCTAGCTACTTCTCTCACCCCACCATCAGATACCCTCCGCACCTGAATCCTCAGGATACGCTGAAGAATTACGTACCTTCCTACGACCCGTCCAGCCCGCAGACCAGCCAGGTACTGTAAGATGCTCCAGAGGAGCTCCTGCGAGGAATGTGTGCTTGGGTGTCTGGCTGGCTCTGGGCTCAGAGCCAGCGGGAGGTGCAAGGCAAGCGAATCCGCAGGCCTTGCCCTTGAACGAGGTTGAGTGAAGGGCTCAGGTCAGCCGTGTCCACCGTGGACGGTGGGTACCAGGCAGGAAGGTGCATTCGCAGACCCATGGTGAAGGTGAGCTCTCGTAGGGTGAGGCTTGAGTTCTTGCTCAGGCGCTCGGCAATTCTTTGCCCAGGTGCAAAAACATTGACTGTGGTGAGTATGGCATGGACCTACAGCCTTGTTTTTCCTTCATTTTGCAAAGAATGTGCAAGAGCAGCTCAGCTCCTGGCTGCTGTGCTTAATCAGGCGTGTTTCTGATATGGGAAATTAATGTGGTTTTCATTAGAGAAGTAATCTGTAAATGCTCTGCGCAAAACTGCCTTCCATGATAGCATCGGCACATAGCATTAACCTGTGATCTGTACTATAGGATAAGCTGCTAGTTGAACCTTGGTCGGTCAGTCCAGTCCTTGGAGCATTTCCAGTGTCAGTGCAACGGAGTCGTTGCTGCTCGGGCATTGCTGGTGTCTGGTTTGCTGCCTTGTCTGGAGTGCAGCGTGTGCTCTAGCGTGTCCTCGGGAGAGTTTGGGAATGCAAACCGAGGCGACAGTGCACTGGTTGTCCTGTGTGCAGGAGCTGCTTCTCTACGGAAGCCCTACAGCAGGCAAAGGGATCGCCGCAATAACACTGTGTACAAGAGGCGACTGGCCCTTCAGTGTGCATTTCAGATACACGGGTGATAGACGCCGAGGCGGCACCCGAGTCTCTGTGCTGAAGGACAGATAAAGCCCCTCTGGGCTGCCCAGAAGCTCGCTGTGGCCACTGGCCGAGGCTCTGCTCGGGCTGCATGACTTTCTGTGCATTTAAAACACGCCGTCAGCCCTTAGACCCACACCTTGCTTCAAAGGGAGTATGATTTTTGTTGGCTACCATATCAGTGCAAATGAAACAAAAGAAAGAAAAAGTGAAAAGAGAGTGTGTCAGCTTTAAACTACAAATTGCTGTCTGTGCATGGATTAAAAATCTTTCGGTTCCATATAGCATTTTTTGCTGAGACTCAGCTGGGAACAGAGCATGCAGGACCTGATTTTAATTTGTGTAAAATTTCCATGAATAACAAAGTCTAATTAAGACATCCATTAAAAGTCCTTAGTGTTAATTCAGTGCAGAAAATCTTGGAGTTCGATTGGAATTTTTTTAAACTGATGTCTTAATTAGGCACTATTAAGGGAAAAAATATGCAAATTAAAATCAGATTCTTAGTGTTATGCATTTCTTTAATTATTGAGTGCTTGTTTTACTTACATTTTGATTTTATATACAGTAAAAGAGCAGATTAGGTGACAGTCTCACTAAACTGTTCAGCGTTTTCCTTTGTATGACCAGTGAAAAAATACAATACCTAAATCAAGTATCTGACTTTGTTTCAGACAGTTGACAGTAATATTGTGAAGTATATTGATACAGCAGAAACTATTACAACTCTTTTTCTGAAAATAACTTACTTGTTTTTTGATCTGGAGTTAAAAAATTAATCTCTTGACCTTAAAAGATTATTTTACTCTGCTGATGCTTTCAGAGTAGTGACAAACTGAAAAATGGCAAACTAAAACTATTTCCCATTCTTGTGTTGTGGCACCACAGGGGAAAACAGGCCAAAACATCTTCAATATACCACTTTTGTCACCTTTCATACCCTTTCATTAGGGTAATGGTTTGCATTTCATTTGATATTTGATTTAGTTCTTGAAAAGAGAGGACAGGGTTAAACAACACCAAACACGGGATTCTGGTCATCTGCACCAGCAGTTCTTTGTGATTTATTATCATTAATCACTGTTATTAATGGAATCCCTTTTAAATTTAATTCGTTAATGTTCACCTCTGAGGTATGCCCTACATTAAAGGATCCGCATGCTCGGTCAAAAAATCTCTCCTGATAGAATAGTTACAGGATGGCTGTACAAAACAGTAAATTTTTTTTTTTTTTTTTTCCTTAAGAAAGAAAGAGCAGTCTTCTGTAAAGTTTCAGTGACAAAGGGGAATTGTTCTGATACAATGGCATGCTTTGAGCCAAACCAGTTTTTCTTTTCTAAATAAAACATGAATTTTTATTCAAACAAATTTAATTATTATAAAATGCAAAACTGCATCTGTAGGAATACCACATCAAATTTAATTATACTTTCCCACCTCAAAACATATTCATTTGGATTTCAAAAAGAGAACTATGATGATAGTTTTAATTTCAGCTTTAGAAATAGAAAGAATGGATACCCTGACAGCATTTACCTAAAATGAACCGTTCCTCCCCAACATCTTTCAGTAATACACTAATTTAGATTGTTACGACAAGCAACTGAGATGCCTTGTACTCCCCACAGCAATTTTGAGATTAATTACATTACTGCTGCACTGATTATAGTGAAACAGTCATGCTATTCAATGGAATACTTTAAGTAAAATTAGTTTAAAGATATAGAGCTCACATAGGTTTCCACAGGGGAAACAGTGGGCAATTTTCTTGACATAATGTTAAATACTTCAAATTATGTGTGATGAACAGTCAGGAAGTTCAAACAGGCCCTTTGGCTGCAGTGAAAAATGATGCAACAATGGATGATCCCAAACAAAAGAGAGCCCCGGCTTTTGGTTTCATGTGTATCTGTTTTTTATCCCCTGTTCAGCCTGCAGAATAATTTAGCAAATATATTGAACACAAATTAATCTTATTAGCCATAGAACTGATCTTGTCTTTGTATGGCTGACTGTATTTCCAGGACTGCTTTACCTGGATGTAGCCAGTTCTGTTGAATCCTTTTTATTTTATTTATTTTAACTCTTTTCTTCTTAGCCCAGTTCACATGGTCCTGGCTGAGATTGTGTGTGTGAAGATGTATGTATTATTTATTATGATAAGGTGCTAGTCTCTTCGTAGTTAAATTGGTACTGGGTACTCACTGTAAGTTTCATCAAAAACTAATCAACTAGTATGTGTGTAATGTATTTATCTGTTTGTACAGCAGCTTGAGGTTTCACAAAGCTGTCTCAAATTTTGAAAACCCATTTCCTTTTTAAAAGATTCCAGATGGATGTTCCAGTTTCGTCTACGGCTTGGAAAATTTGGCCCTCTGTGTGTGTGCACATGTGTGTGTGCACACACAGATCATCCTGAATACATGGCATTAAAATGAGACTTCCAAGGACCCCAGAAAAGTCATTCAGCACAGAAAAAAACCCTTATACGGCTAAAGGAAAATCCCAAAGTTCCAAAATTAATGCTCCCTTGAGCTGAATTGAATGATGTGATACCAAATGAGATGTGATAAAACATAGAAGAAGGGTAAACAAGTTGATGAAAATGATGGTAGAGCCAAAAGTTAACCTGGATCCTGGCAAAGCACATCCTATCCTATCTATCGTATTTGAGAACTTTTTGGCAGACCTCTTCTGGAAAAGCATTCAGCAGTGAGTGCTGTATGGATCCTGCTGTGTAAACAGAGTCTTGGAAGCCCTTTGGGTTGCATTTTGAAGGACACATTACCTTACCCTTAAATCCACTTCCTGGTACTATTGATACATCTGATGAATAGAAGTCATCTGAGTGGCATGATAAAACTGCCCCTGGTTTGGGGAGATGCCTGTTCCTGATCCAGTAGCTGACTTACCCTTGTTATGTGTGACAGCCAGGTGAACTGCTTTCCACTGTAAGTTCCCAGGGACATTAAAATGTACTTTGCTGAGACATGGGCTAGTTTGCAGATGCATTTTTATTGGCTTTGGATTTACCTGAATACAAAGATTTCTGAACTGGATGGATTATTCTTCTTTTATTCATTGAAATATAGGCACTCCATCAAGGAATTCTAAGCAGATGCTTGGCATTTTCCGGTATCACTACTGCACTCATTTATCAAGAAGGAAGGAATAGAATAAGACCCCATTTGGGCTTGTCACAGGGTTTTTCATTTGTTCCAAGGAGAGTTCTAGTAGAATAAATCAACACAAGTAGTACATGTGTATGCACTAACTTTACTATAACCTTTATTTGTTGACATTTAAGAGTTTGGAATTTCTTGGCTGATGTTTTCCTTCAAGTCTTTCATTGTAATTCCTCTCAAAATATGAGCTAAGTAATGCGTGTTTTCTGTTATAATCGGGAGGCAGACAGCAAGTCCTGGCTAAACAATATCTACTAAACAGGACTTTAAAGATTTAATTGCACTTGCATTTTTTTATTTTTTATTTTTAGTTTATTAAATGCACCATTTCAAGTCTCTGGGCTGCATGAACACTGTTTAACCTGAAGATACCTTTCAAATATTTATCTGCAAAGAGATTTCCTTTCCTGTGCTTCTGTCATGTGCACTTGTCCTGTTGTTAATACAAATATGCAAAGAAAAGCTGGGTATCAACAACTTTAGATTCTGTACATATGAAATTGTGGCTGAGGACAGAGGACTCTTCACCACTGCTTCACGGTATCTGTGGCTGATACCACAATCATTTGCTAAACCAATGGTGCTTTTTTGGGTGCTTTTTCAAATGAGCAAGGCTTGGAACCTTATAGATCTTGATTTCTCTCAAAAGAAACAATACAGAAGTGATATTGTCAGCCAAGAACTGAAAACATCTCTCCTCTCCTCCCCTCCCCTCCCCTCCCCTCCCCTCTCCCCTCCCCTCTCCTC
>PTEX01000026.1:2770484-2843827 GCA_003342815.1 Eudromia elegans
CTCCTCTCCTCCTCTTTTTCTTTCCCCAAGCTGGTTCCTCCAAGCAGACAGGCAGCTGCATGTCACACCACCTGAAGCTCTTGTGTGGGATCTCCCAGTGAGGTCTATGTGAGATGTGTTGTAGCACTCAGTTACTGCAGTTGCGAGGGCAGGGACTGGAAGACCTGCTAGTGGGATCTTTTAAAGGCAAAACATATTCTTGTTGGCTCCCATAGTGTCCAACAGCAGAAGAAGGATTTGCATAGTTTTGCTTCTTATTAAATGTAAAAGTGTTGAGCCCATGTGCTGTGGAGAAAAACTGCGCTATGGTCTTCTACGATGTTTCTGCTAGGGCTTTAGAATATCAGAGTATTAAAGATACTGTTTTTGTATTACACAAATGAACTCCGTGCTTGAGGATATGTCTTCCACACATATGATGACACTTCCTTCTGTGGAGGACTAATGGATGAGTGCAGAGGGCATTACATCAGGGTGTCCTATACAAAACACCCTTGTCCTATACAAAACACTTCTTGTTGTGCAAGATCCAGTGTTCTTCAATTAACAAAAAACAAACAAACAAACAAACAAAAAAGGAAGAGATGGATCTTCCTGATTCTTCTTATAAATTTTCTGAAACAGTCATCATGCATGGTGTACATTCCCAAGTAGAATGACATGGACTCGCTGATGGCATTTGCCAGTTACGAAAGGCGTTGCCTTTACAATAGGTCTTGTACTGTAAGTAGGGCAAGTAGGGGAGATCAGATGTGGAAAGCTGAATCTTCTACGACTTTATCAACAAAATACTTCAACCAGGCATTTTGAAGGGGTACCCATCACTGTAGTATCTGGGCTTTACAATTACAAGGGGCTGGATTTATTGCAGGTTGCCAGTTGTGGTAGGCCAACAATGTTGGGAAACATGGAGTTCCTATGGGAAAGTTTGTTTTCAGTGCAGGTACATAATTCTTCAAGTATAAGGACTAGCTGAAGCAATATAATTTTGTGTGGAAGTCCTGAAACCTTTTTCTAAAATGCCCTATACAGTCTCTTACATTCATCTATCAAGGACTTGTACAAGAGTAAGATAATTTCTGGCATTTGTTGATTATCTTTTTGAAAATCATTTGAATCTAAGATTCAAAATATAATGTCAATTTTTGAGAAACAATGTTGTATGAATAGAAATGAAAATTGTATCTTAATGTATCTTGCCGTCCTTAAATATAACCAAAGGCCTTAGGTGTAAATATATGTAAATATATTTGGGAAAATCTATTAACAGATAATCTGAGAGGACCTGATCATAATTGGATTGCTGATTATAAATCTCATAGTAAATACCCGTGGCAGAAAACAGCTACAGCAAATTCCATGTTCATACCTGTTACAATTTTGTGTTCAGACTTCAGGTGTAAGGGTTAAGTGAAAGTCTATGCAATACAGGCAATAAGGTATTAACTGTCTGCCCAATCTGAATTTAGTTGTATTAGAGCTGTGACAGTGAATGCAATGTGTCTGCAGCTCTGGGCACATGAGCAGTTTAATCCATGGACACTCAAGCTACTGTATTTTTTGAAAGCTGGGGTATATAATGAAGTCCTTAAAATCAAATTAGTCTCTAATGAAAAAAAAAAAAAAAAAGAAAAAAAACCCCTATGCCCACATAAATTAGGGCTAAATTTGCCAGACTTGCATTGTGTTCGTGTCCTCGCTTCTCCGATTGTCAAATGCACAGCTTGTTTATCTAACACAGCTGCCTCCGTGCAATTTGCTTGGGGTTTGTGCCTCAGGCATCATCCTTCTGTCTGTGAATCCATCGCATAGACATATTGATGCCCCAGCTGATGGTTGCAGTTGATTTTTAACCTGTAATGCGTTAGTTTCTCTCTGGGGAATACCAGAACTGGAACATGTTTTTAAAAGGACAAAATGAATTTGTATCAAATGATATGGTATAAATATTTGAATCTGTAATATAAGTAATTGATTTCCCAATATCTACAGCATTTCCATGTTAAAATACCTAATAAACCAGTCTTTTTAAAGAACTGCAAAAGTTAAAATGAGAACAAGACATAGAAGCTATTTCTAGCAGACTGTTTTTAATAACATTCAGAATCTGGATTTTACAGAACTGTTTCTACATGCTGAAAATTTGAAGTGAGGCAAGGAACTTAAGACAAACTTGGAGGCAGTGTTCTTGAGCTTATGCTGATTTTCTTGAGGTACCAGGGAGATTGACATGGATGGGGTAATTAATTCATTTTGAAGTTCCGGTGCAATCCTGTATCAACTAGCACACTGCAAAATCTAAACTTTAAAAAAAAAGAAAAAAAAGTTTAGTTTTATGTTTACAAAGGTAACCCTTTGAGTGTGAACTTGACATAAATCAATGCAGAGATGACAGTGTGAGTCTGAAAACAAGCCTAAACAATAACTTTGATACAATGAAATGATAGCTTTATTTTGGAATATTTTATGATTTTAGGCTGAAAGATAGGGAAAACACTGAAGTTTTGAGAAAAATTATTGTATGCCATTTCCCATGGCAAGCTGTATAAGTGGGAGGATATTGATTCACATCTGAAAAATTAATGGGACTACTGAAGGAGAATGATATTTGTATAAATTTCATCCTGGTTTTAGATGAAGTACGGAGATATACTGCACCCCTGTTAGGTATTATACAGGAAAAATATGGCTTATGTGTGAATGCACTATGGCCTGTATGCAAGTGCTATCCTTTGTCATGTAATTCAGCAAGGAAAGGGTTCACTATTTTGGACCATATGCACAAGGATTAATCTGGAGTCCATGTGAGCTGTTGCATTCCTATTGACCAGATCGCTAGGGAACAGTAAAAGGTGATACATTGCTGTAAATAGTGCTGGACTCCAGCTGTGTCCATTTAATTAATTTGAGTCTGGCTTTGGAGACAGAGCTGCTTTTGGAAGCTGATGACACTGACCATTTTAATCCATAAATTCCTTGGAATCTTCTTTCTTAGTTTCTAATAAAAGTTAATCATCATAGTAAGGAAATCTCAGCTGTTTTTTTGTGCTACTTTAGCACACTACATAAATTAAGGTAGTTGAGTTTGGGTGTTTTAGAGGTGGAAATGTGTCTTTAGGCCTCCGTTTCTGCCAGTTTTCCCCACAAATACTTCAAACCGTGTCCTGCCTCCTTTCATGCTACAGAGCCTGTTTTGTTACAATAGCCCTGTGCTGGAAACCAGCAGACAGTGAGGGACAGTACTTGCCTCTAAGTGTGGCGTATCTTGGATTCTTTGCATGGAGAATCTATTTTAGGTGACACTTCGAGATTTTCTGAATTTAATTTGGTTACAATTTTCCTTTTGTTCTAAGGCAAGTGGAGCCAGATTTCTGGTTGCAGAGGCACCCAGTGTAGAGCCTGTCGGGCATTTATAAAACAGCCTGTAAAATAAATTCACTACTAAAATATATTTTAGAGAAAATAGGGTTATTGGCATGCATTTTATATATGACTACTTGCTGTAATACAAAGGTTTCATTTGTATACTTGAGGAAGGAATTATGTAAGTTCTGAATGGTCTCCCACTTATGAGCAATGTAACCATGAAAGCAGATGCTGAGTAAACTTTCATGCCACATCATTCTCTGTAAATTGCCTTCTATATATTCTGCAGTGTGTCATTTTCATCTCAAGTACGTGTAGTAAGAGAAGTCTAGCTAACTGCTAAGTTTTGTCCAGTGAAAGAAAAAGATTTTGTAGTGTACCAGTGATTTGAGGAAATTTAAAATGTGCATATATTGTCATTCCTTTTAATCAGTACTGCTTTCTTATTTTCAAACTGCTTTGGCAGCTGACATTGTCTCTCCAGTTGCTATTCTCCTCTGCTTTCTCTTTATGTAACTATGAATATGAACAAACAGTGGGAAATACCACCTGAGAGATTTGGATATCAGTTCCTATATTTGCAAAACATTGCAAAATGAGATGTTAGGACTACATGGCACTTCCCTCTCCCACTCCCACTCAGAATACATATAGTAAAATTTAAAGACATGTATTTTCATTTAGAGGAGTAGTTTTTTGGCCCTTTCTCATTAAAATGTATTTTTGGCTGTTAATTTTCTTCATAGGATGTAAGATTTTAGACAGGGAAATGATCTACTAACTGATCCATGGTCCGGTGAATATAGGATTGATGTTTGTTTGCACTTAATATTTTTTAGGATTTTTTTTTTCTAGTTTGGTTTTGAATATCCTAAAGAACAAGGCTCTCACTGTCTCCCTTGGGGGCTTTTGCAAAGTCTAATAGATCATACTGCCAGGAAGTTTTCCTGCTATTCATTTTAAATTTCCTCCTTCTTTATTTCATTCCATTACCCCTGGTTTATACTTCCTGTACTTTCCAAGTAATTCCTTCCTCTTGTGTGTGTTTATACCCTGCACATATTTGCAGTAATCATCTCAGTCCACAGTTATTATTTCATTACCATACCCATGCTTACCTCTTTTAACCTTTCCTTATATCATTTGAATCAAGTCCTTTTGTTAGTCTGCTTCTTTTCAGTGAGTTATCTCAAGTTTGACAATATCCTTCTGATAATAAGCTTGCCAGTAATTTTTTTGTTGTATGGTTGTATTTTAAAATGCTTATGAATCACAGAGCACATACTCAGCTTCAAACAAAAATTATCTGCCACTTCTGAAATAACTGTTTACTAGCTGCAATTTTTTCTTCATGTTATTTACCAATGGAGTATTCTCAGTAATGCAGAGTATCAATGATTTTGTACGCGAATGTATGTGTTTATCACTGCACATTGCCAAGTTCTTACATGCAGGGGTTAGTATACTGCCCTGATGACCTGCAGCATTATGTCTTTTTGCAGATTGCCTTTTCTACATGCAGAAAATATACCTAGAGAAAGGGGCATTTGGCTTATTATACTCTTGACTTACAGAGTTCCCACTATTGAAGAAGCAAAGCAAAGGATGCTTTATGATGGGTGGCTTTTGGCTGGATGTCATGATATCCATTGTAGTGCACCATATCCTAACCTCTCCCCACCCCAAACATGTGAATTATTAGTTAGCCTTCCAGGAGGTGAAATCTCTGTGGTCAGCTGTGGTCAAGTCTTGGTTATGGTCCCAGACAGAGTGGTACAGAATGTGAAAGCAGAGTTTTGCATCATTCATTAGCAGTTGGACTGGGTGCATTAGGTCCTGTGCCTGGTCAGCTGAATCTCACTGTGGGGGGATCTACTGTAGTTCCCAGTCACTGAGAGAACAGCAGCTGTAGTAGGAAGCAATCTGATGGATTCTGCATCCAGAAGGAAATAAAGCCTATCTGAATGTACTGCAAGTTAAGTACATAGTGTCTACCTGTGAATGAAAGGATCTGCTGCCTGCTGCAAATGCCATGCAGGGGTTTGTGAGGATGGTGTATTCCAGCATGTAGGTGTGACGGTGATGGGCATTCTGGAAAACCCTGAGATAGGTGGGTAGATACCTTAAACACAATGTGTGTATTTCACCAAGGAATTCTTTTGGTTTTGTTTTGTAGCCTAACAGCAGTGGTCAAGTAGTAGGGAAAGTGCCTGGCCATTTTACTCCAGTTTTGGCACCCTCTCCCCATCACAGTGCGGTGCGACCTGTGACCCTGACCATGACAGATACTAAACCCATCACTACATCCACTGAAGGTGAGGCATCTTCACCTACAGCAACCAGTAAGTATTTCTCTAGGAAACAAAAAATGTCCATCAACGATTCAATATGATTTCAACCGAGGCCAGAAAAAGGCGCCTTTTCCTACTATTTGACCAAGTCGATGCTCATCATTTCACATGGAGAGCAGACATGTGATTTGCTGCAAAGCTTTTCCTCATGAAATTTAAACCAATATATCATGTTACATGAACTGATGTTTGTAACATGACAACCAAAGTGAAATGGAAAAGTCTGCTTATTGGACTGCTATTCAAGGAAAAAAAACACAGATTGTTCATCTAAGGTGGACATTGTTAAGACATTGAGAAGCACACCCAGACAGCAAGATTTTACAATGACCCACACATGGAATTCCATAAAGTTTGGATAAGCTGCTCCTCAATGAGCTTTCCTACAGAAATCAAGCCTTGTTACCTCACATACTGGATCCGAGCTATGACAATTGCATGCTTGATATAGGTTGTGTCATTCTTAGCAAAAATAAATGATGAGGCAAAAGAAGCTTTTAACTTCCAAACTTCAAGCTCCTTGTTACTGTATATTCAGGGCCCTTTTGCTTATCCTATTATCTTCAATGGAATTGCAGTTTTAGAAATGAGAACACAGGGATTACTGTGCATAAGGTAATCTCTTCTGAATGTGTCTTATGCCCAGTGGTGCAGAAGATTATTTTTAACTACTCTCTGCACTGGTGTTTTCTTTGAATTCTGAGGCACTTGAGAAGTCCAGTGCTATTAGCATTTATCAGTGTGGCAAAGACAGATATGCAATACTTCTGATTATACAATTTTGAAGAAAACTTACTATTCATAAAAATAATCTTTAGGACTTATTACATTAAATGCCTTGCTTTAATCACATTTATTATTTAAATACTGATTCCAGTCCCTAAATTTTGAATATTATTAACCAAGACCATAAACTCTGGTAATACTTAAGTATTTATCCTAATTTCATCATTGTGTCAAGAGTATGAAGCCGAGATAATCGTCAAATGTATATGAGCAGGCAATATACAACTGAGGAAAGCTTCTTATGTTTTTATGATAAAGAGATAATAACTTTCTAACAAATTTTTTCTTAACTGCAAACTAGCATTTGTATTGATAGATTTATTCAACTATTTTAGCCTTGGTAAAAGAAAGTCTGTTCAAGGGATTACATAGTACAGTGGATCTGTATTTGTTCTGGTGGCTTAAGAGTGCAGGTCTTGCTCCTTTTAAGAAGACTCAGCTTTAGCAGCTAAGAAAACAAAAGGTTGTTCTTTCAACTTGTGTTCTAGAAGGGTCCTAGTTTCGAGCATTCCTAGCTTCATCCTACTGCTTGTTTGAAGTAATCACGCCTGCCCAAACATCTGTCTCTCATGAAGCCAGGGTCTCCAAAATCAAAAAAAAGAAAAGAAAGGAATGAATACCATGTCAGAACAATGCTGACGTTTTCTAAACATATTAGGGACTGTGATGGGAAAGGAGACATAATCTGTTGATTAATTTTGTCCTCCTACTTAAAAGAAAAAATCTGGCCATTTAACAAAACCATTTAACAAAATAGCCGCCCAGGTTCTTTTTAATTTCTCTATAACCTGAGTACTACTATAAGAACCTTTGAAGTGTCAGCTTAGATCATTGAAATAAGGCCTTTTCATGCGTACAGAGCAACCTGTAGGCACTTCCTTGCCTAAAGGTCCAATGTGTGCCATAATAGCATATTCAAAGTGTTACGCTTTCCAGAGGTGTGCAACAGTGCGCACCTTGCTGTAGCCTTTCAAAAACATATTGATAACTGGAAGAGAAATATGGGAAAAAGCAGGGGAACATAGCTTGCTGCGAAGGAGATGGCAATACAAGGAGAGTCATGTCCTGCTGATATGTTAGATATGTAAATATATACTGTATTAGAGTCATAAAAAATATCCTTTAGAAAGCTCACATCTTGACCTAAAGAGAAAATCAAGTCTGAAGAAATGATAAGGAATGGTTTTAAATATATTTCCAGGAACTGAGTTGTTTTGGAATATATATATATTTCTATACATATATGGAAAGGAAACAATTGGCTAACAGGATTTCACAATTATTCTGTCTGATGAGAATATAACAGTAAATGATTGACGCTGCATTTCATTCTGAAGTACTGCAACAGAATTGTTTAAATGAGAAAGAGCAGCAGGTTTTGATAATAATTGGGAAATTCTGTGACCTCAACCACAGTTTCTTTCTAATATCTGATCATTTTTATGACAGCTTTTCAGTAAAACCTGCTTACTGTAAAAAGGCCCTTTAAAATCTGTGTGACATTAATACTGATGGGCCAGTTTAGTAAGTACTTCCATCTCTTCTTCACCAGTTGAAAAGTACAGTTCTACACATATTTTTTTCTTTTTTTTTCATAGTTTTTTTTGCTGTTCTCCCTTGTCTCTCAGGCAATGATGATGATGGGAACTGTAGTACAGGCGTCTCCACACTGGAAAGTGAAGCACTGTCAACCTCTTCCCATTAACACCACCAAAAGCCATGTGGGGAGATGACTTTTAATGATTACTGGCCAAGGCCAGAGATGAAGATATTGCCTGCTTGTGGAAGGATTTGTTTTTTGTAACTAATCCCATCATTAGCTACTGTTCCCTTTTCCGCTGGAGAAGAATTTCTATAAGCTTACATAAGCTTACAAAATGGATTTTCTTAAATTGCCCCCCCCACACTCCTGAGTGAATGTTATTTTCTCGTGCATAAAGGAGTTGAATGCTTAATATTACACGGTGAAAAGTAGCTGCTGTCTCATGAAAATACTAATCAGGTTGCATCCTTTTTTTCCAAAACATAATAAAGCTTAGGTTATGCCACATAACTAAGCAAAGCTTTAAATTTCAATTTTTGTTATTCTGTTACAACTGTGGGCACTCACAACAGTAAATTTAACATACACAAGTATTTCCTTATTTTTTTCTGTCAGCAATAACAACAATATTATCTCACGAACATTGCTGTAAACGTTTTTTTTGTGTGTGTGTGAGAGATGGGAATGAGTGTCAAGCCAATGTTTTCAAATACATGTCTTCTTTAAATTGCTTTTTAAAAAACAGATACTTAATAATCAGATTTTAACTAAAAGTGGTCAATCTGATTTTGATTTTCGTATGCAGCTTCCATTGAAGTTCATAGGAATTTGCACATGCCTTTCTGAATTCTGTCCCAATTCTTTTGCATTATATTAAAGTTTAAGCTAAAAAAAAAAAGACACAGACACATCCTATACATTGCAAATCATAACTCTGGATCTCTTATATCTGAACTGTACCTGCACAGGGTGGTAGTTATGCTAGGTTGGCATTGTTATCAATCTGTTTTGTTCTTCCTTAATCAGCCTACACAGCCTCAGGCACAACCCAAGCCAATCGATATGTGGGACTAAGTCCAAGAGACCCATCCTTCCTACACCAGCAACAGGTGGGCAAGTTTCACATAGGTGTAATGATATAGACAAACTTTTGTGATATTTCCTTTCTACGTGCTGCCACTGTTATCTTGGATTAGAATGGGATCCTAAGGGTTTCAGTATTTGTCTTCCAATGACTAGATTCATTCCAAGTCCTTTAAGAAACATCATCTTAGCATATGCTTTATTTCTTAGATTTGTGCCATCTTAAGGGACTTCATATAATATCTCTTTCAAATATTTTAATTTTTAAGAACTCATATATGTATCCTTTAATTGAATGTTAGGAATAAGAATGAAGCATACAAGGAGCAAAAGTGAGTACTGATTCCAAAATAAAAAAAAAAAAGAATAAGGAAAATTAGGCAGTCTGTATTACTATTCTTGATCTATTTTGCATTTTTCCAGAGGTTTATCTCTACTGTATTATACTTCTGCATTTTAGTTCCAGAAAATGAGTTATGAAACCAAACTCTCAATGCAATAGATTATCGTTCCTCCTTTAAACAATTTAAATTGGTTTGCTGATTTCAAACGTGATAAAAACACATTTATGTTCTAATTTCTTACATCATTTTTGTTTCAAGTAGCATTTTAAATTTCTTGTCTCATTAACTGTAAATCTAATGTAAATGAAGTGTTTACCCAAATTGCGAAAATATACAGTTGAGATTAATGTTAACTAACAAACAAGTTAACTGCAGTCAGTAATGAGGCCCTGCAAATGCAGAAATCCTATATTGCTAGTAACAGAAATAAATTCAGGCCCTCTAGAACTTTGACTTCATTTATGATGTGTGTATACGTTCCTCCTAGACCCTAACAGAAGAGAGTTTGAAATTAACAGCATATAAAATGTTACAAAGAAAAAAAAAAAAGTGAAGGAAGAAAAGGGCTGTTAAATAGTCATTATTTATTGTATTATATTTTTATTTATTATTTTTTTTTCTCAGGCTTCTATCAGCAGTTGGTATACATGCCTGTTTCTTTTTCAGTAAATCTACCTATTTTGCATGTTGTGATAAAAATAACTGTGCTTCATCTGGAGCACCCTTTCCCTACCCACTGTTAGGGCAAGGTGGCAGTATATCTGTTTTAAGGGTCACCACATGCGGAGTTCAGAGAAAATCATAAATATGGTCGTTTATGCAAGATTGTTGACATTTTGCCAATTTTTTTTTTTTGACCAGCTAAACTTAACTGGAAACATCTGTACACAGTTATGAAAATACTAAATGACAATTAGTGGGTTTTGCCAACCATTGGCTTTTCAGTAAATGTGCTGGCATATTGCTTTTTCACCTCTCAAATATTGTTGTATGTGTTATAATTACAGTAATATGATTCTTTCTGACAGTATGTGATTATTTTTTAAAACACACAGAGATCTCTTGAAATATTATATATTTTCAGATTTTTTTTTTCATGTAAGGTTTTTACACAGTATTCTTTGGCAGTTATAAAATAAATAGTTATTTTGAGAATGAACAAAGAAAGCTTTTTTTTTTTTTGGTGCAAATGCATAGATACATCTTTTTCTGTAAATTTGCTGCAGCTTAAACCCACTTCCCCTTCTTTCCACTTCACTGAAAGAGCTGCAAATACCTTCTCACTTGACTAGGAGATGGTGGCAGCACATTTCATTTTCTCTGGGCTCATTTTGTCATGTATAAATCATATAATGCTTATTTAATACAACTTCTATATATTTTTGATTTTGTATGGACTGAAATAGAATTGAGATTTTAGCAGTACCATCGGAATATATACTTGAGAGTGATCTCAAGGTCATCCCATTTGGTGTTTACAAGCACTGTGTCTTGCACTGCCTTTCATATTAAAACGTAGCCCCATGGATCAGGAAAAAATGAGAAAGATAAATTAGTTGGAAATAAATTAGAAAGGTAATTAGTCTCTTGTGTAGATTACATAAACAGAAATTTCTTCTTCAGTGCTATTGTGTGAACCTAGTGTTCTCTCTTCTAAAGTATATAATTTCACAGTCTCATTATATTAATTAAAGAGCATCAATTGGTGACCAGTAAGGTGTGTAGTAAATTGAAAAACTGTGTCATAGTTTCCTCTTTATTATTAATTCTCTATTTTTTTCTAAATTATGTGGGGGCTCTGAACATATGCTTGCCTGAGTGTATTTGTGTGTGTTTGTGTGTTTGAATGACTATGTACATAAAGACATATAAAATTAGGGAATAGTATGTCCTGCTCAACATTCTCTAGGAACAGAATGCCTGAATAATGATGCTTTTTCAGATGGTTAAATGCGAGTGTATAAACACAATATACCTATAATAAGTTTCTAGTGAATACCTTTATACACTGAAATCCTAAAAGGATCACAGAGTTGACGGTGCCATATATGTTTATTATCCAGAAAGTGGTACAGGGTGGAGGGTAGAGAAGTGAAATTATCTAAGTAACTTCAACAGAGTAAAGTTGATCCTTTCGTAAGGCAGAAATGAGATTGATTTACTATGTCCTTTCATTAAAGCAATTTAAAAGAGACCATTCTTGTGGCAGGTTCTAAATGCATTTGGTTTAAAGCAGCCTATGATGAATGAAAAGGAAAATCAAGGGGTACATGAAGTAAAGACAATCAATCATTTTGTATTAGCTCAGAGAAATTCTAAATTACAAAGTCAATGGTTTTAGTTCCAGAGAGGTCTTTAAGACATTCAGCATACCCTGTAAAATACATTGACCCTTTAAGAATAAATATTGTCACCAGCGTGTTTTTTACTTCGTTGGTGGGAGCTTTCTAAAGATTTATTCTCTCAAGTTATGAGAAATATTGGCATGTATTGTTGAATGCTCTTTTCTTGTTAAAAAAATCATAATGTGGTCTATATAAATCACAGTAACAATAAATTTATAAGCCAAACATACAGTTTGCAAACTATGCTTATGTGGAGAACTTCTCAAAAAGTGACAATTTACAAGCACTCCTAATAACATTTTTAGCACAAATTATCTGAAATACTTGCATTTAAATGGGAAGCATTAAATGCAATTTTGAAAGACAGTGCAGAATAGTACCTATGAGAGTAATATTTTTGGATTTTCTGATTTGAATACTGTGCAAAATGTGTTGTTACATTCATTTCTTAGAATGTTGCATTAGTAGTTAGAAAGATGAGGTTATAACAAGGTCTTATAGCTATGCAGTCCACTTTCTGCTATGATTCCTGGTAGGTCTAGGTGTTAACTGCCTTGAAATGCCAGGTATCCTGGCAGCACAAGCCCTTTGCCTGAGTGGCATCTAGACAGTCACCTCTTTTTTTTTTTTTTTTTTTTTTTTTTTTTAGAAATGTCAAAGAATGCACAAAAATATCCAAAATATTGCAAGCTGTTACTGACCACTTGGTTTACCTTAATTCTGTGTCCTCTTCCAGGAGTTCATCATTAGTAATGTGCTAGCAGACTAATTGTGAGAGGCAAGAAGGATGAGAGAAGCCAGGAATAATAAGAGCTAGTATATGTGAGGACAGTATTCTTGAAATGACTTTATTAAGTCTCATCTAGCACTCTGTGCTCATTATCTGCATTAATGAGCATCTTAGCTGAGTTGTTCATACAAAAAAAAAGGTGGCATAATCTTCGTATGGGTGGCAGCACTGTTTCTTCCTCTCTTTCTCTGATTTAATCCCTATTTATATATGCATTTCCTGGTAACACATCATTTCTAAGTCTATACGAGAATGAAAAAGCAACAAATTGAGGTAGTTTAGTCAAAGTCAGGCTTCTACAAGTGCGAAGAGTCCCTGTGATTTTAGTTGTGTGTCCATTCTTATGGTTATATAACTTTAATGAAGAAAGCATTAGTTCAATAACAAAAACTTTAATGGTCAATAGACTAGAATTCCCATGGTTATCAGGTGACATTTCTGTAACCTCATCATACTTATAATCTCAACTTCGTGAAACCACGATGTTTGTGAAATTATGAAAACTAAGAGATAAATTGATGTTATTTCTGGCAATAAACCTACTTAGAACTTGGCCAGAATGGGTAGTTGTGGACTCCAACTGTGTAAAGAATACAAAAAGATAGATGGGAAGATAGGTAGTTAGGTATGTCAATAGAGTTACTGGAAGCTATCTATTGCAACGACAGATAAATGACTTTAGAATTCATCAACTTTCTGCAGAATTGAACCAAATAATTAGCTAAGGCTTTCCTTCTTGGCTAAGATATTTTTCAGTTTCAGTATGGCATGGAGCTTGGGACTAGTGTCTTTATTTTAAATAAAAAATAGAATTAAATGGAAGCAATGACCTTGAAAACTCTTCTGTCTCTCCTAGTAAAATGTGCTAACTGACGCCGGCCCAGTTACTGAGTAACTGGTGAACTCTTCTAGTCCTTGCGCTGCTTAGCACATCTGCAAGGATTTCACAACATCTTGGGCTTTCTGCATGTGGTGTGCAGTATTCACATTTTTCACGCTGCTTCGTAAGTGAGACATTTTACCATGTATAGAGCTTCAAGTCTCTAAAATGTAAAATGAGAAAATAGTCAATTGCTCTTTATTTCCTACACAGAGGACTGTCCTGGCTGTATGGTAGGAAGTTGTTCTTTCCAGATGCATCCTTTAGTTACTGAAGCTCAAAATTGAATTCTCTTCATATTGTTCATTATGGAAATTGTAAACTTAAATGTCCACTGAAAACAGAGTATCTGTTTTTAAAATATTATTTGGGTGGATGTTGCTTTTGCTTTCAGCAAAAGCCTGGAAGAAGAACACAAGTGGACTCTTAACAGAACTTCTCAGTAAAGCCAGGAAACAGGTTATCAACACTTAGGCTGTTCTTATTGTGTCCCTTATCATAATTGACAGTTTGACGTAAAACATGGTCACGTGACCACAAGGAAGGTATGTAAATGGATAAGAGGTCACCTTTCACATATGCTTGTTGGAAAGGAAACACATTTAAAGGAAGTTTCAGTCAAAACAATGACAATATGCAAATGTTAAGTTTTATGGGCTTGTCTCAACTGGCAGAAACTATAGCACAGTCTCCCATTACACTTTCCAAAACACTTGTTTACTTTTACTGGTCATCATAGAAACTTGCAGTGCATATTAATCTCAGATAATTAGTTTAATATGAGAAAACATAACTTGCTTAAATATTAACCCTTAAAATCGTTCAGGCCCTGAGTAAAAGCTGAGCTGCTGACTATAGGACGTTAATGTGCAGGGGAGGTGTCTATGTACATACGCTGCGGGACAGCCCAATATAAACAGAAGAGATGGCAAGGGAGTGAGATGGGCTGGCTCCAGAAGTACTTGCAGCCGGGTGGCTTTTAGTGGAGGCTTTGAGCTCTCTCCTCGCCCGTAAGTGCTCTGATGAGGATGAAGTGCCAAGTCCTGGAGATGGTCGGGCCTCATGGTGCACGGCCAAGCCAGGCCCCCTCCTCTCCTCATGCCCTATGGGTGCTTACATGAGAAAGAAATAAAAAATACTCCACTAATGCTGGGAGGGTGGAGGACATTGCCGAAGAGGAGTTTGTACAACTTGCCTTGCTCCAAGAGCAAAAGCAAAGCCGTGACACTGGAAGGCGGACCCTTCCAGAGGCCTTCTAGGAAAGAGTTTTCACCCTGTCCCATGCCAAATCATGTAATTTAGTCTGTATTCAGAACATATTTTTGAGAACATTAGTAATGTTTTTCAGCATTTATTAAACACATCTGCCAGGGAATTCAGGCTTTTTCAAGCACCCGGCAAGCAGTTTCCTGCCTCTCCTTTCCACATCTCCTGCACGGAAGGTCTGCAAGGGCTTTCTACCAGTGTGCCTGCTCCTCGGCAGCCAGCACCGCGGTGCAGTTTTAAACTCCACTGACGTTACTCTGAGCCCTGTAACTGGCCGGAAATCCCCCGGCGTGACTCCAGGCACCACACAGCGCTCAGGGCATGTAGGGCACTCGAGCCCTCTACCTCCTTCCAGAGCTAGGTGCTCACCTCAGGGCTCTGCTCCTACCCTTCTGCTGTCGGGCTCTCCCTGCATCCGCTGGTGCTCCAATCGCTTCTTCCCTCAAGTCAAGTGAGGAGAGGGGGTCTTCTCAGCTCTTTTAAGCCTTTCCAGCGCTTTTACCCAGGAAGTAATGAATGCAAGGGATGCAGACTCTTCAAGTGGTATTTCTGAATGATTTACTGTCTTGGCCTGCTGCCTTGGCCTGCTATCCTGATCTGTAAGCAGGAGTGGCAGGGGAGAGGGTGTTTTACATCAGGAAGATGTAAAACAGTGCAGTCCCAGGCTTGTCACAAACGTGACGTTGCACAGTTTTCCAATTTTTTCAAGTAATTGTCATTACCACAAGAAAGGCATAGTTGGTACAGCTTGCACTAACTGTGCGTGTCTGGAAGAGTATGAATCCTCATATACATGTGGGTATATTTGTGCAGCATGCATTTAAAATATGTATGCTCTTTAAGTATTATTACAGTGTTTAGATATGTTATATGTGCTGGGGTATATATGAGTGCTTATAATGTGAAGTATGTCATTACTAACATTTATGAAATAGATTTGAAAAACTCTTGTGAATCTTTTTCAATTGCAACTTAAATATGTTAATTGTACGTACACAAAATTTCCCCAAATTGTAATAAGCATATCACTGTTTAATATAGTAGCTCTTTAATTAGGATGTAATGTATCAACTCTTCATTTTTCCCCAAATAGCAAAAGCCATGAGGTTCTCTTGCAGATTGATTGTCAGAATTTAGAGTTAAATCTAAGTATGTAATATCATTCAGACTATTTATTTGTAGATTTTACTCCTCCTTCTTCTTGTCATTCTTCTTCCTCTTGTCTGATGTTTCAGCTGTGAGTTTTATAATTAAGTAGGTTATAAAGCTTTACAATACCCTTCTGCAATGAAAATGATGACACTTTCTTAAGGATTGTAGCAGAAATACAACTACTGCACACTGAGTAACTGAACTGAAATATTTTTTCTATGTCTTCAAAGTTAAAATGCAATCTTACTGTTTTATAAAGTGAATATACCAAATATTTATTTACCCCTTTCTTGAAGCATATTTAATGTATTCTTCACAATTACCTCTAGAAAATTTTTAGATTGCATGTTTCGTTTTCTGGTTAATTTCATGTGATTTAGTCATACTTTGAGTGGCCTTTCGAAGGTCCCTGAGACTTCTTTAGATAACAAACAAGAAACAATCCTTATGAAAATATCAGAGACTAACATTTCCATTTCTCAGACCTTAACAGCAGGAAACTTATGAGTGTAACAGCCAGACGGGGTCAGATTTGCAATATTGTCTTGTCTTTAGCATATGTATTTGTCAGGAAAAGACTGTAATTAATTGTGCTCCTGTGAAAATAATTTATTTTAGTTTGTTTGCTGTAGCCTATGCGTCCTGAAGACAGTGAATATGCGTAGAGAAAACTAGAATGTGTTGAATGCAATTAAACTCAGCAACAGTTATCTTCAATTCAGAGCACTGTATCATACATAATGGTACAGTATTTTATGCATGACTTTACAGAGACTGAAATGTATGCTTTTTATATGTTTTCTTCACAAGCCAGATAAGTTTACTTTCTTAAACTTAAAAATAAGCAGTATATCTTTTCAATAAATCTGCTAGCACTATAGGGCAGCTGTTAAACAAACAGAGCTATATAGGGTTACTTGAACAATCTGTGAAAGCAGAACTGATGATTTGAGGATCTGGGAATAATTTGTTTCAGCTTACATTTAGTACATTCCTCATAATATTTAAATGTAATAAAATATTTTAAATGCTATTATTCCAAGTCTAGAACAAGATTAGATTATCTTATCACCTCTTGCTAAGTAAAACCACTCTCAGTAACACTAAATTAATAAACTTCAGTTACAAAATACCTTTACCCTTCTTAAATAGCAAGATAAGGGCACACAGTTTGTGTAATTTGAGCAATTTTTCTATAAATTGCATGTCTTCTATGTTTCACCAAATGCATGCTTTGAGATATTGATTATATTTGACCTTATCTTAATACACATTATTTAGAGCATTGCTTATAGAAAACAGCATTTTGATTTTCTTTCTTTAAATATTTCACTATTGAATATTAACATTTTCTTTTATTCCAGCTCAGTTTATAATCTAATATGGCTAATTGTTATGTGCTAAACACTAGTTGCTCTTTTATGCTTTAATAATAGAGGAGCATAAGTAGCATTACCTTAAGCAAATCTATAGACATTTATTTTTCTGTATGTTATTTTTGTTTGTTTGTTTTCTTTTGTTTTTAAAGTTCTTCTTAGGAAAGTAAGGCTTTTGCCATGTACAGTACTAGTTTGCATGTGTTCATTTAAATACTAAAAACTGTAGTACTGCTCGATCCATATCTGACTGCTAGGTTTCAATTGACAGCTGAGGATTTGTGACTGGACCATGAATCAAAACGGCAGGCATTTATACCCCAGTGCCAGTGAGGATACATTGGGAATTACTTGGCAAAGGTAACATTTTAATTATTTCCACCCCCCTACACTACATCTAAAAAAGTTACATTGAGCTGCAGTATCTTTTTCAGCAAGACTCTTAAGGAATATATGTCAGTATTTGATCAGACATGTACATTTTTTGAATACACGTTCAGATTAACTTTAATACTTATTTTAGGCTTTAAACATGGACATGTGATTTTCAGAATTAACATACTTGTTTCTTGGTGATTGGCTGTTACCACAAAGAAAGATGGTGTTATTAAAGATAAAGATGAGTAAAATGGTAAATTTCTGAGGTGATGGTGTTTTGGACTATGAATCATCATCCTATACATAGAGACATTTATGATTAATCAGCAGGTATAAATTTAGGTCAGTAATGTGTACTGGAAGGTAAGATATATAAACCATTTCCTTTTTAAGCTAAATGATGAAATAACTAGAACTGATCTCCACAAAATCGATTTGTATACAGAAGGAATTTAACTTTTGGTGTATTAGTCAACCATACATTATTATCTTCTATCTTTGTTAGTCTTGTCATCAGTAATGGTAACGGTAGGGATGCATGTGTCTAAATAAGCGAATAAGTAAATTATCACTATTAGGTGCTACCTTGGTATTTTTGATGTGCAGCATTCTCCATAACACTGAATATTTGATGGGGATTGTACACGTAACACAGAGCTTGCAGGTCAGGAGTCTACCAAATGAAATGTTAGCTATTTGGCCCTTTAAAATAATTTAAAATATTTTCTGGATGTTTGTGTTCACGTGACAGCACAGTTACCTCTAGATAGTTTGTGCAGAAGTATGTATGTGAGTGTGAGTGTGAACATACAAAATCTTTGCCAAAAGCTTTATCATATGTTACATTGCACTGTGGATTCATAGAAGGTTTGGGGTTTTTGAGTACTAACTGGTAAGGACAATTGTGAAATTTGAAATTAAGTATTGTTTTGAAATCCAAACTTCAAGTGCCCTGATTGTTGTTATTTTACTGACCTACTGGCTGTTTTACTCAACTGTACATTCTTCCCACAATATTTGTGTAATAATATTGAAAATCTGGAGGTATTCTAGTGGAAAAGCACAGAGTAGTCACTTGTCCTAGATTAAGTGGCACAGGGGAAGATTAGTTAATGGATTCACCACAGCTCCTCAAGGGCCGTGATTCATGTTATAAATCCCTATCATGCTCTGACTGCCACAGTTTTCAGCTGGCTATCAAAAGTGAATCCAAACTGAGCTAATGTAGCACAGAGTGGGTGATTTATTCTCCCACTACAAAGGACGTTGCTTTCTCAGCACATGACATGAGTAAGTAAATTATCTCACAGCTGCCTATCTCGAAGCATCTTTGAAGAGTTTAAATCAGTCATCGCTCTTGACCCCTCTGTAGAGCAATGCCCACTTAATGCTGGCTGAAGCACTGACTTCTTTAGTGCCCGTCACACATGATCCTTGGATATAAATTTTGAAAAGAAAGAGAAGGGTGAAAAAATGACTTTTTCGCTAAGGAACCTTTGAAGATGGATGCAGGCGTGTTGTGTGATCCCTCCGTCTTTATATGCAAGCCAGCCTAGATGCTGCCTGCTTTCTTGACCTTGCTACAGTCCATCAGCACTCCTGGATGTGCTCGGGCATCCAAGACTGTTTCTCATGGGCTGACTGTGTCTTGACCATGCTTGTACAATCTCTGAGGACAAGGGCGCACTGTCAAAGCTCTCCTCACATAGGTGGCTTTTAGGATTTGGGCCTTGGACCACAGCATTTCTCCTCAAGTGTCCATGCAAGTGAGGACCTGAGAAAGAAAGTGATACATGTGCAGATTAATGAGCAGCGAGCCTTTGTAACGCTAAACAGGAAAACATATACCAAAAAGAAATCATTGCCAACTGGGGGAAAAAGTATGTGCTAGTTCAGAATGTCAAATTTTCTGCCACAAGGCTGTTTTATAAATGTATTCCTGCAAAGCTGTGGTATGCGTTTGGATGGTAATTAGTATTATTTTTTACAGCAGGATTTCACAGTTATTTTAAGTGTACTGATTTTCAAGAAATTTTGTTGACCTCTGAAAGGTCAAAGATTCATCAGTGCCTGAATACTACCTGTCCAGTCTGTACAGAAAATGGGTAAGGGAAGTGACCACATGAAAGCTTCTCCTGGGGCGCCCTGTCAGTGATGGGTGCCTCAGTGGCTTGGGAAGAGAGAGCAAGGATAAAACTTCTGCTGCTTTTGTGTCCATTTTCTTATTACAAACCAGCTGTCATGCTGGACAAGAAAAATGGTATCTAGCTTTCAAAATAAATGTGATGAGCTTTTCTTTCCTATTAAAATTCTACATCTGTCATTTGCAACCCCTTACGTGAGACGGTGGTGATCCATGAGCAAAAGAATGGGCAGTGGCCAAAAGAGAAAATTTGAATAAAAGTAGAAAATTAAACAAAACAAAAACCTCAAGTCACTGCACCATTTTCTTCCAAGGTGAAATAGTTGTAATAGTCGTAATAAAAAATAGCTAAATACTTTGCTTAGTTGAACTCAATACGCTGGTGTCTTTAAAGGGAATACTTTCATAAAACATCTCATGAGCATCCTAAAAATAAGGGAGAAAAAATGCATTTGTAAATATTTGGTTGTAATTTATATTCCATTCCCGGTGCTCTAGCCATCCAGAAGTAAATTTTTAATTGGTTATTTTTAGTGTTTATGTTATATGTTTTATTAAGTCTGCTTAACTCTGCAGACCATTTAAGCCCATCGCTATAATAAAGGTCCAAGGTGCTATGGGACTACTTAAACCAATTTTTGCTATACAGAGATACCCTCAACTTTTTTAATTTTTTTTTTTTTCATATCTGCAATTTTATGATGAATTTGATTTCCTTGAAACAGAAGGTGAGGGGAGGCTGTGGAAATTAGTAAGGCTCAATTAGGAAAATACAGTCTCAGGCACTGTGTGAGAGCAAGAGCCTATGCAACAAGTAAGCTTAAGGCATGAGTGAGAAATAGCGGCGGCCAGGGGGAGAGTGATACATGAGCCTGAGCCAGGGTCTCAAGTGATTCATTACTCCGTGGGTATTAATTCCAGTGGGACGACTCATAAGGGGCTGCACGACTGCATTCTTTTACAGTATATTGAGTACTTGCAAGTCTTTCACAGACTGTAAACAATTTTTCTGTGCCAAAATGTGCATTTTAACTCAGATTTTCTTAAAAAGCTTTTTTTTTTTTTTTTTTTCCCCATTAGCTTTCTTTTTAAACAATCTTACTTTGTTAGTTCTGTGGCCTAACTGTTACTTTAACATTACATTGACACTTCCCAGGCAAAAATGCACTAGGTTAGCATTTCCTGCGTTCAGTCTGTTATCTTGACACATAAGTACAGCACAACAGCTGGTTTGTTCCCGGCGCTCCTGAGGGGACTTTTATTCTCCGAGCTGAGTTTCCTTCTCAGCTCTAGCTGTAGGGGTGTTCACATGTCCAACTTTCCAAGCAGCGCTTTTCCCCCAGCACCACTCTGGGGTTAAGATAATAGTGCTGATAAGGCAGTCAAATGGAATAATCTCTGGTTTGTCAAAGGAGCAAGCGGGGGGAGTGAAAATGGCTAGGAACCGCTTTTGTGACATGGGACCCTGCAAGCGCTTTGAATCCAGCAAAAACAACCAAACAACACAGGCAGCGTTGCTTTTGGCAAACGCAAACACCTGCCAGAGCAATGTGGCGTCCTCCCCACCGCCTTGCCCCTGTTCTGCAGTGTCTCAGGAGAAAAACGTCAGTGCAGGGCAAGACCAGAAATGCCAAACTGTGCTGACGGTAAAAGTAGTCACAGAAGGAAAACCTAATGATTTCTGGTCTTCATCATTGTGAGTTGCTATCACTAATAGTTTCACCCCACTGCATAATGCAGAAAGATGCGCAGAACATTATGTTTCCTCTCCATCTCTGCAAACATCTTCAGAACACTTCCTAAGAAATTAATTGTATTCAAGCCAGACTTGCATGCTGCCATCCCACAGGAAATGGGTCAGCAATCCATTAAGATGCCATTAGATAATCTAATTTGGAACTTAATCTCTAAATTAACCATGCTCCATACTTGAGGCATACTTGAGAGAAAGAAAAAAAAAGTTTATGTTTGAATCGATAGGGGAGCCGAAGCGTGAAGAAGGCTGTTTGTTTTTTCTGTAGCTGTGGTCACGTCTCAAGCCGTCTGGTAACCAGGAGAAACCAGACATGATGTAATTCCAGATTGAACTTGAACTTCAGGGACTTAGAATGGGGGAACAATGGACCATAGGAATCAATAATGTCCATTTTCCACATGATTATGTTTGGAGCTTTAAGTTAACCTTTATGGGAGAAGCAGCAAAATCTGCAGTGTGACTGAAATGAGATGATCCAGAAGCAAGACGTTAGGGTAAAGAAAACAACTTCAGTAATATTTTCAGAGCAGCACTGCAGATTCCAGCAGGATTAGAAAAGTTCCCGCTCTGCAGTAAACTGGTTGCCTGTTCTGAGCACTCTTTGTTCACTTAGGTAGGACAAACTTAATCTTATGTTTCCTGTCAGATGATTTTTGGCAGCCCTGTGACAGAAGGAGGAGCATATAGCAGAGAATTCCCAAGTGTAAACTTTATCTTTAACCCCTTGGTTACTCCAGGATTCTGCTCCTGGGTCATTTTACCTCCAATTCTTCCTTTTAAAGTAGCAAAATTAAACTTTTTTTTTTTTTTCCCCTGACGTTAAAATTATCTCTATTTAATTATGCCAATTCAGGAAGTAAACTTTCATTTGTATTTTTTTTTTAAGTGCTAATATAGAGAATTTAATGAATTGCAGGAAAAAATGAGGGAAAAGTAACAAGTAAATCCTACTTTGATTAAGTTTACAAATATGTATACTGACATTTTTGAAAGAGAGCCGTAATAGATTTGGAGGAAAAGAAACAGTTTGGACCCTTAGGAGAGGTCCTTTTCTAAGTCTTTCCTTTGCACGTTCCCCCAGCTGACCTGTTCTTGGGCAGTCGCCGCACGCCAGGCTCTGCTCTGACTTTCTTGTGTCAGCAGCTCACGTGGAAGCGCCGCGGGGACAGCCAGCCGAGCCCTCACTGCCGTGCTTGGCTCTGCGGAGCGAGGTGTGCGTTCGGTGCAGCCCATCTGCCCACCCTTGAGACCTCCCTCATCCCCATCCTTGCACCAGGAACACTGCACAAGGGGTCCAGGGCACAGCTTTGCTCTGGGCTCCATCTCCGCTATTGGCTCACTTTAGTGTCAGGCAGCTGTGTGACCTCCCCCGACCCTTCTTTTGTCACTCTGTCACCAAAAGAGGTCTGAATCATGGAATCATAGAAGGTTTTAGGTTGGAAGGGACCTCTAGAGACCATCTAGGCCAACCCTCCTAGAGCACATGGCACAAGGTGGCAACCAGGCAGGTTTGGAATATCTCCTGAGAAGGCCTTTGGGGACGAGGCAGTATCACAGGAGCAGAATCCCCCTTTCCCCGCTCCAGGCATAAGTTAGAAGGTCTTCACCCCCTCCATTTACTAGACAGGTTGTATGTGCCTCACTACACTGCGAAAGTCTTCGTAAGTTGGGCAGAGATAAACTTAATGCAGAATCTCTTGGAATAAATGCGCATCTTGAAGGTGACACCACAGGTAGCAGCGTAGCAGAAGTGCTGCATTAAGTAATTGTTGAAGGATGGTTTTTCTTTGGCAGAAACGTGTGGGTTGAAATTTGGCCGAGGCGCGGTGGTTAGCATGATTGCTCTTCCAAAGCTCATGTGATCATAGCAATTTGAAAATGCAGACTTCCCCATATTTCTGTGGGGAGCCCTTGCTTAGAGTTAGGATAACCTTGCTTGGTGACTCACTTTTGACGTTTCTGTCAGCACCAAAAGCATTTCTACCTCTCCCAGCTGAGGACTGGCCTGGCATGGTGTGGAGTAAGCTGGTTTCCTCTTGCAAACTGGCTACAAGAAGAAAATGCTGTTTTGGCAGGCTGTTGTGTTAGTAGGAGACTTTCTTTTTCAAATGGTGCAATGCCCTTATAGGCTGTTGAAAAATTTGAAAAGATGCTGAATAGCGTAAAATAAGAATATTAAAATGCTTCTGATTTCCTCAAGTCCAATGGATTTATTCTCTACTGTATTCATTTTAAAAAAATTATCTTTATGCCGTCATAATAATCTCAAAAGTGGAAAGTGTATACCTTTAATACTGATACTGCTAGTGGTCCATTCCAGTAATATTTTAATCAGCGCTTCTTGAAAGAGCAATTATTATTTTCAGAAGGAACTCATGGCAGAAACCCTAATTGAATTAGCATGTTAAAGCTGTAACAGGGAATGTTAACCCCCTCGGACACTTGCAGAGTTTTTCCTTGCTGCATGTATTACATTTGAATGGATAAGCAAATTATACTTGCTCTGGGTAGAGACGGGAGGAGCCCATCGGATACTGGTGATGTAGGTGTGGTGGGCGAGCACTGTGTGTGCTAGTAAAGCGGCTGAGGTGCCTTCAGGAAGGTGGTCTCATGGGCCACAGCCTCTCTCGCAAGGGCTGCGGGTCCAAATCTCACAGGTGGCTCTAAGTCATCAGTGTCTGCTGGTGCTTTTCTTGTAAATTTGTTCAAGACGTAGTCTAGAGCACATTTGGGTGTGTGGAGAATTGGGTCTCATTTTATGTTCTAAGTGACAAGTGTGTGTTTTATGCACGCAAACATACTATAACCTCTGTCAGCTCCACAAGTTTCTTCAGAAAACTTGAGCTGGACTGTTGTAGGTACACTTTTTTTCCAAATCATACATATATTGCTTTTTTCTATCTGTAGGTAGAAGGATGTCCCTTTAGCTGTGCTGGGACAGCCAGCTCCTGTGCACACCGAGCAGCCCTAGAGCTTGGGAGCACCTGTGGTTATCGTTAACTTAGCCAGGCAGCTCTGTGGAGAAGTCACAGGGTTGTTTTATTGAGGTGGAAACTCAGCTCTCCTGCTCCCACAGAACCTAGCTTCAAAAAGATGCTAGATCCTAGAGGAAAGTAGCAGGGGATATAGATCTCCTGGGCTCTTGGTCCGGTGCAGATGTTGGGCGCCGGCCTTATTTTGGGTGTACACAGAAGCCCTGGGGAACTGCAAACAAGGTGCAACTCACATGGACATTGAAGGTTCAACTGAATTTGCTGTGAATTCATGTGGGAGAGCCATGATTAGAGCTTCGTTGTGCTGTTCGTATCAGTAATTCAGACTCGTATTGCCTCTTCTTCAGTTTGCACCAAACACCTGCTAGGGGTATCAGGCCTGGAGTGTCCCAGGATGCAGTTCCATCAGAGTGGCACTTGCTAATTCCTAAAGGTTCATTGCTAAAAACACAACCTGAGCTCACCAAGCATTGAAAACTCTGGCGATGAGAGCCCAGCCCAAGGACGTGGGGATCTCTGAGAGGTGAACGACTCCCCTTGCGCACGCATGTCCACGTGCCCCAGCGCTTGACCCATGCACCGTGAGCGAGGGGCTCGTAAAACTCATCTGGGGTCCGCAGCACTGACGGAGGAGATTTATTCCTCCCCGAGGGTTTGTGAGCAGCATTGACAAATTTATTGCGCGCTGCATTTTTGTCGTGGTCATAATATAAGATGGCAGGTTTGAAAGGTTTAAGTAAACATCTATATTAAATTTGTTAGTCATATGGCAATGACAGTCCTATTAGTCACTTACTACAATTTATTTTTATTGAGCACTTTCCAAAATATCAAGACCTTTGTCTCCTCTATATGAGTACTGGTTAAGAAAGCTGTTACAAGTAGTAATCTGTTCTTTATCAGCATTAACTGCTTTCGTTAAATGCACTGTGGACACTAGAAGGTGATCAACTTTTAAATAAAAACAGGTCACGTAAACTTCCAGCCAGTGAAGTGCACTGTATTTCTCTAAGTCAATAATCTGAAAGTAGTCTATCTAGCCTTTGCAAGAAAAAATGCTTAGATATGTTACACTGTGTTGACCTGACACAAAATTTACATGCTTTTAGTTACTGTTAGACTTTGTGTAAAATGGCTAAACACTGTAAATCGTGTGTAAGAGGACTGCAAAGCACCGTGCACTGTAAAGTATATACTCAGGCATATCTTAAGCAAATAAGTCTACTTTTTTTTTTGTTTTATTTTCCTTTATTCCTGTTTCCTATTTTTACAAATCTCTATATTTGGAAATTATTTCTGTTGTTGCTCGTTCCATAATTTACTTCTTAGCATTAATGAATTCCAAAGAGAAAGGAGAAAAATGTGTTTTCAAACACAGATTATGAGGAAAGATGAAGAATGAGTTGAAACAATAAACTCCCTCAAATGTTCTAGTACTGAACACTTTTTTAAAACCATAATCTTTTCATCAGATCATATTGGACAAATCTGTCGTGCATAAATGGGTTTAATTCTTTGCAATTATTTTAGCATTTGTTATAGAAATAGGGAGTTTGAATTTCAAAAAGGAAGTATTTCTTCAATAACAATAGTCAACTGGATTTTGTTTTAATCTTTATTCAAACAAAGCTGATCTGATATTTTGAAACACAGAAAATATTTTGTTAAAAAAGTAAGACTAAAAAATCCTGGATTTTCAGATTACCATGAAGAATATGCCAAATTAAAAATAAAAGCTATGTATATCATTGTTACTTCAGATGTATTTCAGGCATCTGAAGCGTATCCATCCCTTACATAATTCCTTAAGGATGAAGCTAGTCCTGCACCCTTCGGATTTTGGCTATGACTGAGACTATCGGGGCTGCCAGTTTTTCCACATTCTGGCATGCAGAGAAAAGTTGTTAGGAATCAAAACAGTAAATCAGCAGGTATAGAAAGGTGAAGAATACGAAACAGTAGCAGGTGACAGAAGCTATTGTTACTCGTTTTAGTATATATGACCTGAGGAATACGATTACTGGATTTTACAAAACAAGTTGACCCCTGTCTGCAGCATTTACACAGCAGAAAAGGAAAGGAATAAATCTGCCAAGCCAAAGCATAATTCTTATATATAAATGTTAAGTAGTTAAAATGGGTCTGGATTCGTCCTGATGCATGCTGCAAGCATTGCCCAGAAGCGCGCAGGCTTGTCCATGGAAGGCTGTTATGGAAGAAAGCAAGCTTGTAGTGCTGAGCCACAGAAACGTACCACCGTTTTCACACTGTGCGTGTCAAGAAGTGTATCCTCCAAGTCCCGGAGTGTCCGAGGAGGGAGCAGTGGCCGTCCCCGCCGCGGTGCGGAGGGGCACTCGCTGCGATGCAGCGCCGAGGAAGGAAGCCGGTGTTTGCACACAGTTCTGCCTTTGCTTGTGTGCTAGTGACTGCCGGCATAATGATGCCATTTTCCTTCTGAATAAATTTGACCAGACTTTCTCAAAAGCCCATTATTTCTGAGTTGCCAGAAACACGTCTAAGTAAAAGGCTGCTCAGGGTCTGCTCTGGCTCCTGAATAGAGGCTCCGGCTGCCTTTCTGAGAGTGCTCGTCGTGCAAGTGCTTTACAGTGGGTGCAGCACCCACTGCTAGTCTGTGCTTGGTACAGACCTTAGGGTCATTGGGACTTAAACACCACCGTGACACAGGTGCTTTTGAAAAGGGGACTTAAGTGTCTTTGAAGTAATTCTTTGTTGTATTCAGTTGGAAAATGTATAGTGCTCATTGCTACCACTGACAGCAAATGTTTACATGACTGCACTCTGTGTTATCCCATGTTCCTTACAGGCACTGATGCTTTTTCCTGAATATCTGGGGAAAAAAAGAAAAAGAAGGATTTTTTTTCCCAATACTAAAGCTCTTCTAGGTGAAATTGTCTGTTCCTTTGGGGATTTGTGCTCCTCAGAGGCATAGCTTGTGCCTTGATAAGAGAGTGAGAAAAGCACAAGGAATTTAGGGTCTAAACTTTTATTTTGTGTTTTTGACAGGAACAGTCTAACTTGTATACTCTAATGAATTTCATTAACTGGCTCTTAAATAACATCTGTGGCTCCATGTGCTGTTGCGTATGTGGTTTAGCTGCATCTGCTCTGCTTACTTACCTCTGGAATTTTTTAATAGATAAACAAGCAATTTAGTGTAAGACAATAGTAATGCTACTTACAATTGAGATTTACAAAGTTACTTTTCTCAAATAATTTATGCTTTTGCAAAGAAAACTACATAGTTGAAACTCAAGTGCTGTTCACAAGTTTGCTTTCTTATTTTATCTTAAGTAGTGCTGTTTGTTAGGAATCTTGCTTTAATCGTTATTCAGATTCATTGTGTTGTGTTTTATGCAATATGCTTAATTTGTGTTTCATTTTTTTCTCTCTCCCTTTCTCTTTCTCCCTCTCTTTATCTCTCCCCCCACCCCTCTTTTTCAACAGTCCTGGTACCTGGGCTAGCTTGGTTCCTTTTCAAGTATCAAATCGGACACCGATCCTGCCAACAAATGTCCCAAATTATGGTCTGAACATAATTGGAGAGCCTTTCCTTCAAGCAGAAACAAGCAACTGAGGGAAAATAAAAAAAAAAAAAATAAAAGCAAAAAAAAAAAAAAAAAAAAAAAGGAAGAAAAGATGAGAAACGAAACTGAAGAAAGAAGAAAAATAGACCAGCAATTGCAGCACTTACAATCACTAATTCTCTTACGGTTGAAACTGTAATGATATACAGAGGGTCGATGATATTTCAGTGATGGGTAGAACGCAGCCCCTGCTAAGTAGCCTTTGTTATATGAAGTCCGCTGGGAAATAGATGTTCTGTCTCTGACAATATATTTTAACTGACTTTCTAGATGCCTTAATATTTGCATGATAAGCTAGTTTTATTGGTTTAGTATTCTTGTTGTTTACGCATGGGATCACTATTCCTGGTTATCTCACAAAACAAAGGCTATAAGCAGCAGCGGCAACAGCGCTGCGGCAGGACGAGGGCCGCGGGCCACACGTTTTCTCAACACTCTGATTTCTAAATGTTTTAAGAATAAGCTCTGTAGCCTTTAGTTATCAGTATGGATCTATTAATCTTTGGCCCTTCACGAAGCCTTTCTTAGTGTGTTACCCAGCTTGAGATTTTCCAAGTCAGTACGAACACATGGGATCTGTGGAAGAAATGCCTCTACATAGGTAAAAGTGTTATCTTCTCATGCAACAGTAAAATCAGAAAGAAGACAAGCATTTTCCCCACTAAATAACACTTACAGAGGCAAGTGCAATTTAAAAAGTAGTATCTAAGAGGTCATCATTATAAGTCCTTCAGCCCTTGGACTCTAAATTGAGGGGATTAAAAAAAAAAAATAAGAATTGCTTTGAACAAATTTATTTTTCCCCTCAGTTTTTGGGGGCATTAAAAGGCATTAAATCAAGACAAATCATGTCCTTGAGAAAGAAGAAATCAGTGGAAACACAGCACTTATGTTGGTTAGCTGCTGCCTCCGCAGAGGGGTAGGATTTATTTATTTAAAGTTACTGGTTGCATCAAGAACCCATAGGGTTTACGTATGGTTCTGCAAAATCTGCATCACAGAGACAAAGAGACAGGCAAATCCATGCCACAAGGGCAAAGCTTACCGTTTACAAACTGGGAAAACCAGGATGGGGATACGTTATATTTAAAACAATGCACTCTTAAAGTAGGTCTAATCACAGGGTGCTGAAAACTTGCATGGTGCTTTCAGAATTCAGCCTTGTTCAACAATTTTCACATATTGACAGAAATATAATGTGCATGGGCAGACAAATTTTGCCTCTACGTCTCTTTAAAAAATAATCAATTTAAATACTCTTTCCAGTAATCCTAATTTGCACGAAGATATAGTGTCCACATTACGTGCCTTGCCTTGAAATCTAAAAAAAAATGGAAAAAAACATAAAAACAAAAAACACAAAAAAATTGACATCACTACACTTGTTTTGCTGCATTTATTATCATTTTAAATCTTTACCATTTTTATGACAAAATATTTTGTACTCCAGATGGGAAAAAAAGTGTGACATCATGGATTTTTTAGACAGTTATACCTTTATCTCACATTTATAAAGCATATCATGGCTGTGTATAGTTGCCGCTTAAGAATTGTAATCGACCAGCAATATTTTCAGTATTTTGGTGTTTTTTCTATTAACCTTTCATGTTTTTCATCTTCCAATTAATATTTGGGGGGGAGGGGGCTCAAATTTATACGAATTATGCAATACCAAGTTTTGCCTATGTAGGTAGTGCTTTTAGCTGTATTGGTTATTATAGGTAAGTACACAGATTTAAAAGAAAAAAAAAAAAAGAATAATGTATGCTTTTTTTTGTTTGTTTTAATTGACCAAAGTGGGTACTGCTATTTTTGCAGTGTGATGAGGTCCTTTTGTGTACTGAGAGATGGACAGGGGATTTTTTTTTATACATATATATATATTCTGGGGTGGGTGGGGAGGATTTTTAACACTTTACAGTGTAGCTGTGAAGCAGTGCACCCTTAGCCGGGCAAGGGCTGCAAAGCGACTGTTCTGCCTACTGTGACAAACTTTCAAATCGGTTCCCTCTTTTTAACTTCCCACCTGGGGTGCAAGCTGAAATCATTTCTGGATTTAAAAAAAAAAAGAAAATAAATAATGAATTCTGTTGGAGGCAGACTTGACTTGAGGAAATTGTTTTACTTAAAATTTCTCTTTTTTTTTTTTTTTTTTTTAAATGGGAGAGAAAGTGAGAGTGAGAGAGAGAGGTCAAGACCCACAGTGAAACGGAGCATGTTCCATTCTGGCAGAGCGACTGCATCCTAAAGTGTCCGTTTCAGAAGACGTTTTTAGCTCAGAACGACAAAGATGTTTGCTTTGTCTAGGAAATGCACATGCAGGGCCAAATCTCTGCTGGCGCAACTCCATTGACTCCAGTTGACTCCGGAGTTGTTCCTGCAGGGAATGTGACTCCCTTAGTCTACACGGCTGGTAAATATTATTCTTTTCTTTTCCGCATGCGCGTCAGACATTTTTTTGGAGAAGGGGATGGGGGGTTGCTGGCACCCAGCGTGCGGGCCGCAGCCCCCGGCCCCCGCCGGCAGCGGCTCCGGCGGGGGTTCAGTTTCTGAGCGCGCGGACATCAGTGGCGATGTAAATAAAAGTTTAACTTACAGAACAGAACAGAACAGAACAGTCGTGACTTGCCGATGAGCCTCCCGCACCCCAAGGCATCCCCGTCGCGCCGGCCACGGCCGTGGGATCCCCGGGCTGCGCGTGCCGGGGCGCCTCGGGAGGAGCGAGCGGAGGCAAGGCTGGAAAGGCTGCTGAGAGAGACGCTGTAGCAGAGGAAATCCTTAAGATTTATATATAGCTAAACTGCGTAAATTAAGGAGAGATAATAAAAACGTTCAACTTTATGTTGCTCTTTTTCTGAGCCCCATAGTAAGTGAATTCATTCACTAAGTAAATGGCTGTTAAGAGCGAGGGAGAGGTAGTGCACCCACCTCAAGGATCTCCCAGGCTCAGCCCTGGGAAGCTACATGAACGACGTATTGCCCTTGCAGCACATCCTGGTGTGTGCTGGGGACAGCCCGCGAGCAGTGCCCTTAGCTCTGGCTAGCACGGCAGGGTGAAACGCAAACGAGTTCAGACTTTAAAGTGCAATAGTCAAAAATGGGGATAATCCTTGTAGGAAGACGGGTGATCTTAGCTGAGCTTTGCTCTTATCTCTGACCTCTCTTACAGGAAAAAAAAAAAAAAAAAAAGAAAAAAAAACTGAGCTCGCAGATGCAATATTGTAAAAGCAAACTGCTCCCACGTGAGTGAATTGGTTTATTAGGAAACTGTGGGGTTTTCTGCCTGCCTCTCTAATAGAAGAGCCGTTTTTGGGGAGAACGAGCTTTTCTTTTACTGTGTGCATGTTTGAGTGTGTGCGTTTCTTTTTAATTTTTTTTTTCCTGAGTTTAGAAGTCAAAAGATTGTGAACTCAAATCCAGTCTCAGGCCTCCTCCTTCACCAGGAAGTGTATTCTGACTAAATCAAGCCACCCCGTACTATGTGCACTGTTCTGCCTTTATTAAGTTGCTTTGCAGCCCTGGCCTCATGGCTGTGCCACTGAAGTGTGTTTCCCCTGGAGTGACGTGAACGTTTGAGGCTTGACTAAGGAAAAATAAAAAGGCAGTGAAGGAGACTGTACATAAAGACATGGCAAAAATATTAATTATAGCAATATAATTGTGGGGTGTTGTTCAGGTGGGCAGCTCCATTGAAAATATGTGAATGGATTTGTGAAGCTGCAAGTAGCGAGAAGAAGGGAGGATCTTCTGAATGAACCGCCTACCTTGTAGACAGTAATTTGTACACTGTATAGTTTTGTTAAGATTTTTTTTTTTAATTAAAGTACCCTTGTTTGTAAAGCTAACTTTTTAACAATTATAATGGAAATATATGTTCATTTCCATTTTTAAAGTAAACAAGAATATTCCTTGTTTGGAAACTGGACTTGAGTTAAAACTCTCCAGTTTCTTAATTTATGTGTTAAAAAAAAAAAAAAATCTGTCCATGTTAGGAGTTATTTCGCAGATTCCTATGCTTGAAAAGCATAGGTTACTAATCCTTTAAAAAAATGTAAATGGAGAAAAGTTATATTTTATGAAGGTTATTTTGTTGTATTTAGTATTGGAAAAGTTGGTTTTCAGAGCATTTCAAAATGTTGGAAGCACCACTGTCTTTTTATTAGTATATATGGCCTTTAGCAAAAGTTTTTGTGATTGTTACATGATGGTATTTAAGATTAGGTTCACAGAGCAATTCAGGATAGGCAGAGAATTAAAACAGTACTTATGTCTCACATAGCTGTGTCCTCAGGGAGCAGAATTTTGGATTTGCAACTTGTAGCTTCATAAGGACTTAATGAAAGAGATTGCACAAGGACATGCTCAGCCGTGACACCCGAGTGTGTTCTCTGTGCCTACATCTAAATTATATTTACTGTGTGAGATTATGAAGGCTGCAGAAAGTTATCCCATATTCAGTGTACAGTATTCACTTTTAATGAAACAAGTCTATAATGTTGCTGGCAGTAAGGCCCCAAGCATGACATCCAATATAGTTTACATGATCCTATCAAGGTCTTTTGTTAACATTAACCAGCTGCATGCTCCTGGACTTTTATTGGGTTTCTATAGAAAACTTTTTTAAAAAATAAATAAAATCATATGCAGGCTAATCAAGTTAAACAGGAAAAGCTCAAAATTGAATGTTCTACTCCATGCTGAAGGAGCTGAAAGCTGTCTCCTTCTTATTTGCACTTTCTGCTAGTTCCCTGTTTTTTGGGTTTTTTTTAATTCCTCAAAATCGTGTGGGTGTGGTGGAGCACTGCAGTTGGGGGATAACATGGACCACTGATTTTGCCCTTTAACCCTGCACAATGACCTTTGCATCAGCCAAACTTATTGCCATGACAACTCTTTGTACTGTTTCCACGCCACAGCTCTGTTGGTCACATTGTTAATAGTAAAGGGGACAAGTTGGAGACGGTCAATTTTTACATTTTTTGTTGCAATTTTTTCTTCGATGGTTGTAAGTAGTTTGGTTTTTTTTTTATATATAATAAAAGGGTTCACTAGTTATTACTCTTTAGAAATATCTGTGTGTTGCAATTCAAATGTATGTTGAATTTGTGAAAAGGGCTTCAGTGCCACTAGCATTGTAAAACACTATAATAAGCCTTTGATACTTTTATTGCATGATATAGTACCAGTAAAACAAAAGGTGGCCTAAAAAAAAATATAAGGGGAAAGCAGTTTGAGCTAGTGACACTAAAGCCAGTCTTTGTATTACTGTATTTTTGACAGAATGGTTTTGAAAACTGTGCTACAGGGACTGATGTGGCAAATGTATCTCTATATGCAGAAGGAAGTTTTTTAAGAAGTATGGCTTATTATGCATTCTTCATTGAGGGCATTGAAGTTGCATGGACTGATAAAAGTTGATGCAAAATGAGAAAGAAACAAAAAACCAGCAAAATGTTTACCAAAAAACTCAAAACAAATGAGCAGTGCCTGTTCAATTTCACAGTCTCTGTTGAGTTCAGTTGTAAATATGTTTCAGATAACATTTTCTTCAAATAAGAGAATCTCTACAACATGGTAGAATGTGAGGGGTACCTCGATCCCAGGCATAGGCTTCTCAAGAGCTGCATTAGGTTATGTCTTCATCGAGCTGTTAATTTGTGCTTATATCATATAGGACTTTTAGTAAGCTGGGAAGAGGCACCCCATCTCAATGATATTTCTCTGAGAACAACTTTTGTAGGGCTGTGTGTTTCTTTAGATACATTTAGTACAACTGTAGGTGACAAGTAGTCAGTTATTGCTTGCTAGCTACACACCAGGGTTGATCCATTTTAAAACTTCTGGCATTTTTCCCCATACTCTAGGCCATAAATACTGAAGGTTGAGTTTTAATTAAAAGGAGGTGCGTGCACGTACTTTGTGTAACCAACCTTTACCGGGAGGAGGTATTACAGTACAGCTACTTAATTCTGGAGGTAGGGCTCTTTGGCATCTGACCTGTTTTGAGCCCGAATGCTAACAAAGGCTTTTATTGTGCCTGGTTGGAGGATAATAATGTTCTTTTTGGTACTTTTTTTTTAGGTTACAAATGAACTCTACTGCCACAAGTTTTAAACTGGTGTAAATCAAGCTTGACTTAATGTGATTGTTACTGTTATATCCAGCCTATACTGCTAGCAGCTGCTCATACTGCAGTCAATTACTGGAAGCGGATATATTTCCTATGCAAAAACTGTTTAAACAATAAAATGAGCTATGCTACAGACCGTGGTGTCATGTTTTCTTTTCTGTGCCTAAGAGTAGTAACTGATTGGTCATATCTTGGAAATTAACCTCAAACTTTGCATCCTCACAGCATGTCTCAGCTTACTGAGTTCTGTGTGTACTTCCTATGTTAGATTTAATGCATTTGCTTGTGCTTGCATACATGTTGACCTAGTGCTTACCCTGCAGAAGAGTGGAATAGAAACAAACAGGTAACATATTACATAGTTGGAAAAAAGTAGATAATCAGCACCAATCTGCAGTTTATATTTAGCTTTCATCACTATGTTGTACCAGCTCTAATAATTAAACAAGTGACTTGAACTGCTTCACTTATCAGATTGAGCACAATTTGGAAGCCGGAGATCTTTATTTTGCTCTAAGATATCACTGACTCAGAAAGTTACTAAATCTTCAAATTTTTAAACAGCTTTCATGATAATATTTTTCACTAAATCCCTAAATTCTTTGCAACCACCTGATTTTAGAAAGCTTTTTTTGATCAAACCTTTGTTTTTGAAATATATGAATAAAAAATAATGCTTTTAGCATGTGAAAAGGCTCTATATTGAGGGATGTTTCATTCCACTCATTACTAGAAAGACATGGTTGTCTTTTATACAACTGAGGATCAATAATCTACTAGTAATAGTCTGTAATAGGAATATGAATTCAAGAGACATTCAAGAGACATATTCAAGACAGACTGGGTCAAAGTGTAAGGATTTAATCCGGGTTATACAAGTCACAGACTCACAGAATGGTTGAGGTTGGAAGGGCCCCCTAGAGATCATCTAGTCCAACTCCTCTGCTCCAGCAGGGACCCCTAGAGCACGGGGCACAGGGTGGCATCCAGGCAGGTTTGGAAGATCTCCAGAGAAGGAGACTCCACAGCCTCTCTGGGCAGCCTGTTCCAGGGCTCTGGCACCCTCACAGCAAAGAAGTTCTTCCTCACATGGACATGGAACTGCCTGGGTTTCAATTTGTACCTGTTACCCCTTGTCCTGTAACTGGCTACCACCAAGAAGAGTTTGGACCCCTCCTCCCTCCAGTCATTCCTTAGGTACTTATACACATTGATCAGATCCCTTCTGTGTATTCTCTTCTCCAGGCTAAACAGGCCCAGCTGGTTTAATCTTTCCTCATACAATAGATGCTCCAGTTCCTTAATCACCTTCATTCCTCTACACTGAACCCTCTCTAGGAGTTCCACATCCCTCTCGTACTGGGGAGCCCAGACCTGCACCCAATACTCCTGGTGGGGCCTCACTAGGGCTGAGCAGTGGGGCAGGATCCCCTCCCTCCACCTGCTGGCAACGCTCCTCCTCATGCAGCCAGGATCCCATTGGCCTTCTTGGCCAGGAGGGCACATTGCTGCCTCATGGGTAACTTGGTGTCAACCAGGACTCCCAAATCCCTCTCAAGGGAGCTGCTTTCCAGCAGGTCAGCCCCTAATCTGTCCTGGTGTCTGCGGTTATTCCTGCCCAGGGGCAGGACCCAGCTCTTGTCCTTGTTGAACCTCATGAGGTTCCTCTCTGCCCAACTCTCCATCCTGTCCAAGTCCCTCTGGATGGCAGCGCAGCCCTTTGGAGCGTTGGCCACTCCACTCAGTTTGGTGTCATCAGCAAACTTGCTGAGGATGCACTCCATCCCCTCATACAAGTCATTGATGAATAAGTTGAAAAGCAATGGGCTCAGTCCTCAAATCTTGCCCCATAGTGAAGCTAAACAGCTCTCAACTTAGGTAAAAAAGTGGAGTTGAGGATAATGCTACTACACCAAAGTGGCCACTCAGCTTCACTCCATGAGCACAGGGCAGTGCTCAGAATGACTACCTGGCACCGTGGCCTTCTCTGTGCACGGGGCAGTGCTCAGGTATCGGTACCCGGCACCGCGGCCCTCTCCGTGCACGGGGCAGTGCTCAGGTATCGGTACCTGGCACCGCGGCCCTCTCTGTGCTCAGGGCAGTGCTCAGGTATCGGTACCCAGCACTGCGGCCCTCTCCGTGCCCATTGCTGGCAGCAGGTCCATGCCCTGCAGCAGACCCTGCATCTTGAGATGGAGAGAAGCGACTTCTTTTCCCTCCCATCCTGCAACCCTGCCCCAGCAGAGTGCCCTCTGGAAGGGGGTCATTGCACAGCAAAGGGAAAATTAAAAAAAAGGAAGCAAAGTCTACCCACCTGGCAGAAGAACATAACAAGAAGATTGTGATGGCAACTGTTTCATGATGAGGTCATGGTGTGGTGGGTAGCTCTTGGTTCCGGCCTTTTTGGCTCTCTCATTTGCCAAGTGGTACAGTGGAAATGGACAAACGATCCTTGCACTGGCATTTAATGTATTTTAATGTTTAAAAAAAGAAAATGGACAATGAATGGAAATTCTGCCTTGACATCTCAAAATATGGGGAGCCAGCAAGGTAAAAATGTTCAGTGCCACCTCCCCTTTTTTTGTTATTTAATTCATTAAATGAAGCAGGTAAGCTTTACCTTTGCTCTCTGCCAGCATCTTTTCAAGTCCCATTCCCCTCTCTATTCCTGCTAAATTTGTGCACTTGCCTTTGTTCAATCAATTCCTTTTCCAAACCCACAGACCAAGTCCAGTCTGTTCTCTTTCTCAGCTTTCTGCATTCAGTCATACTAATCTGACTGACACCTGTGCAGGCAAGGCTGAAACGAAAGCAAGTTCTCTGCTTCATTCAGGGCTTGTGAGCCCCCATGCGCAGGCATCTCTGTCCTTGGGCGTGGCACTGAGCACCGGCAGGTTTTGGGAGGAATGATGTGCCAGAAGTCAGCAGGGGCTATGGATGGAGGGTTGTTGAGGGCCATGGAGGTTGTGTAAGGTTCTAGCAGTGTGCCTGGGACTGCGTTTATCCTCTGCGGCATTTACCATAACGCCATAACCCACAGACTTCTCTAGTGCCCATCAAGGATATCAACATCTTCTCCAAAAGACTGAGCAATCCACGTGGTAGGACATTACTTGCAAAAAACGACTTAGGCACACAAATAGGTGATAACAACATCAGTTTTTGTACTCAACCTGACTTGCAGCTGGACCCTGCATGTGCTCCAATGGAGACCTAAGGAGAGGCTGCTGCTCAAGAAGTGGGGGGAAGACTGCACCTCTAGGGGTTTGATCCCATGCCACGAAGTCAATAGAATTCTTTCAGCTGATCTTTAACAGGGGTTGGATCAGGACCACACTGCTGGCAAGGCACCTTAGTTTTTGGGAATGTGGGTTTCCAGGTCTTAACGTGTGTTTTTTTCTACATTGGGTGCCTTGGGCTGAAAGGGGGAGTTCAAAGCAGAGCATAACTGTTTCTGCTTGCTAAGTCGATGCTCGCTAATAAAACAATGGCCTCCATTGACTATATTTAGCTGTTCTGCAGGCTGCCAAAGCCCATATACATTGCTGCGGGCAGACATGCAAGGAAACCTAATGTGCAACAGGACTGGGGCTGGGATAAAAGGGACTATATCTTCCCATAACTGACAAGTCAAGCACTGCAGCACTGTGAGGCTGGAACCGTATCAACTGTAAGCAGTTGTCTACTCAATTTTCAAAAACTCACTGATCAGATAATTACTGGCGTTCAGAGAACCAAACTGTGCCCCCAGTTAGACCCCTGCGATGTCTCTGAATGCAGCTAGGTCACCCAAGGGTAAGTGAGTTAGTACTTAAATACTTTTCAGACATAATTCTAGCTACAAAACACCTCTCTTCTAAATTGTTTGAGATCAAAATATTTCCCTCAGCATCCTCTTATGCAGCAATATACTGGAAAAAATGCCACAGTTACTTACAAAAGACTTTTTTTACAGCCCTGAAAACTTGAGTCTGTGAAAAAAACTCGGAAGTTGAGCACATTTTTCCATTTCACAGAGACAGGAATACAAAGGTTTTTTAGGTGCATTGTTCTTTCAAACCCTCTCTCCCCCAGAACCTCCTGCCCTGCCCTCTCCTCTTTAGGAAATCTGGTGTTAGAATTCTCTTTTTTTGGTAATGTCCCAGATGCCGCATGTATGCTGGTTTGTTTTGCTTTGCGACAGGAGGGGATACAATAGCTACAAAACATACCAGCAGCAAGAAAACAAGCTAAACATACCGTGATGCCTCCCGAAGCCGTCACTCTGCATGCTGTGATGGAAACACACATGAGAACGTGAACTGCCACATCTGCGGTGGCCAGGTCACCCCGGCTGCGCCTACAGCCCTGCATCTGTCCTGAGGCAACCCTGGGCACAGAATTGTTGCTGAGGGGGTGGCACACTGGGGCTAAAGGCCGTTAGGGGCATTATGCGTAGGTTAAGGCTATCCATCTAATCATGAGTGAAGCGTCTGTATTGCCATGCAGACACAAACATCCAGACTGCTCCTGGATGTGCCCGATTTGCATCACACCGTATGGTCTAGCACATCGTAGCCTCCTCTGTCGGGTAAGTGACTTTCCTCTTACTTACTTACCCTCTGCACGGGCACTGCTTTTCTAATAGCCAATGAGATTCATGTTCAATGTGAAGTAAAAAAGAAGTATCCACGATTACACAACTCCGCCAGCCCTCCTGCTGAGCTGTGCAAGCACTTCTGAACAATCTCTGGCTAAAATTGTATTACGCTTGGGCATTCCTGCAGTTCCTGCTTTGTGCATGAATTTGTCTTTGAGTTTTCTGGTGTGTTACTGAAATCTTCGGGATTATGGCAAGCATGTTCTTTTTATCTGTCTTGTGACAGTGTGTCGCTGCTCCTGTTTATGCTCATTTTTACAGCTGTTGTGTTTATGGAGATATTGCTTATTTTTTGCATTCAGGAAAGAAAAAGTCTTTCACTTCTTTTCCCTTTAGAAGGTTAATTAGGATTTCACAGCACCTATCTAGCCAATTAATGGCTTTCATTTACAGGTTCTTCTGGTTCGGAGAAATTTTATTTAAAAAAACCCCACACAAGTGATTCTCTCCATTATCAGAATTTGTTCTCAACAACCAGAGATGGGAAAAGGAAAACAGTTTCCGAACGATACAAAGCCAATCAAAAGTAGGCTGAGAAAGCTCAGAAAATAGAGAAGTACTCAGGAGCTTGTGGATCCTAGGGTTATTTACAAAAGCAAATGAAGGGGTCAGGTTTATTTTCTGTGGATTTGTCATCTCTTGCAGGCTTTACTGTACACCCAGTGCCCTTGACTAGTATTTGAGCTGAGCTCTGCCTCACATCCTGCTGGGAGCCCTGGGCCTCACAATTTGCACAAGTTAGGAATATATATGCAAGGGCTCATCCTTAGTTAAGTTCAGTTCAGTTAAGGCAGTTCAGAACATATGAGAGTGAGCCAAACTGGCCTGTAAAAGTAGCCACAATTAGGTTGTCATCTGCTCACTGTTGTTGCTGGGCACATTTCTTCTTACATTACACAAGGGTGAACGTCCCATTGCAGTGGGCAGGCACGCTCTGATCAGGAGCAGTAGGGCACCAGCAAGCCCAGATGGGGGTATCACTAGGAAGCTTTGATAGCGTCTGCTGTGGATGGTGTATTCCTCCATTTCTCCAAGTTGTGTAGTGCTTTGAAAAGTAAACACTGTCAGCATGTTTCAACGCACTGCACAACTTCCTATAGAAAATTTTCAGGGGTCCACAAAGAGTTACTCCCATGCATTCAAAATTGTCTCAAAATAGAGAGTAAAATAGGGAAGATGAAGTAAGCAGTTCATCACTGGCCTTCTATTTCTGCAGAGCCAGGAACACAGTGCATCTAGTTATTTTCCTAGTAACTAAGCCAGTGTTATATTGCTGTAACACCAGCATTGGGAGAAGAACTGTGTTCAGAAGGGAGACACCTTCTCCATAATTTCTAGGTTTACAACATTTCTGTTCAAGCCTGTGAACTTTCATGATAAGCAATAACATAAGGAACAACAAATCCTTCTGTTTCTTACTATTTCTGAGTTTATTTCTTTTGCATTTAAATATGATAATGAAGGGTCACCAGGGAGGACATCACAGGCAACGACAGGAGCAAAAAAGATTCTACTGTGTTTCAAGGCAGAAAATTTTGAGGCTTAGTACAGCAACCTACTGAGAGTCATCAGATTCCATATCTCCCGGCAAGAGCTGGAGAGAAGACATTGGGTCACCTGAACCTACAAACCAGCCACTGGCTCCTCTGGTCAGCCCTGTTCAGGCCTTCCCATGGGTTCATGAACATGCTCTGCAGATCAGTGCTCCCCTCACCTTTCCTGTCCTTGCATTTTTCTTACCATTACTCAGGCTACTTCGCTTCATCTTTCTTAGAAGTGAAACTAAGCATCCTTTAGAGTATGCTAAGCTCTCACTGTGGATATAAGTCTCTGGCACTCCTTGTCCCTCCAGCAATTCCTGCAATCCTGTCCTTTGCTGTGCATTATCCTTTTGAGGAAAAGACGTGGAAGAACCTGGGGAGCAGCAGATGGAAAATTGACATCAGGCTCCCCAGGGATTTGAAAAGGCCCTGAGAGAGCTGCCTTCCCTCCCCAATGCCTGCAGCACCACCACTTCTGCTGCAGGGCTGTTACAAGTCATCCTGCACCCAGACTCATGCCTGGCTGACTTGCTGCCCGTTGAGACAACAGGACCTGCTGTGCCTCTTCCTCCTGCAGAGAGAAGACCAGATCTTGGGATCGTGGAGCAACTAATCTGACAAGGATTCTGCTGAGAACTGCATCTTCAGATCAAGGTCCTATCCTAACTCCAATTTTTAACAGTGATTAAGAAAATAAATAGTGGAGGTAGCTGTGTCTGTATCTTCTGGAATATTTTGTGCTAGAGAAGCAGCCCAGGGATTCATAAGCTTGTGGGGTACAAGTGGTTTCACTCCTATGGATGTTCATACCAGGGATAACGGGAAAGGATTTTGCAGAGATTGTGAATAAGCATTTTTAAACAAAACCCTTCAAGGGGCCTTATTAAACAGTTGGAACCATGACTTCTGAATTTAGAAATCCTGCGCTTGTTGTCCCAGAGAGCAAGACTGGGGCAGCTGGTGACTGGCGCTTGAGCAGGGATGGCTGCTGCTGTGACCCTGAGAGCAAAGTCTGCCAGTGGCTGGTGCCACTGCCTGGTGCCACTGCCTGGTGACAGCTCCGGTCCCGCATGCCCCTACCTCAAAATATGCCAGTTACAGAGCTGGAAATCTTAAAGCAGGCTGATGGGCAGAGAGCATAGTCTTTGCCCTGACTTCGTAAAGGTCTCCAAACTTGGAGAGTCTTGTCTGCCTCTTTCCAAGTACACTGATGGCGCCTGTGCAGTGCAAGGATATTTTGGGAGGAATGAAAATCTGCTTGCTTTAAACAAACAACAACAACAAAACACTACTTCCTGAATGACATGGGCCAGTCCATAACCACAGTCAATAACTCTTAGTGAGGTAGAAATGAAGAGCACTAAGCCCAGTTGCTGGAGGCTATAAAATTGTCCCAACTCAGCAATTATCATTAGTTTAGCACTAGTAAAACTAATGTTTCTTCATAAAAAAAATACTCACTGAAAATAGCGGTATTTCCAGGCTTTTCTCAGAAAGCAATGCAGTGAACTGTATGGCTGAGCTGGAGCAAAGCTTTCATCTTCCAGGAGATCTGGTGTTTTGATGTCTTGTGTTTTGATGTCAGTTTTCATCCCAAGGTGGGATGAGTTGTTATAATAGAAACATCTTTTTGTCTTGCTTTCTCTGCATTCCTGCTTTGTGTGGGTAGTCAGTTGTGACTTTGGGAAGTCCAAACATATATTTCAGCTCATCAAATGAGCAGAATTTCTATTTTGCATAAGTTTGAGTCATACCATACCTGCCTGAGAAGGTCTGATCTTTGATTAGAATTTTTAAAATAGATGTTTGTGGATACTGAACCCTGGAATAGCTGTACTTCAATCTACGTGTGCCTTGGTCTAATAGGATAACAATAATTCTCTGTATGGTACTTACTTAGTTGACAGAAATTTGGTAGGAGGCTCCAGAACAATAGGATCTTCACCAAAGTTTGTAGGAGTTCTCAGTTACTCAGTAAAGTAAGGTTATTATTATAAACTCAGGCCACATTTGTGGAAGAAATAGATATCTGGGTCTTCATTAAAAAAAAACCAAACCCTTTAATTCAGTTTGAAGGAGAGGATGTCTCTGCATGAAGGTCACAGCTTCATTAAGGATTGTGCTGGACCCAGAGCTTCGAGTTTTCTAGTCTCGATGAAGGAATTCAAACTACTTCCTCTACAGGCCGAACTTCCCTGACACAAAGAAACCTTGGAAGGAATGAAAACATTCACCAAATTGCACGGGCTGTTTAGTACTTGCTTCGCTGTTATTGAAATGTGTAAGATATCTTCTAAAATCTTAATTCTTGCAACCTATCTTTGATGAAGTAGAAGGTTTGGCCTAGGTTTGAAATATATAAGGATATGATTTCCAATGATGTCATCACCTCAGCAGAAATAAATATTCATATTTTTCCTCCAGAGGAAATACATGTTACTCCTGCTTCAGGTACAGAGGTTATGAGGTTTACTTCACCAAAAATAAAGTTTTTGATTGTATATTACTGCTGAAGTTGACTGTGTAAAGAGAAACTTGGGAGAGTGAAAAGTTTTTCTACTAAAGATAACTTTAGCTGATTTGTTTAACTGGAGGGCTTTGAAAAATATTTGATAGAGGAAAGACAGAATTGCCCCCTACAAATATATGCCTCCAGGGCAAACAGCCTCAGAAGCAGATCACTGGAAATACCAAACTCCAGACCCATGAATAATTGGAGAAGAGAGACAATTTATGAGACCCAAATGCTTTTTTATGATTTGCTGGCAGCATGTTGACTTCACTGTTTTCATGTGTCATACTGAAATTTTTAAGCTCTTTCGCTAGTGCTGAGCTACCAATAGGCAAAAGCATATTCCTTACCTGGAGGAAATGTTATCAAAACACAGATGATTTTCTTACTGTCGTGCTTCTCCTACCATTTTAAAGATGATACAGTCAGAATCAGGGAGACTGCCTTTGATCATCTGTCATAATCCTACGCTTGTGATAACTTACCATGAAAAAGAAAGTTATTTAAAGTATAGCTTTCTTGAAAGTCAGGATGAAAAAAAGAAATGAATGACAAGAGTTATGCGTGGGCATTGCAAGGCAGGTCACAAGCCAAAGTGAGTCAGCTTTAAACTAAAACAAATGTCCCATTGAACTCTGTTACAGTCGGGAGCTGAACAGCTGTTCCAAGAGCCCAATGCATAGTAGAAACTCACCAAAAAAGTCCATGCTGTCTTTACAGGGTAAACACTGTAAGACATCAATATTCACTGGTGCCAATACATTAAGGAGAACATGCTGCTGGGGGTGTGCCCTTTGCAGAGGTCTCTGAAGGCAGGGGAAACACTCATATTGCTCTGTTCTGATACTTCTCCAACATTACTTGCTCACAAAAACTACAAGAGGTGAAGAACTCCCCTCTTCTGCTCAGATGAATCCCAATTCCTGCCCTGTTGCCCAGCTTTCTGCTATCCCTATCTTCTAGTAGTTATGTTTATATATATTTTATATATATATATTTATATATATTTGCCATAAACATATTCTGTACCTGGTCCAGGGAATCCAAACTAGTCCAAATACAAAATTATGGTAAGGCCTGCTCATTACAAGTCATTATCAAATCATTACAAAGTCAGTGGCTTTGCAAAGGTGAGGACATAGCCTGTAGTAAAAGGCTGGCCTTTGCTTTTAGACTACACTGGCATATTAAGGTGGACCAGGTAAAATATTTATTGGTCATACAGTGATGTTGTTCTGAGTTTTCAGAAGCTGCAGTAAGTAAATCTCCCTCTAGTTCTAGCTGGCAGAAGTGCTACCTCTAAGCTAAAGCCATCTTCTTTCGTTTATTAACAAACCAGCAGGAGGCTTTGTTAAGCAAGGCAGGTAATACAGTTCAAATTCACAACTGATGAAATAAATTTAGTGTCCAAGTTTCGAGGACTGAATGAATACTGAAACATTTTCTGAAAAAAAAATTAAGTGGATTTAGTTACTGTTAAAAAAAATTTACTATCATTCCTGAGTCTATTCAGCATCATTGTTACTAATTTTGAAGAGATTTCTGTAATTCAATTGATCTTAGACTTTGTCAAATGACAATTCTGTGCAATAACTGAAGATGATGTGCTCAGAACCAGCTGCTACTCCATCTCCTCCTATTAACATTTCTAATGTGAGTTGCAGCTTCTGTAGTTCCTGCTACATCCATAGCATCCATATGCTGGATGCTGCGCATCCATAGCCTATTTCTGGGGTGTGACAGATATGTTTCTGGCATAATCTGTGCAACAGTTAAATGTCTTCATTTGCGTTATGTTTGTTACCTGAAGCACTTACATGATACTTATTTCCTGATCTGTTGCTGCTGAGTGGGCCTATATCCCATAGATCAGCTAATTTATCAAGTAGAAAATGTTGAGAAATGTAGTTTGAAGAAGTGTATTTTGACAACTGTTTTTAGGGTAGCTTGAATTTTTTTTTTTTTTAAATTTTCTTTACTTGAGCACTTTCTAGAAGCTTTGTAGGAGTCTGATCCTGTCAATTGGAAATAAAAGATACTGACATACCTTCTTTTTCTTGATGAAAGTGAATATCATGTTTATGTTAAAAAAGTGGGGAGAGGGGAGGGAGAAGGAGGAAAGGGAGGGGAGAGAAGGGAATGAAAAAACAGAAATGAAGGAAAGGCAGGGGGAATGTTTATAGAGTCTTCTGACTTCTTGATGAGACTGAAACAATTTATTAAATAGCTATGAAACTCTGCCTGGCTGACAAGGAAAGGGACAACTTCACTTAAAAACTCACTTCAGAGAGGAAGTGAAGCTCTGTTAAAAATCAATAAAAATGGGAGACATGACTACAATGGGAGATAGAAATTAACTATGTTAAGGAAAATAGCATGATTGATAGGAGTCAGGATAAACACTGTGAGTGTTTTAGAGAAAAATAAATGCCTGAAGTGAAATAGTGCCATTAATAAATGAGGTTGGTAAAAGTTTCATAATACTCTTGAAGAGATAGACTAGTCCCAGAGAAGTCCACCATTAAAGGCATGTCTATTTGCGAAGAGGGAGAATAAGACATCCTTGTATGTCTTGGAGTTGCTGACATACTTGTCACGGTAAGGGTCATAGAATCATTATGGTTGGAAAAGATCTTTAAGATCATGGAGTCCAATTGTAAATCCTTCACCACCCTGCCTGCTAAACCATGTCCCTAAGTGTCTTGCCTATACATTTCTTGAATACTGACAAGGATGGTGACTACACCACTTCCCTGGGCAGCATGTCCCAAGGCTTCACCACTTTTTCTCTGTAGAAATTCCTCCTTATGTCTGACCTGAACCTCCCTTGGTGCAGCTCCTCTTGTTCTATCTGTAGTTATTGGAAGAGATGGACCCCTCACTACAACTGCCTTACAGATAGTTCAGGTAGAGATCAAAAAGGTCTCTCCTGACCTCCTCTTCTTCAGACTAAATAACCCCAGCGCCCTCAGCTGCTTCTTATAAGGTCTGAGCTCCAGCCCCTTCACCAGCTTCCTTGCCCTCCTTTGGACATGCTCCACTGGACCAAGGTCCTTCCTGTAGGGAGAGGTCCAAAGCTGATCAGCATTTGAGAGGAAGAAGAGCACTAACGATTTGCAAACCAGTAGAGCCAGAGCATGCTTTCCAAAAATCAAAGGCAGATATCTGAAGATGTGGTCATTTAATAGATAAGAAACCATTAAAGAAACACCAAAAAGCCTGGAAAAGTATTATATTTTGAAAGGTTATACTAGTAGCTTGAAAAATGCCTATTTTGTACAAGTGATAAGAACTGAGCAAAACCTTAAAATTAAAGCCAATTTAGTGTTATAAAGGAGACTGAAAGTAACAACAAAAGTTTCTTATAAACAAACAAGCAAACAAAAAAAAAGATTAAAGAAACCAAGATGTGGGATTATAGTGTATGTTCAGGATGAGAAATACTGAACTTTTAGCATTTGCAGTGATGAGCTTCTAACTCTTAAGTACTCACAGAAGTTAACAAGTTACCAGAAGCCCCAGTGCAAAATAGGATTAAAAAAAATGGTGGATAAAACCATACACCTGGATGTATAAGTGGGTGTTAGTGCTGTGGCTTTTAGATATATATGCAGCATTAGTAAAATCAATACTGAAATCATCAAATGCAAAAATTACTTTAAATTCACAATGAATACTTGGATGAATTAAATGTGATAACTAGCTAACCAGCCTTATGTTATATAGCATTATTTATGACTTTTTGCTAATGTCTGTTGTAGATTAGTAGGACATTAAATCCTTCTGCTATCAGCTTCTGCGTTATTGTTGAGGATTGGCTTATTGATAGGAGCCGAAAAAGGAAAGAGTAGACCTGATAAGGGTAGGAGTGGTAGAAAAAGGAATTATTTGGAGATTTACATCCTTGATCTTTTAATTCTTTTTGTGCATAGAAAATTCATGCCTCTCAAAATAAATGAACTAAGAGACAATGAACTATATCTTTCATTTTCCAAATGAATTGCACACCTTATCCAGACTTAGTGCTTTATATCAAATTTGATTTTAGGTTCTTGTAGTGGCCAATTCTGTTAAGATGTCGTTTCTGTCTGAATGCTGTCCTGGCTTAATTTTGTGCTGACCCATCAGAAAAATTATACATGACCTTTGCGTGAAGTGAATCTGTGTGCATGCATACGTGGTGGGGGCGCTGGGTGCTGGAGAAAATACAATACTTATTAAAGTGATTAATATACTTTCTGGAGCAACCGGATCTGTCTGTTTGAAATCATCCCCTGATGACCTGAATGTTTTGTGGTCATTTGATTTCAGCTTTCTTGAAACCAGCATTAGTCCTTTCATATTCTCACTGTTGTCCTCATCTGATATACTTTTAGCAGTAGATGCTGTGTAGTGGTGCTTTGTCCTGCTCCCGAATTGCAGTGACGTCAAAAAATATTACTTAGTAACTGCAATCAATATTCTTGCACAAAGCTACTCCTTCTATTGGCATCCTTGTTGTTGTTGCTGGAAAAATGATTTCTCTTTTTTTGAAGGAAGTCCCACAGCGTGTGATAAACTTCTTGTGGCAGTGCTGGGAAGAGACAGAAAATATTAGGAGTTTATTTCAGTGCAGAAGGATACTTATGGTTACTGGATTTGTGAAATATTTTTAGCTGTGAGTTTCAACATTCCAGCTTGTATGGTAGCTTCTCCAGATGGTGCTTTCCTCTGGGGTAGAGGCACTATGAGAATGACTGCTCCTGAATTGTGTTCTAGTCTCTATTCTCAGCTGGAAACTGGAAAGTGCACAGAAAGTAGAAACACACTGTGTGAAAAAAGCATCTTAACTGAGCTGTATCATTGCCATGAACTTCATATGCTTGCTTACCTAGTTCAGTGTAGCTCAGACCATGATTCGACTCCCTGAGCACTGGCTGAAAGAAGAACAAAGTCTCCATTTGTAAGCAGAACCCCATTCGCTCCAGGAGTGTGCAACTAAGCGTGATGGGGCTTGCTGGAGCTGGGGGCTGAGAGCAGAGAGTTCCTCCCACTAGGAGCTGCCCTGTAAATTCTCAGGGCAAGATGCATGGCAATTTCCATTCCAGGAGCTCTAACTCAGTAACAGCAAGAGAAAATGGTCCAGCAGATCCCTGAAGTGGAACAGCAGAGCTGGGCAGACAATATTCTATCTGTTCAAGTAAGGTGCTTTTAGGCAAGAGACAGTAGGAAGTCTTGTGAGTGATTTATGACATGGAAATGAAGACTATTCCATGGTACACAGAGCTCATATACCAGCTGAGCCACCAGTTGCCCCACACTTCCTGGTCTGTATAGAACAGCTGGATTCTTTTTTATTTCTAGGCATAAAGGAATAAATGAACTTTTTTCTCTCTCTTTAGAGGTTTGAGTGACAGCATGAATTCAAATGGCTGCACATGTTTTATTATCACAGAGAATTTGAGTAACTCTAGTTCTCCATTTTGTGTGCAGTGAATTGGAAGCTGATCCAAGCTGCTGGAGGTTGTCGCAACATATTTGCACTCATCCTGGGGATTAGGAAAAAGAAGCGAGACCTCATGCTCTATGTAAGCTGTACAAAAGCTGTAGCTTTCTCATGGCTAAAGGGGCAGGTTAGTGATTGAGCAATATGACTTAGATGTTTTCAGGTTGCTTTTGTTAGCCATCAGAGAAGGCTTGTTTGTGCACATTGGCAGGTGAAGATGAGAGGACATACAAAACGAATTCGTAAGACTTATCACACAGTGCCAGAATTTTGGTCTGTTACAGTGGTTTTGTCTGGCCAAAGATGAGGCATTCCTTCTTTCCCACCAGAATAATCTCGGTGTGCAGAGAAGCACGTGGAGGTTTAGCTGGGGCCCTGCTACAGGAGTTCTTGTAGGGGCATAGCCAGAGGAAAAATGATATGGTGACCACATCTTGCTGCTTCTCATTCATTCTTTTGCTAGGGCTCAGTGTCTGATTTCCGTTAGAATATCTCATTTATTTTAGGATCTGGAAATCCAAGATCAGGTTGTGAATCACTCTGTAGAGTGATTCTGAATTACTTTAGATCTTTCCCCAAGCATGCCTACCTGTGTTTAATTCTCAAGTCACAAGATACTCAGAATTTTTTTGCTCTGCATGCTTGAAGGAAAAAAAAAAAAAAGAATGATTTGGGATATGGAAGTTTCTGTAAAGAGTAAAAAGGCACTTTTTTCTGTCAAGAATTTTTGATGGAATGTGGGAAATTCTCTTTAATGATTTAGACATTGTATCTTAGAAAAGCTAGAATCCTTCACCTCTTCTTAAAGGACCTCAAAGGAATACTCTGTTCTCTATTGATGATGAATATACACCAGAATCTAAAAACAGTGCTTTGAGAGCTCTCACACAGAAGCAAAGTCTTGTTCTCAGTGGATGTAGGAGACTTAAGTAAAAATAAATAAATATTTGAGGAAGGTAAATTAAGAATAATAGTTTTGCTGGTGTTGGTTTAAGATCATCTTTAAAGCAATAAAGTATTACTATGGGATTAACATCTTTGCAAAATGCCAATTTATCAAATTAATTCTATCAGCTGAGAAGCTGCGTCATGCAAAGAAGGCAAAATGTATATTATTCTCTCTCCTTTTACTGATTGCATTCCAACGTCCTAAAGACTTGCAGAATATTGTTACCTACGAAAACAGAACAATTTTGAACACTCAAGGGAAAGACTTGCTGTTTTATTAATTGGCTTATACTAAAACATTGTGCTCACTCTGTTTGAATGGCTCTTGTTCAGTCCTGATTCAAGTGTTCAGTCCTGATTCAAGTGTTATTAATTCAGGAATCAAAATGCCTTTTGTTTCTATCAGATAAATGTTGCCATAGCAATTGTGGCCTAAACAGATGTATTAAACCATAGCTATGTATAGAAGCCAATAAATAAGAACACACATTTACAGAAGCATTTCTGTTTTAATAAACCACACACTTTTTGCCTCTGAGAACAATGACATGGAAAAAAATATGAATGGGTCTGTGAGATAAAATTACCACTATACAGTGGTCATTATTATTGTAACATTTATCAAGTCTGAGCAGCCAGCAAAACATCTGTCTTTAACAGACATAAAAACTGTAGGATTTTGGCTCTTCCTTTGTCCTACATACTTTCTATCCTTTTTGTCAGTGTACGTTTTCAGAGATTTTGTGAAGCTGAATAGACTGCACTTTATTCTACCAGTACAAGCAAAAATCAAGGGATTTCTTTCTTTTTTTATTACGCATTCAGCTTAGGTTTAAGTAGAACTTACTTGAGGCTTGGGTCAGCAGATCCCTGTATCCAGAAAATGGGATAAGAAAAGTGAATCATGCTCGAAGTCTTTTTTTTGTTGTTTGTTTGTTTTTAAATAGGCTTTTATGAGCTTCTCTCAACAAACAGGGCACTTTCCTTATGCTAAACAAATGATGTCATGCAGATGATACCCTGCATATCTCATCTGAATGATCTCATCTGAGATTGAAATGATTCCCACACCTAAAATGAGTTTTGGGGGTCTCTTGGGGTAGCCTCCAGAGAGCAAGCTGTCATACCTACCACCAGTCCTAGTGATGTGACTTGGCACAGCTGGCAATGTAGGCTCAGAAAATGACAAAAACTGAGAGAAAAGAGAGGCTGAATTCACACCTCATCACACCCCATAAAGGACAATTTCTCAAGGTCAATGTTTAGGTGAAAGAGTGAACCAGCATTTGGCAGTGGTCCACATGATTATTAGCTTATGTACCCTGCATCCAGCTGCTTCCCCAAGACCATGGTTGAGTGCAGGAGAGTGTCTTTTCTTAGAGAGAGAGGAATGACTAAAGGTAGTCACCATTTCCTCACATCTGGGAGCACACACATCTCTTGGTCTTGCTCAGATGTGGCAGTTTACATGGAAACAGCAGTGACAGCAAAGACATTAGGAAGAGAAAAAGACTTCTTATGAAGAACTGGAATGTGTCACTATTCACCACAAGATGGTCTGCAAGCAGACATGGTCAGTGGGCCAACTGTGGCCCATGAACTTTTCTGTCTTTCCTATGAATGCTTTAAGAGCATGGTTAGGCTGAAAGCTACATAGGTTGCCCTGGGATGTGAAAGAGACATCACATCTCCAAGAAAAGTGATTAGTTTCATGTAGGTGAAAGGAAAACCTCTCCTGCCTTCCAAAACGTGATGGGTAGTGAGTATTTCCTTGGGAAAAAATAGTGCATTGACCTTAGAAAGCTAACTGTTTTGTGGGGAAGAGTCCTACAGTATAATAGGAAAATTTTCACCACATAGAATTTGATTAAGATGTGCTGGCTCGTTTGAGATTTGAGATGGATTTTTTAAGGTGCCTTTAGATTCCTAGTGATAACATGCTCCCAATTTCACCAGTTTCACCCTCGCTGAACATAAATGATGGATAAACATCAGCATTCATCCATATTTTGGATGTTATTTTGGTAACTCATGAGACATAAAATACAGCTGACAGTACAGAATATTATTAACACATACTTAAAGGGAGTGGGAAAAAACAGGGATGTACTATCAATGAAACAGAGATCAGAAATTAATTTTAGGACCAACTTGTAATGATAACAGTTACGAAACATATTAGTTTTTGCTTCTTCTCTCAAATAACACATGGTGATATATCTTTAAAATCATACTATTTGCCTTCTCTCTGTATTAGATTTTGCAGCTGCAGCATACAAAACAGGGGGGGATGAAATACAGTCTTGGTTATTACTGCACCAAAACTCTAAATTTGGGCCAGAGAAGATGATGGAGGTTTTAAACATATAGGCCATGTGTTTGAATACACAGCCCCATCAATTCTGTGAATCATTTTAATCTTGCATGCCAATCTGCAAATGCACTAATCTGGATTCTGCCTACAGCTTTATTAAAAAATCCTTTTACTTCTGCCATTCTTGCCTGTCCTTTGCTGAACTAATTCAGCATTTCCTCACAGTCAGGGTGCTTGCTTGCCGGAGCTGTCGATCTGGTGTGAGTTAGGCTTATTAGTGGTGAGGCAGAAGTGCTGGTAGAATATGTTGTCAGAGACATTCTCTTCCTCTCCTGTTCTGTTCCCTAGTCTCCTGATATTTTCCACCTTAAACCAGCTGGTGTGCACTGAGATTCCCCCAATCCAGCTATCAATTTTGTTACTGCAGCCCCCTCCATGGTGGGAATGTTTGTGCTGTGCTCTGCCGTCATTACAGTCGCAGAATGACCTGGAGATCTGAAGCAAAAAACAGATGTCTCAATAAATTTTTGTCAAAATGTAATTATCTTGGGAACAGGGAAGCAAATGGTGGGAGAGGTAGGACCAGATGCATGACGTTAAAATATGCAATCACAATTATAAGGAAGTTTTAAGTAACTAAGTGTAGAAGGCAATGACTACAGCAGAGATAATTCCTCTTTTGCTGTTTATGGCTTTGATTTCAAATGAATCCCTGAAATTCAGTTTCTGCTAATAGTGTTCAAAGCAGAAGCAGTGTGGGCTGGACAGAAAGTATCATCCTGAGTGCCTTTTCATAAATAAATCTTGGCAAATATGACAGGCTATCTTTCCCCCAGGAATCTGGCCAAGTTGCTTTTTCCTCTTCGGCCAATAAAACATGATGAACTGTGGGTTTCATCAGAAACCATAAAGACTTTGTATTTTCACTATTTAGAATGTTGGCTGTATATTAATACAATATGCTTAATGGGGGGGAGGATACCTTCTGAGTACATTTGCTTGTTTTTTTCTTTCTGTTGTATAAAAATAGAATCAGATTACTGTGTGCATTGTCAGCTGAATAAAGGAGAGTTCCTCTGAGTGTTTAAATGACTGCCCAAAACAAATGCAGCATCTAGATCAGATTTCTGTGCCCAACCAGCTGCCTGGGGATGTCACATTAAATACTTCACAGGAGGACGTGATGTAAGTATTCCAAACTGGCAAAAGGATCATTCATTTTTTTAACGACAGTGTAGCTCCTCCTCTTGGGATAAGCTGTCATTTATAACTTCCATAGGATAAATAACCAGTTCTTTAGGGAAAAGCACTATCTTGTGTTATAGGATACCGTCCTATAACCGCTCACTTCCAGTATCTTAAAAAGTGTCTTCTCTTGCGACTGGGGATATTGGATGGTAATCTTGTGGTGGTTATCCTGCAGTGCATACTGCTCTGCACCAAGCAATGCCCAACCTTAGACATATTTTACTGAAAGTCAAGTTTACATGTTTGCTTCTGATGATTGTTCTTTAAAGAACATGGACCAGAAGTCAGATCCTCAGATCAGCACTTTTCAGTACTGTAGAGCTTTTTGAGGTGATGTTTCTGAGACCGCACAGTGAATGATGAGAGATAATACCTATAAAACAGCAGGTTAAGGCAAGTAGGGAAAGCTAATCTGCTTAGCTACTGTGAGGCTGCAAGGTCCAATAGCTCAGATTTTTAATGGTGGTTTAACATTTGAGAAACTGTCTAAGCCATAGGAAGTTTCCAAAAGAAAGGATCAGGTTTCTGCAAATTAGAGAGAATCATTCTACAGTTGCCCTTTTAGAAAATATAGTGGAGATTTTCTGTTTCTTAAACTTCCTTTTAGGTGAAAATGGAAGAAGCCATTACCAGACACTGGCAGTGATGTTACAGAAATTCCAGAATGATTAGAATGCTTCCCAGCACAGAGAGTGTTCAGATTCTCCACATCCTGTGCAAAACTGATTCCCATTCTCCGAAGCACCGCATACTGCAGCGTGGTACATCCGCAGATCCCCCCACCAGAAATGCCGGCACCTGATGCACCATCTGCAGCCAGGCTGCCTTCCACATATATTTCTTCCCAAGAGACTGCTTTAACTTGCAGAAACTTTACTATTAGAGAAGTCTTGGAGAATTAAACCTCTACTGAGGTAAGTTTTAGTTCACTGTAAAGGCTATTCTATCCTTATCTGCCTCACTTTGCCTCATATTCATATCCATCCTATGAGCTTAAAGGATTTCAATGTTGTTTATCATGACATACAAATAGCAGTTTATTGCAAGTGTTCCCATAACTTGGAGAGCAGCTGGCCTGAATCCATCCTGTGAAGACAAGTAAAGATTATTCAGGAAACAGTAAAACTTTACTCCCATAGTTGACACCTTGTTTAAATATTTTAGGGCTTGGATGCACTCATGGTCAACTTGTGACATCAAAAGAGAAATGTCTCTCAAAAGAGAATATTAGTTCCTCTTAACGGACGACATGGTTGCTCTCAGATGCCCTGTTTTTGTTATGTTGACAGACACAAATCAAAGGCTTTGTTCTGTCCACAACCTGACAAGTATCTAGGACACCTTATTTAACTTCACTGTTGGAAGTATGGTGTTTCTATATTTGTTTAGTAAGTATGAGGAATGAATTACACAATATATCAACTCAGCTCATATCTCCAGTTAGCCTGTCAGCTTTTCCCTTTATGCAGCCCACTTTGTAATTAGTATTGAAGAATGTTAAGGAACACACAGAGCTCTATTTTAGTTCTCAAAGCTGATCTTTAAGAGACAGAGTCTGTGTTTACCATTTTGAACAATCCTACCCTAATTTTAAACATTGCTTTCCTTTTCCTTCATGGATATATTTTGAGGCATTTCTGATTAGATGAAAAAGGAAGGAAGGAAGGAAGGAAGGAAGGAAGGAAGGAAGGAAGGAAGGAAGGAAGGAAGGAAGGAAGGAAGGAAGGAAAGAAGGAAGGAAGGAAGGAAGGAAGGAAGGAAGGAAGGAAGGAAGAGAAATTAAAATTAAATGACTTTACAAAATTTCAGAGTTTGTATTGCAATGTATGTGTTGTAGTAAGTCTCCTGATTGTTATTTTATTTCATAACTAACAGCAACAAGCCCAAAAGGCTTGCTTTCATTGAAACTGGTCACAGACAGTATAGGAAAAAATGTTTTTGCTCTACTCCAGGTTGGAGCTGAGAACACAAATGAAAGAATAATTTCCAGGCATTAACTTATTGAGTAGAACATGATGAGCACTTTCCAAGTTGTCTTAAAAAGTAGATATCCAACTTGTTTCAGTGGCTTTGAACATATTAATCTGATAGGTAGGTTTGCAAAAGACTTTTAAATTTTGAACATAAATATAAAACTCCCCCAAATTGATCTTTTATATGTAAGAATTCACTGGAAATCTATGACAAAGGACAGAGATCAAAATGACATATCTAGTTTGCCTAGTTATTCTTAGTGGCCTTATTCTTGGAGTGCCTAGGTTTTCTTTTCCCAGAACAGGAATCCTACTGTTTTTCTGTCAAAACATAGCCAAAATACATCTAAACAGCAAAAGGGTATTTTTGTAACAAATTCTAGGTTAATTTTTGTAACCTCAATATCAAGGCTAACAAACCTGTTAACTTCTTAACATGTATTTTAACAAATATTAAGCCAGATACTGCAGGCTGCCATATTTTTATTCCATCCCATGGTAGTGTGAGGTATAGCAGTGTATTTACACACATTACTACTGTATTTTCCTTTTGTTATTTATTCATAGGCCAGTTCTTAACAGCTATCAGGAAAGATCAGGTAGGGGTTCATAACTGAAGTAACATGTCTTCTGCAAAAACCAGTGCAGGTTTCCTTCAGAAGGCACATTAACACTCGAGACCATCAGAAATTAAAATAGTTACACCCGATTTTGAACTTCCTACCCCAACAGTCTAATAGATAGACTATTCATCTCAGACATGGGAAAATGATATATGATTAATTCCTGCACAATTCTATATGTGAAGCGTATTGCCAGTCTCTCACCTGACTCATTAGAGTCCCTCAGTATCAGTATTCTACCAAGAGAGTTTGAGAAAATATAATCCTGTGGTTAAACATATTCCTGGGGAAGTTTTTATTCGTTTCAGTAACTATAGCAAGGATTTATTTAACTTTCAGTGCTTTTTATGTATTTTACAGTGGAAAAAATAATGCATGTGGCATTAGAAATTTTAGCAATGCTTCATTTACATTAACCCTAACAACACATTTTTAAATGTTTGCTTTACACACTTCTTTCTCTTCTTGCATCCGATGGATACTGTTAAACCCAAATATAGAAAGCTCCTGGGATACACAAGTCATTTACTTTAACAGTTTGTATCCTTGACTATGTGTACATATCTTTTCCTTCATCAGTACACGATTTAGCAGTCATTTGGTTCTAAACCCATTAAAGACAGCTGTGGAGTTGTGCCTTTGCTCAGTATGCAGTTTGCACAGAGTGCACAGTGCTCTAATTGCACTTATCGTTAACTAAGTAACTGGAAAGCTTTACTCTTTCAGATAAAAATAAAGGAATAGCTTAATTCCTAGATAGTGGTTATAAGAAAGAGGTTCAAACTGTGACACAGGAATGTAGTCCTGCCCTGCCTGTGTAACCCAAGGAATCACTTACTGTTGTTCAAAGTGAAATTGCCTGTTACAGCCTGGCTTGCTGGTTCCCTAGCACATAAGCTCTGACGGAGCTCTGCTTCATCTCCTGCACCATTTTGTGCCCACTTTTTGATCTGCCAGATGTTTTGTCTGCCAAAATTCAGTTAGTTCTTCATTTCATCCCCTTCCTTAGCAGCAGCTTGAGGAAGTGCTAGCAGAAATAAGGAGTCACTAGGGAGACAAAGGCAGCATGTCTAGTGCTGGGGATACTGCTCGCTTTCATCGCTGGCCAACACCAGCAAAGGGATCCTGGCCTTGGTGGAGTTTGGCTCTATTAGTTTGCAAGTGCAGAGTTTGTACTTAAATTGTTTGTGAAATGCATAGTCATTAGTATTCAAATGAGAAGGTAGTCCATAGATGAAGTATTCAGGAAAACATCATCTCCTTTGCTATTGAGAAGGTGATGAGGAGGTAAATTTTTGATATGAGTCTGATGCAAATCCTTCCTCAAATTGTATGGATAATTACATTGATTTTCATAGTGTTTTGGACCCAACTAGCAAGTTTAAATACTGGATGCAGTACTGAATTTCTGTCTAGGTGGTTATAATAATTTGGCATGCTGCAGCTATGATCTTCATAAATAACCTACGTTAAAAATAATATTTCCTTTAAAAATAATTTTCACAAACTATTGAGGTTAATGTTGGGAGCTTCATTGTTCAAAATGAAGTATATTCATATACTTCACAAATATTGATTGAATTTTCATTTTTAAAACCATATTTTGCTTCTCACAGAGTGCAAGGTTACAGAAATGCACATAAGTATTCATACAACATGAGCTGCCTTGTACAAAATGCTGAGATCTGCAGAGTTTGAGCATAGTGGACCTAGTAAATAGTAAATGAATAAATAATCTCATCCAGACTGCAGAGCAAAATTGGAAAGTTCTGCAGTCTTTCTGGAGACTGAAAGGCAAAAATTTGAAAGGCGTTGCTAGGAACTAGGAAAAAGTTTAGAGTAGAAGCAATTGTATGATATTTGTGGCATGCTATTGAAGATCCTTTTTGTGGATATATTTCAAAGTTGGTCTGAGCGTCCATATTTAAACAGGATCTTTATTTATGTGTACAAGGCTGCTTGTACACATTTGAAGGCACAGCGGAGACAAAAGTTAGTAAAGACCTCCCATTTCTTGATGTTTTAAATAGCCTGCTTCCCACTTAGATATCAGTCTTCATAAAAAGCAGAGAAAATGCATTTTCCCTAATGGACTGTGTCAGACTCGTCTGCTGATATTCAGATGATGAATAAAACTATCAAACATGTAAATAACAAGGAAGAACACCTGTGCTTCATGTTACCACAGTGGCCATTTTGGAAATGTGCAATGTGATATTGCCTGTCAGTTCTACTCTGCTTAGCTTCAGAAAACTTCATCAGAGTTCATAGGTAAAATGTTGGTAGGTTCTCTTCATAGCAGAATAGTTCATTGTTAAAATGTCTGCTTGGATTTTCAGCCTTTAAAATTCTGGGCTCTGCATTGCTTTTGCAATGTTCAAGTTTGGTTGGATTTGATGGTCAAGCAGTGCTTGGAGTTAAGGATACATGCTGCAATTTTTCAGGAAGAACAACCTAACTGACTGAGGCAAAATAGTAAACTGTGATGTTGTATAATCTTTATAAAAAAAAATCAAACTATTGCAAAAAGACTACATAAATAAAGCAAGTGTCATAATCCATTTAAAAGAAGAAAAAGTTTTTTTTTTTTTTTTAAGAGTAAGATTGTTTTCAGGTTAAAATGTTAGATCTTCAAAAATCTCCAAAAAACTCAGTAAATACCTAATTTCCATTTAAGTTGTTCTGGATTTTGTGCAGCAGCTTTCTTTTGTTCTTCATGTGTGTCTGCTTCTTCCACTCAACCTCCCCATAGCACATGCTCTGCATTTTCCCCAGTTTCCATTTCATCCAAGAACTGCTCAGCCTAAGTACATTGAGAACATGAGGACACGTCCCCAAAACATGAAGTTAACCCATAAGTGCCTCATGTCAAATTGCATAAGCCCATGCAAATATATCTAACATAACCTTGTAAACTAATATACATATCCTAACAGATACCACTACCCCCAAATTAATAAAAATATGGAAAAAAACACCTCTTAGAGATGACAAAGGACACATTGTAATGAAGGGGTTAATTGACTTCATTTATATTCTATTTATTTAATGATATTTCTCTCCTCATCTTTCTCTTATGCATTGCATTTCACAAATAACTTGCAAGCTAGGAAACTTTGGATAAAATATTTGCCTCAAAATGACTGGGAATCTGGGATGTATATGCTTGAGTCTATGAAAGTCTTTGTTTTCCTAGGTAATTCAACAGTTAAGTTTTCTAAGAGATGGAAAAAGAGAATCTAGAAGCACTTTCCCATTTCATTGTTATAAGAGTTAGCTGTAATCATGCTCCTTAATTTATTTTTCATTTTCATACTGCCGAACAAACCCTGCAGGTTTACAGTTCCACAGCTTATTGTACATATGTATATATGCATGCATTATTCAGAACCTAAAACCATATGGAGAATTCTGCTTTCTCGGCTTTTTTTTTTTTTTTTTTCCTTTTTTCATACAAGGAAGTAGTTAAATGTTTTGAGATGCTATTAAGTCTTTAAGTTACAAAATCTAGATTCCACCTTAAAAATGTTCCATACTGTACATTGCATAGCCTGGGGTGCAGACTAGCTGCCAAATATCTATCAGAGAGTGATTTATGATATATGATATGTTCCTCAGCCCAAGTGGAGGCTGTTTAGTTGAAACATGAGAAAGGAGAGGCCTTGTGCTCTCAAAACCATGATGACAAGTTTCTGTTTGGCTTTCTGAGGGAACATACAGTACAAAACGTGCCATATTTTACAACACCAAACTTATGTAAGGAACAAAACTAAATTCACTTAAACCGTGGTTTCATTACATTTTCCTTTCTGTTCGTTTTTTTGTGAAGCCTGCTTCTTATTGAAAAGAAAGCTATTTATTTATTTATTTATTTATGTTGGGGCTGTGAAATAAACTTGCAACAGCTTGACTGTGAAAATCTGAATATTTTCAACTGCATGTAGCACTCTGAATATTTTTAATGACATTTCAGATATAGCATTTACATTTTGCTAGCACTTTCTTTTCAACTCTGACTAAATTTTGTGCTCTAATGTCTGCTCCCTTCAGCAGCAAAGCAGTTTCTTCTGCCACTCTGAAGAAGCACATCACCCACAAGACTTCAGGGATCCACACTCTACCATGCCCACACAACAATATGGACAGTGACCTCTAGGGTCTTGAACAAGAAAATTCCTCCACATCTTGTGACTATGTTCGTGGACAATTAGAGCCAAGGGAAACAAATCCAGACTTTCAGAAAAAAAGAGCAGGCTTGATTAACTCTGTTACTGGATTTATTTCTTAATATTATTATGTTTTTTTCCATGCATCTCCTCTCCCTGTGCTTGTTCTTGCTGTAAGGGAAATATGGGTGTGTAAGGCTGTCTTTGCTTGGGGCAGCCTGGAGCATGTTCTGATCTCAGGTGATGCCTCTCTCAGCTCCACAGTGAGTACAGCTCACCTTCTGCATTTCATATTTATGGCATGTTGAAAGCCCAGCCTGAGAGAGAGAACGCAGCAAGGCACATGCTGTGCAAACACGCAGTTTCATGTTGGAAAACCACTGCTGTTCCTCAGTATCTGTCAAAAATCTTTCAACCTGAAAAGTCGAAATGCAGAAGAAAAGATAAATTTTTACTGCTGTCCTACAAGCGAATAAATGTGACAGAAGCTACATCTCATTTGGTGGACCCGGGACTGCTGTCTAGGTCTGCTCTGACAGTGTCCTAGATCCATATTCCTTTTAGGAACCAATTGTATTCCATGCTTGGGTTTCATGTGGAAGGAAATCAGGAGTCATGGGACCTAGAGAACCATGTCTCCCACTTGGCAGCTAGAAGCGCAGAACCACAGCATGCAGCATCTATCCTGCACCCAACCTCCACTGCCCAGGAACAGCCAGGAAGACAAGCTATGACATAGTAGGAAGCTGTTGACAGAAAAAGTAGCTTAATTCACCTTTTATTCATATCCATGATATGAAAAAACAGACCTTACTTTTGCCAGATACACTGTGGGCATGGTTGTTTCCTCCATACATTATTTGCACAATTATTTTTATAATTTGCAAAGCATAATATGGGTTTGGGGGTCACTTTGCCTTCCGTACTTTGAAAGCCATAGGGATGAAAGATGAGGGTTTTATTTGGAGCAGGGGCTGTACAGGATTGGCATGCACTGGTCTCAGACACCACTAGGATGGAGAAGAGACTGCTGAAGGGGCTGGCTAAATAAACTGTCACACAGACATTTGTCTGTTTACATAGACCATTTTTCTTGCTCAGTCGGAATTAAATCTCTGGGAAGTCAATTTGACTAGTCAGTCAATAGTGGAGAAAAACAATAGACTTTGGCTATTGACCTTGACTACCCTTTTCAGTTCCTGGGACAATATGCTATTGACATATGTCTTTGGGCTCAACTATTGGCCCATTCAGGATATATGCAGGTCAACAACCCAGGGAAGCCCTGCTCCTAAGACTTTTCAGAAGCACTACTCTTTCCTGCCAGGCCAGAGAGAGCAGGATATTGTGGGTAAGGATATTGAGTGTTTTGAGAAAAGACATGACTTGAATATCTCACCAAGAGCTATGCAGGTGACTACAAGGTAAACAGCCATTCCAAACTGTGCAGCTCTGCAAATAAATTACTATTTAGTTCTGCACTTTCTTATCTTAAATTGATTAAATTGAGATATTACGAAATGCGGCTTTAGGAACTTGTCTCTTTTAACAGTCCTGCCTTCAAATGATAAATTAGTTTGTCTCACATATTTCCTTTTCAGCTGCTCTGAGCAAACAAAGAGCACCATGAAACTCACAGCACTCACAGCACAGCCTGTGAGATGTGAGGAGGAATAGGATGGTGGAGGAGGAATAGGGAAAATAAACAGAAGCCTTCCAGCATTTAAGAGTGGACTCAGAGACACACAATCCTGTACATAGGCTAATTCTCTGTCTCATGATCTGTGCGGACCTCTGGTTATGTTCTGCTTTTATTCTGCTTCCTCGATGGTGTTGTTGTTAACGCATAGCAATATTGTTACATAAACTAGTACTTAAGCTCTTGCCAGGATCTTGTCTGCTTTGAGGTCCTTGCTTTCTTCTGTCCAAACATGACCTGTTAGAGGTTAAGTGGCCGGCTTTGCCACAGCAATACAAACAAGTCCCTGCTGTTATTTGTTTGGAATTAAGAGTGCAGGTTAAGAGTAGACTGTGCGGTGGGAGCATATAAAATACATAAGGAGGTACTAAGATTCATGGCAGGCCATCATGATTGCCTTTCAACTATATGTCCCAGTGATACATCAATATTTGGTATCCTGCCATAATGATGCTTTCAAACAGGGTAAAAGTGTGACTATAGATTGCCAACCAGAATGACTGTTTTTTAAAATGTTTTATTTCAATGTCATGAAATAGCAAACGAGTCATCAGGCATTCCAGCCTAGGGAATGCTGGTATGATTTTTTACACTATTGGCAATACTGGAAAGATTTTAGGGGAACTTTTTAGGTTGTCTCAGTTTTGCAGAGCCAAGCTCTGCAAAACTGATGGAATCTGAAAACTGTTGAAGTCTGTGGGTTCACCAGCAATTCTTCCTCACTTGGGAATAATCTGTTGCTATTTTAGAGCATAAACAACCCTATTAATGATAAAATAATTGTTCAAGGCATTTTCTAATGCTTGGAAATTTGGTATAAGTAAGTGCTGAGACTTGCAACTTGGCTAGCGGCTGCAGCGAACAAACATCCTGTTGAAGTGCCTGGCACTCCGTGTTCCAGCATGATTGGCAGGAAACAGTGTGTTTGGGGAAAGGGAAGATGGACATTATAAAACCTTCAGACTTGGTTCTCTAAACAATAGCATGCTACAAAACCAGAGGAGACCTTTATCAAGCCTATGTGCTGCCACAAGAGTGAGTTGTGGGCAAGAGGTAGGGGAAAGGGTGTTGGTTGCCTAATGCATAACTGGGATTAATACAACGGCTATGTTACATGTATTATGTACCATATATTATATGTTATGCAAGGCTGTGTATCAGCCACACTTCAGTATGCACTGATCTGAAAACAGCTATATCCAGCTCACTGGGGTTCATCACTAGTACTCACTATCAGCATTAGTTCCTACATCAGCTTTGTCTAACCAAATCTGTCTTTGCTAGCACACAGCAGTGCAAATATCCTTCTGCTACTTGCTTTGTTATGACCTGAATGGGTTTTCACACCTCAAGGTAGGGCAGGTGTTTCTTCCCACTAATGCTCTCCTTGTGCTGGAGGAGGTTGGCTTTAATCTCTGTGGGGTGTTCCTATTGAAGTCCATCTGGCCAAAGATGCAGTGTGGATGTGTTGAATAACTATATTCCTTAACTGCAACATCCCCTACCCCATCTCTCACTCATGCTTCTGACACTGTACAGGCTCCTGGAGCCTCTAAGATGGAGAAAGGTGATGCAGCTCCTTTTGTAGCTGCAGTCCTCCAATTTGAAAGGTCTGCGCCTGTTACTGATGTCTCTGCCCTGGAAAGCAGCCGCAGGCAATTTATGAGTGTCATACATCTATACTGGCAATCAGCTTGTGCAGCTCACTCAGAGCTACACAGAAGGTGACTGCTGAATCAGGCTGTAATTAGTTGAAGGTTACTTAAAATTGGAAAGCAGAATTTGCTCTTCTCTTACCTCTTCCCAGTAGGCTTACTTAGAAAAATACCTAGCAACAGAACAAGGGGTAATGGGTACAAATGCAAAGACAGGAAATTTCATCTCCTCATGAGGAAGAACATTTTTACTCTGAGACTGACAGAGCCCTGGCACAGGCTGCTCAGAGAGGCTGTGGAGTCTCCTTCTCTGGAGATCTTCCAAACCCGCCTGGATGCCCCGTGCTCTAGGGGTCCCTGCTGGAGCAGAGGGGTTGGACTCCAGAGTTCCCTTCCAACCTCAACCACTCTGTGATTCTGTGTGATTCTATTTGTTCATAACACTCAAAAGCATCTTCTGAAACTACTGAGGTAAACTGCAATTAGATTTTAAAACACTAGTCTGGTAAATTGAAAGAATGGTGACCCAAAGTATGCTGGTGAAGGTGAGAGTCAACTATCTTGTCTCTGAAGGAGCTCTCCCAGGGAAGGGGACAATCTACAGGGCTTGGCTTTTCTTATTTGTTTGGGCCCATTTTTTTTGGCTAGCAATGGAATAAAAGATATACAAATATTTTTATGAGTTTCAGGTCTTTTTGCTACAAACACTAGTACTGAGTTATTAGAAGAATTTTCCAAAAGTGGGGTAGGAAAAAAGGTACTCATGGATTTGTTGTTAATTGTTCCATAATGAAAGACGTTCTGCTTCTGTGTTCGGTGGAATAGCCCTGAGTTGGTGTGTAATACCAGCTGGCACATTTTCAGCAAACATTGCTTGATATCAAAGATGGTTCCAACAAGGCCAATACTTGCTTTTGGCAATGCATACTAATGACAGTGATAAATGGAGTCTTTCTATCCATTGGCCAAAACTGAGAAGATTTATGTTGCTTCACAGAAGTAGACCCAGTGCAGAGGAGAACTTCTGTGGTGTGGATCAATGCCTCTTTCATGGTTTCACTGATGTTATGTGCTTTTTACCTGCTGAGGTTCTGTTCAGCCATATGAAAGCTATTATGCGGCAAAAAGTGTGCAGATGAGCTGGAGAAGTGTATGAATTTGCTGAGGAGAGCCAACAATATGGGCTTTCTAGAGATGCCAGAATGTATCACTCCATGGCCAAAAATATTTACCATGTTATGGTATGACTTCGAGTAAATTTTCTGCCACATCATGTTTCTAGTTCCTTTCTTGATTGTGCAGATGAGGTTTCTACATGTCCTTGAATTATAGTAGAAATAGATATTTGCTTGATTGCAGGTAGACACCCAGTTTTCCTGGGTGAGTTACAAGGGATGAAGAGACTCCAGTGGAAACCCAGCACAGTCATTCCTGTCTAGAAGGATGTCAATGCCCTAATTTCACCTGGAGCCACAAGTCCCAGCGTGCTTTCCATGCATACAGAGAGGTTAACAGATACAGTCCCTCATATGCTTTGGGACAAAATCAGAGTTTGCATGAAGTGGAAATTTTAGGATTAGGATATGGCAGGAATGTGCTCGGTGCAATTTCATTTGGAGATTTTCAGTTCGTTGAGCTTCGTGTGCAGTTGTTTACTAATATACTGGGTGGTGTAAAAGGTGCATTTTGGTGCAGGATTACAGTGTGAAGGCAAAGAGCTTCCTGAGAGACAGACACATTGTGCTCTGCATTGCTATTGCCCCACCACTGCTCACTCTTTGCAAGGATTTCACAAAACAGTGAAGTACTATTTAAAGGTAATGAAATGATTGCTTTAAACAGAAGCCATGGAAGCCATCTTGATGATATAAAGTCCTTTCCCTAAATGCCTGAATCCTGTTTTGGTATAGGACATAGTTATCCAATTGGTTATTCCAACTACAAAGTTCAGCAATATGATAAGGATCTCGCAAGAGAAGGAAGGTGGTATTTATTCAGAAATCTTCAATCAACGCGACAATCCTTCCTCTACACTGTTACTGCCTTCTGTTGCACGTTGCTGGTGGATGTCTGGGGAGGGATGATGACCGGTAGAAAAGGTTGGAAGGCTGCCTGAATCCCTGTGCAAAGAAGGGGCAGCATCCAGAGTGCAGGACACCCTGCCGTGCTCACAGACCCTGCCAGAGAGCTGCAATAGCTTGAGAGGCATCTGCCAGGCTTGCTGGGTACGCAGCAGCAATCTGAAAAAGCAGCAAGCATTAATGAAGCTTTAGTTCTTTAGCTTGGTTAGAGCTAACGGATGTTTCTCTATATCGTACTTCATACACTTAGACTAAGTTTCCGCTTAACATTCAATTTATGACCATTTGCTATTCCTTTTCAACAAATAATTGGTCTTTGAATTTATGGACATTTTAATTCCTTTTGTTTGAACACAGATTTCCTGCAAACATTCTGCAGACTAATTAAAAGTCTGGTCTTTAGTCAAGACATTCTCCTGATGGTGGATGGATTAGCTGGTGTATTTACCAAATGAAAGCAGAGAAGTGGGAGAAAACTGACAGCAATTTGTGTTTGAAATTGGAGCAAATACTAATGGGAAAAACTGCATGCAGCCATTCTAAGCTACAGTGAAGACGTTTCTCTGATGAGGTGACATTTAATTTAATGATTTCACAAGTGGGTAGGGGTAACTCCATCAATTTTAGGTGAGCTGACAGGCTCATTACATTTATAATAGCCAGGACTTGATCTTGCAAACCCTTCTCACAAGAATGAAAAATAGTTTGAGGTCATGCCATTGTTATATATAAAATAAAGGAGCAATAAAGGCCAAAACCAACATTTTTTTTTATTCTTTCTTAAACTTTACCTTGAGAATAATAAAAGTATGCTCAGTTTTTTCTTAGCTGCGAAAGAACATTTAATCTTAAGGCTTTTCTGGTGTGTCTGAGGTGAAAAGTATAATAACAGTAAAAGCAAAATTTAGGCTTCATGTTATGACACAGCAATAATGTGATTTCATCTTCATGAAGATCTTTTGAATTTTTTTTTGCATTTTTATTTACTGCCTATATTTTTAGAATATAATGTAGGACTTCACAGAATTCTCTATGGACCAGTCATTTCAGATCTGTGTCTCATAAGAATTTATTTAAAATCAGTATTAGTATTTTGGGTTCAAGTTATTTATACCTTTCAAGATATGGATGTGATTTCATTTATACCAGCATGGGCAGGGGGCCCTGGCACATGGGCACCTCCTCTATGGGGCTCACCCACCAGCCACCCCCATTCCCCTTCCCATCATCCCCTCCCACATCAGGGGATCCCCCTCAATTAGGACCTCGCTTTGTGCCCCCTCTCACTGGAGATCTTCCTCCCTCCTTCCCCTCATTATATCCCCTGGCATCAGCAGGTCCCACCCTACAACTATCGGCCCCACATACAGGTGCTCTAGGGGTCCCTGCTGGAGCAGGGCAGTTGGACTAGATGATCTCTAGAGGTCTCTTCCAACCTCAACCGTTCTGTGATCCCGTGATTAGTGTCTTATCAGAAAATGTGCAGCAGGAATTATACATTTCAATACAATGTTCCTTTACTCAAACAAGATTTTCTGTGCAAGAACCTTCTCCTCTGCTCCCTACAGAGTATAAGCTGACTTTCAACATGAACAATCTTTGCCTGACAGCTGTAACTTCTTACCTGAACCTGTTCCATTTCAACAACACGGTTGGACATATCTGTATCGGCATTGTCATTTATGTTAAGTGCTTAACACAACACAAACAAAATCACCATAGCTGAGCTATGGTTTCCAAAAAATGCTTTTAAGTGCAGTTTGTTGCTACTCACATAGGAATTCTGAGGTGTTATCCATGTTTCTAGGACATGACATCACCACAATGAAATTTATAACTAATTTTGAGCTTATTTTTGATGTTGTTAATGATGTTTGTATTGAATACTTATCCATGGTGACAGCAGAACTAGAACATCTTTCTACGGAGTCTTTTTTGTTAGACTCTCCCTTCACAGCCCAGAGAAGCAACATAAAGTTCAAAAGATCATTAAATGGCCCCTTGCATCAGGAGTGCTGATTTTTTTTCCTAGTACTGTCCTTGCATAGGAGCTTGGAACTAGATGGCATGTGATGATCATAGGTAAGCAAGCAAGTGATCCTGAGGAAAGACCTTCACCTGCATGGCTCTATTTCAGTCCTTGGGCTGAAAAGTAAAATTTGGTGACAAAAGGAAAACCCTTGTGAGCAATTCCTTGACTTTCTTTTGTAGGTTAAAAATATATTAAAGTATTTTCATCTAAAAGCAAATCAGAGTAGTTTGTGCTTAACTGAGAACAGCCACCACTGAGGAAGAATAGGAGAGTGGTCCTGTGCCAGCAGTTATATGAAATTTTGAGAAAGAAGATGAGGGAAAGGAAGAGAAGAAGTGGTGTAAGTATAAAGAAAGGCAGTGGAATTTGTCCAAGACACAAAGATTGATTAAAAGTCAGCCTTAAAAGTCTTAAATGAGAAATAGAATTTTATATTTCACAGTTGATGTAAGAGATGAAAATCATAATTTGATTCTGGGTATCAGCATATAAAGTAATGAAGCATACTACAGAGAATCCACTGCCGGCCCCCAAAACTGCTTGTTTGACTAGGATCAGTGTATAGATTCATTTTAACTGTGGCTTCTTTGTGTTTACAGTATTTTATGACAAATTCTTCCTTTTCAAATTGATAAAAGGCTGATTTTCTTGTAGATTTAAATTTGACCCTGATTAGTGGTCACTTCATCATTTGAAATGCTAGAGCAGGGGGAATTAGAAGGGAGGGAATCGGTATCCTATTTGTCTTTAAAATAAAAGGCTTGGGACACCTGGCACCCTATAAATACAGTGACACTGTATGACGGCAAACATGGGCACAATGCAGCACTTATTCTGAACTGGAATCCATCTGCACACTACGGTAGTAAGACAAAAGAGGATTGTTAGCACTTAAAGGCACCTTGACGCAGTCATACCACTTGACTGTTTTATTAATTGCCCCATCTGTTAAGTGAGACTTTTCTGAAATAGGTTGGTACAGTGCTCTTAAACCCCTTGGTCTGCTTCCTATTGGTTCCACATGTGTTTGTATTTGTTCTCAGTAGGCAGAGATTCCAGAGAGAAAATGAACCGCTGCAGATCGATTGCAGTATCAGTCATGCAGAAGACATGGTAAAACATGCCACTTTAGTCTGGTTTAATGTTAACCCTTTGAGAACAGAGTAGAAAGAGAGACAGAGGGAGCTCCTGAAGATGCTGCTGGGGGAAATAGGATCACTGTCGCCACTTCTAAGTTACTCATCTTATTAAGATCCCTTCTCCTCCTGATAATTCTTGACAAATTACATTTCCACCACTGCCTGTCTTGGAGCTACGCACTTTACTATAGCCAAAACAGACAGTTTTAGGGTGATATGGGAGATTACACTGCTGTGAATATTCCTGGCCTTTTTACATTGCTTTGATAATTCTCTGACAAAATTACAGTGACAATACAAGGAGCTGAGGTCTGCAGTGACAAAAGACAGAACACTGAAAGGCAAGGCCATGGTTCATACCAAGCAGGAATGAGCAAAGGTATAGTGTTGTTAAGTGTTTGCAGGCAGTGGCTCATTTTCCTGAATTCCTGGTTTGGAAAAATATGATGTTGCTTAGAATTATATTATAAAATATGTTTTTAAAAGGAACAAAGTGAAACTTTGTAGCATATACAATGCTACAAAGCATACAATGGATTATATTCATACAATGTATTCAAGGTATTTCAGCTCAGTGAGAAAGCAAGTTATTTGACTGTAATCTTTTTTATTTTGGGGCACAGGTCAAAAAGCAGCATTCGTATTAATAGAAAAGGTTAGGCAGAAAATGGACACAACTGCACCTGATCAGTGCCCTGAAGTCTTGGTGACAGGTTTCTGACCTGCAGTTGATAGTGACTTCTTATGCGGATTAAACACACGTGTTCATATGTTCAAGATTCTGTGATTCATGCGTAGGGGATCCAAGTAACAATTTTTGTGTTTTTGCAAATCTCAGGCAGCACAAAAATATTTTCTTGTTATACTGCTAAATATTAAATGTTGTGTTGAATAATATGCTTGCTAGCAGTGGCATTAAACATAAAGGTCAGTATAATACAGTATTTTTTGGTAGAGTCAGATGAGGAACATCTTACAGCTGAAAAGCAACCATGAGATTTGAAACACAGCAGTTCTTTTGGCCGCATTAAAGGCCAGAGTGCATATGAAAAAGAGAAGGCTTGCATTATTTAGGGAGTTTTGCTGCCTGAAAACTCTGTTATTTCTCTCATTAAGCAATCATTGGGAATAGAAAGAATAGGAAGTGGACATAATTTAGTGTAATGATCATTTACACCATTACCTGTATTCTTCTGACTGATCTGAAGCAAAGTGGCTTCCTTGTGTTCCCCTAATTGAAATTACCAATAAAGATGCAGCCAACTGAGTACTTGTTTAGGTACACAGTGTATTACCTAGGTAACATTGACCTTCTGGGAAATAAGAACTGATGGACGCACCCAGAGTTAGAAAGGGAGCAGTAGAAACTTGACCAGCGTCATCTCAAACTATCTGCTTCTCCTAAACTATTTTGTAATTCAAAGCAAAAGCCAATGATTTGGTTAGTTTTGCTTGTTGGGTAACTTGCTGCATAATATAGAATGAGGACACATGTAAAACTTCTTCATCTTTCAAATCTAACTCACACTTTCATTGTTGAAGAAAGAAATTGGGTTTCCTGAAAAATAACTACATCTTATTTTTTTTAGAAAAATTCAAAAATTTAATAGAGAAATGTACTACTGAAAAATAAATATACAGATAATGCAGAAAATCTATGGTAAAGGGAGTCAGAATATCAAAATACAAAGCTTTCAGAGTTAGTGTAGAGCAATACCTTTGTTTTCACACTTATCTAATGTAATGAAGGCCATATAAATGTGCACTTATGTATACCAGTTACACAAATCTTCTTATAGTTGTTAATCCTCGGTTTTGCAACTTGAAATAGATTTTTAGTGATTATCCCTCCTGCCTAAAGACTGGGAGCAATGGAAGTATCCATTGAACATTTTTTTTTAAGACCACTGGAATTCTAATGTACTAATTCTTTATGCAAAGTACACTGAACAAAGGAACAAGCTTGATTTCACTGAATGATCCATGTTCAGGATACAGAAAAGAGGAATCCTGTTATTAATAGTTTACTTATTACAGGTCAAGTGTAAAACTAAGAGGTTAGTTTTGAGGCTGGATTTTTGTATTCATTTAGCCTTTGAATTACAACGCAGAAAAGTGACTTGATACAGTATTTTGTAAATACGTAATGTAGACATAATCTAGGAAAAAGGATTTTACAGATTTTACATAAAACCAAAGAAGGTCATAGAAATGTTGGCATAGTACATAAATAAAAAGGTATAAATGAATTCTTCCCATACAGGTGTGGCTTTAATTGCATACCCTCACTGTAATTGGTACTATATACAGCAAGGACAAGGCATTCCTTCTGCTGAAAAGAACTCTTTCATTTTAAGTAAGAAGTCACTGTTTGTGTCAGTTGGCAATTTTTTTACTACTAAATATTTCCTTGTTCATCCATGCAGGCCTCCTCCTACTTTTGCTGGGACTTCCTTCTCTTGAGTTGGACTGTTCTTGAGCTTGAAGGAGGTGATCTTTAAATATCAACCAGCTTTTTGGCCAGTTCCAAGGAAAAATGAACAAACCATTAACATACATCTCTCCTACCTCACATTGAAAAATATTTAATGTTGAAAAATGCACAAATGTTTTCCAAAAATGTTCAAATATTTTCAGCAGTGAAATAAGACTGAAATCATTTGAGTAACTACTAGAAAGGCTGCAGTAGTGAACTTCAAAGAGCCTTTTTGTTTCCCTTGTGTGTCCATTCTATGGTACTAAAAGAGACTCGGTGGCCAAACCAGTATTGCTTCCTGTAAGAATAGATATCACATTACTTCTTCCAAAAGAGGAGAAGGTTAAATTGTATATAATATATATATGTATACACACACAATATATATATAGTAAGCAGAAATTCTTTTCTCTCTCTTTCTTTTTCTCTCTGTTCTATCTCTTATTTTCATCCTCTTTAAAGATAGTATTTTCATCCTGCTGTTTTCATCATGCTGGTTTTTTCTGTGAAGAAAAATTCAGGCATAAAGCTTTAGACCTTGTCCCTGTCAAAGCAAAACTTATAACTATCGTAGCATAAAATAGAGAAATAAGATTTCAGAGCTTTAGACTATTCTTAAGTCTACATTGGAGATAAACATAATCTTTGCTAAAAAGCCTCTAATGAGAGATAAAATAAGTATGTTTTAGGGTTGTATAAGCAAAAACTTTAGGGATGGCTTATTATCAATATTTAATGCTTTTTATTGATGAGATTTTAGCTTTATCAAAATCATACTGGCTCTAACCAAGAGATTAAGCCTTTGATCTCACAGTTTGTGATGACAACAGGGCTCTACACGAGCAGAAAAAAAAGATTCTCTTTTGATGCTCAATGATGTTCCAGTCATCTTTTTCTCCTTAAAATATACATTTTTTGAAAAATCTCAGGGTTAGTCAAGCATGAATGTTTCCAGGTATGCATGAAAGGTAGGTAAGATTACCCACTGTTCAGAGGACTCTTGACAGAAGAACATATGTGCATTTTTCTCACGGTGGGACTGCAGTAAAGAGGATGTGGCAATTTCATAGCTTTGGAACTTTATGTCAGATTTACTATTTTAATGTGGCTCTTCTGCACATGTGTTGAAATGGTTAGGTTCATTAACATATGCCTTGGTGATTCAAAGGAGTTTCTATTAAAACAGGATCCTGAACAAATGTTTGTTTGTATAGATGGTCAGTTGTAACCATAGACCGTATCAGTACACTGTGGAATCTTGACCAATAAAATGTTAATATTTAATTTACCATAATTGTTAACTACTTTTCTTTTTTTTCTAAACCTCTTATTAATTTTAATAATGTTAATAACAATATTAATGGTAATAATGTTATTATGAATGAAAAAGTCATAAAAAGGATGCAGTTTGTTCTACTGCTGAAGTGGTGAGATAGATACACAAATGCATTTGTCATCAACAACCTATAGAGAAGGCTTCAGAGCATCTCAATTAAAAAACAGTATGCTACTCTTGAAAAGAGAAAGAGAGGAAAGTAAGTGAGAAGTAAATGTTGTAGAGTGGTGAGTATTAATATGGGGATAACTTATAGAAAGTAGCTGTTGGGCTCTCATGGAGTGTATTTCCCCCACATTTTGGTGTTTCTAGCTCATGTTTTTTGCAATCATTACCCCACTCTATGAAAATGGATTGTTACAGACACTCTGCACCAGTGTGCTGAAGATAGAATTTCTAATAAACTCTTCATTTCTAGCAAAATAATTTTCGTATAATCACTAATTTGACAGAATGTTTTAAAATGATTTATAATTAAGAGTTAATGTCCATGGAATAGAATATTGTCAGAGGTTAACAGACTCCTGCTGCTGCATGAATGCAGAAACATTTATTTTCCATGCAGGAGGCATTGATCCTCTGACAGTGTTCTATTACAACATTATTTCTATTATACCAAATGACTAGTGCAGATTTAACCACTTTTTGCTGATAGATGTTGGTGCATCAGGGTGACAGTTACTTGATGCACCGTATTTGTCCCAAAGCTCTTTTGCAGGAAGCTTGGATACAAGAATGAAGAGCCTCTGTCTAGCTCTTAGGTATATTGCAGACTGCGGTTAGATCTTATTATTTTCTTGGACTATCTGAGGAATAGTTGTTTTGATGCTTTCTATTCTCCCCTTCCAGGCTATCCCCACTAAAAGTTCAGTTAAAAAAAAAAAAAAGAGAGAAAGAAAGAAGGAAAGAAAGAAGGAAAGAATGAAAGAAGGAAAGAAGGAAAGACAGAGAGAAAGAGAGAAAGAGAAAGAGAGAGAGAAAGAGAAAGAGAGAAAGAAAGAAAGAAAGAGAGAAAGAGAGAAAGAAAGAGAGAGAGAAAGAGAAAGAAAGAGAGAAAGAAAGAAAGAGAGAGAGAAAGAGAGAGAAAGAGAGAAAGAGAGAAAGAGAGAAAGAGAGAAAGAGAGAAAGAAAGAAAGAAAGAAAGAAAGAAAGAAAGAAAGAAAGAAAGAAAGAAAGAAAGAAAGAAAGA